>LN483518.1:181227-549284 GCA_900002565.1 Culicoides sonorensis | reverse complement strand
ATAAAATTTTATTTTAGAAGTTAATAACTTCCTAAGAAATGCCCAGAACTTTGTTTTTCATTCAACTTTTTTTATATTTTTTTTTTATTTTATTGTTTTCCATTATTTTTTTTATTTATTATTATTTTCAATTAAGTTCGTTATTTATATTATTAATATCATAAAATACTTACAACGGAATAGTTTTTAGTTGATTATTATAGTTGTTGATTATTTTATATAAAAAAAAATTAAAAAGTTTGTTTTGATGCAAAAAAAGGAGGCTGTTAAATAATGATGATGATGATATTTATGATATAATGAAAAAAAAAATAGAAAAAAATTGCAATGAGAAAAGTTTTACTGCAAAACGTTTATAATTTATGAGATAAAATATTTATTTTTTAATATGAAATGTTTGCATTCAATCAATATTGAACGGGAAATCTATGAATAGGGTAATGAAACTGCTTCTCGTTATCTGATTCAAGGTAATTCTCATCGAAGGCCTATGAAAAGTGTATTTTGGAAAATTTTTACTTATTTTCACGAAAATTTGATGATAATGATTCAATTAAACTTGGCCACTGCTTGAAATGACAAGACAAGGGTAGAGGTCATTGAAACGGTTGGGCACTGTTGACCCTACTGATGGTCTGAGTCACCTTATGGATCAGCATTGACTCTAATTCCAAGTCCTTCAACGAGATCATCGAAAAATGTTTTTCCGAAGTTCAAAATAAACTTGAAGATGAAAATTTATCATCAAATCCATTTCATATGTCAGCCAGCCCTATTTCAAGCCCAGTCTATAACCAAGCATTGTTTTTCTAATCAATTTATCTCAATTTATCATAAAATTCAATCTCCCGACATTTTCTGCATACCTTTTTTCATGCATTGACGCAACATGGGATCAAAATATGTTAAAAATATATACAAAAATGGAAAACGTAATCGTAAGTGAAGTAAAAAAGTGCATTTTTAGTGTCCGAATGCATTTTTAAATCAAATGCTTGGTGAAATTTGTACAATTTATGGACTTAAATCTCATTTAATCCTGTTTGGCAGAAAATTAAATCAAGAAATTGTGGTAATTTACAATTTCTAGTCATATAATCAATGTAATATGTTCTTAGTTACTTCAGGAAAGTTGTAGCTTGAAATTTTCTCTTCAGATTTTTTTCGGGTCACTTTCACCTAAAACTTATAAAAATATGATCTTTTTTCTTAAAAAAAACACTGATCAACATTTTTGTCGAATCAATTTAACAATGACAGACACCAAATCCATCTTAGAAGCGCATTTTTTAGTCATATCAACATGAAATTCACTTAAAATGACCAAAAAAACCATGATAAATTCAATATTTGATGAATTACTGCAGCATCGAGTCAATATGAACCAACACACAGCCACCACTTACACATGTCTGGACACGACGATTGATTACATCAATTAATTTGTTGCATTTTCTCGTTGTATGTATCAAATTTTGATATTGATTTTTATTTCTACTAGTCTTGGATGACAAAAAAGGATATCAAATTATTTGTATATTGAAATACAAAATAAACTAAAATTAAACAAATAAAATGAATATTTAAGTAAACGAAATAGAAACCAAAAATTTTTTGATATTATATCAAATATCAAACTAAAACAATATTTACTCTAATATTTACTTTAACTTTTAGTCAAATATGTTATTTTTATTTTTTTGTGTATCATATTTGCTGGTTGTCCCATCTGTAAAATATTCATTTGAAACAAAAACACTATCAATGATAAATTAATGGAGAGATTTAGAGTGAGAGGAAAATCCTAGACAGCAAAAAGCAATGAAATGGTCCCACAGATATTTTGCTTTTGAATAAACAAAGTGAAATGCGACACAAAATTTATCTGTGTGTGTGTGTGTATTGAAAATGGAAAATCGATCCTTTTACATGAAAAACACCAAAAATAACAAGAATCACCAAAAATATTAAGCTTCAAAGTAAATATTTGGTTAGTGTCCCATTTGTCAAACTCGAAATTATGATACTTCATGAACGTTTTTACATGAAAAATTAATGATTTTGGTTTTACTTTGCATGTGTACTTGAAATTTGGCTGATAAATCTATTGAAATGAAATTTCTAACTTAAATTAAATTTTTTTTTCAGCGATTTACGATACAATCACATCAGAGAAATTCCATCAAATGCATTTTCTGGACTGAAACACCTTCATACAATTTTCTTGAATGAAAATCAAGTGATTACAATTCAACAGAATGCGTTTGCAAATTTGCCATCACTGAAATATTTGTATTTGAACAAAAATCGGGTCTCGCAAATAGCTGATAATGCGTTTAAAGGATTGGATCGTCTTCAGAGTCTGTAAGTATTGAAAATTATTAAAATTAAAATGTCACATAAAATTATTTTTATTATGATTTTTTTATGCAAATTTAATGAAATGCCACGACCGACATCAATTACGCAAATTATTAATATTGAATGTGCATTGCAATGAGAAAATTATCTGAAATTTCTATTTTTTTGTGCAGTTCGTAAAAAAATGCGCTATTGCAGACGATTGTCCGACGTCACTCTGTCACTGATCGCTAAGACCTTCAGATCCTGAAAACGGTCAAAAGCTTAAAATTTCCAAATTTTCCCAAAATGGCCGATTTTTCCAAAATGGCTGACTTTTTTCAAAATGACAAGCTTTTTTCTAAAAACTGCTAAAAACTAAAAACTCAAAATAACTGGGTTTTAAAAAAGTCAAAAATGACGGATATTTCCAAGTTTACTTTAGCGAAATTTTTCAAAATGACCGATTTTTCCAAAATGGCTGACTTTTTTTCAAAATGACAAGGTTTTTTCAATGGCTGATTTTTTAAAAAAAAATCGTAATGGTGGATTTTTCAAAAATTTTCAAAAAGCAGTTGTTTAAAAATAAATTTTAATTTGATTCAATGAAAGGAGGCCTCGTCGAAATTCACTTTTCCAAGTCGCCAAATGGTTAAAATTTCTCATTTTTTAAAATAAAACCATTACATGGATTATCCAAAATTAACGGTAAATTTCCTCTCATCAGTGTTTGTGCATGGTAAAACTCAGGTCATTTTAATTTTAATTTTTATGTATTGTAATTTTATTATTATTATCATAATAATAATTTATCAGGAAATTGATGATGAACGCGATAAATATAAGTAATATGAAAAAAAATAACAAAAATAAAATAATAATAAATTGAATCAGGTTATTTTTTCTCCCTGGAAATTATGATATGAAAAATTACACATGATGAAGGATGTTGCGTGTTTTTATAATTTTAAGGGTGAATGAACTTTTATTTTTATGATAAATTTACGGGTAATTTTGTACATCAATTCAGAATTGATTGATTAAATTTAACGTTTTTCTCCACAGGTATCTGCAGTATAACAACATATCATCATTTGAGGCTGACACGTTCTCAAATTTACCTAATTTGGAAAGATTGTAAGTAAAAAATTTATTACTTTAATTTTTTTTCATTATTTTAATTCAATATGGTTGAATTGAATCAACGTCATTGCTCTTCAAGGAATTTTTCCATCCATAAGGTTCTTCGTAGCAAATGTACAGATTATACGAAGACTCTTTTTCCACAAAATATTCTTTGTGTTCAATTTTTACTTCAGCTTTGAATCCCATTAAGTAAAAAGTTGTTGGAACTTCTTTGGTCAGTTTCATATGAACAGACCGTGACCCATTTGGACACCTAAATGGGTCTTTATTGCTTATCGTCCTGATTTTATTGACTCTTCCGAATTGTTTTAAGAATTTTTTTAGCATTTCATCTGGTACTTCCACTGGCAATTTATTGATAATGACAAATGTTTCGATGTTTCTTAAAAACTTAATGGAATATTCTCGATTAAATTTTTGTTTAAATTCCTCCACTTTTTTATGGTTTTCTAAATTTTTTGATTTAATCAATTTATTATTGGAATTTGCTTGTTTAAATATTTCAAATTCAATGGAAACATTTTTACTTTTCAATTTTTCAATTTCATTTTCAATTTCTGTATCAGAGAATTCACTAGTCAAAATTATGGTATTTTCAGTGATATCTTCCGTTTTCGCTTTGTTTGCAGTTGTTGCAATTTCATTTGTAGAAGGTTCAGTAGTCGTAATTGAGCTGTTTCCCATTTTAATTTTAGAACAAAGATCTTCCATCTGGGTCTTGTTTGCAAATTTAACACAAAGAATTTTATTAGTTGAGTTCGGAATTGCATCAAAGATTTTCTTGTCTTCTTCGCCAACATTATTTTTGTTCAATAAATCATTCAGTGTACTCGAATCAAGTGTTGTACTGAAAATTGTAGCTCGTTCTATGTATAAGAAAAAATTAAATGTATAAAAATCCAATTAAAATATGCTTCAATGTTACTATTTAACTTTTGAATCTCGGAATTGTCCTTGAATTTTATGTTAACTTCAGTTTCAGATCGACGCGAATATAATTCAATTTTTTTACATTCGATTTGCTTCTCCTCAAATAATTCTTTTATTTTTGTATCCGCCAGGTTCGATGTAAATACGATGTTATTTTCAAATTCTACTGGCGCTGAATTCAATGAAATTTCTTGATGGTCCTGGTTGTTTATTGGAGTTTTCTCTGAATACTGATGAAATTGTGAATTAAATTGCATTAAAAAAAAGTAGCTTAAATGAAACGAACCTGTAAAATATTGATAAGCTTCAATGTAATTCTCTTATGTACCGAACCCACTTCTTTGTAATCTTTTAATGCAGAAATTGATTGAACTTCGTAAGTTTCGCTGTTGACTCCCAATAACGAAAAGTTCATTGAATATAATTTTCCAATGCAATTTAAAAATTTTATTGGGGTGCAAAGCGGGCATTTTTGACAACTTTGTGAACTGAAAAGAAGAAATGAAAATAAAATTGAATTTTTTACATGGAAATAGTCCTTACTTTGTTGTTATGAAATATATTTGAAATCTCCGATAGCGGTAATTTGCTTCCTTCTTCACATTCTGAACATCATCAAAAGCAAGTCCGTTGAGTAAATTCAATAAAGCGATTGAAATGAATAAAATGAAGATGAATACTATGACGAAACTCATTAAACTGTTGAAAATTAACTCTTTTGCATCAAATTCACCAAGTGACATAAAAACTGTTCTCATGCCATAAATGTCCTTACTGATGGAAGTTTCGGAAACTGTGGAATTTCCGGAAACTGTGAGATTTCCCGAATCTGTGTAATTTTTCATTTTAAATTCGTTGAAATTGTCAATGGTGAGTGCCAAACAAATTGAAAATCCTGCTAAAATGAAACTCATTGGAATCAAGTAAAATATTGTACTTTTGACAACTTTCAGGAACATCAAAAGTGTGTTGGCAAATATTTTGCAGATGATCGAAAAGTAAATCGTAAATACGAATGATGAAAAAAGATAAGCCACAGCAAGCCATATTTTGTATTCGTGGTGTGTTAAGTACCAAATTATGAAACTCAGCAGACAAATGAATTCCAAAATTAATAAAATATTGCTTATAAATTTGTTAACAAAAATATTCCAAGCATTAAGAAGTTTTTTCTTCGTTGAAACTTCTTCTTGGTTATCAGCTTGAATCGCATTGTTTTCTTCAGAAACTGGGTCAGCTTCGATATCGTTGCTCTTATTAGTTGATGAAATTTTTTCATAACAAGATATAAGATAATGACATAAAAGTATGATGATTTTTGATCCCAGCACGATCCAACACATTACTATGAAAATTATTCCTAAAGCATTTGATCGATAAAAAAAATAAACTGCACTTAAAATGATTATGATCAACATTGGAAATTTCGACATAAACAAAGAACATTTGACAAATTTCCAATATACTTCAAGGATTGTGGCAATACAAGGATGGTCAATCGCTTGTGTTAGTTTCTTATTATCTCGAATTGTCGTGATAAAATCCATTAATGGCATTGATTTTACTTTGTCATCTTTGGTAATTGAATCTAGATTTAAAAAAGTCAAATCATCAAATTCGTTTAATTTCAATTTTATCGATTCCCAAAACTCTTTATTTTCTAAGAGTTGATCTGGAGCATCACTCACACATGCATCCAGATGATGTTCAAACATATCAAAAGTTAAACATGGATTATCAATCGGAAGTTTATTTTTCTTGTTCAAAATGTTAAATTTAGCTCTTCGATCGATCAATTTTCTCATTAACACAGGATCTCTCACAATATGCATTGCTGAGTCACCAGTTTCAGTATTTACCTCATCAATATCAATGTTTCCATGACTCAAAATAAAATCAACACACTTGTAATACCATTCCAAATATCCACTTTTAACATAAATACGTGATGATATCGCAATATGCAACAATGGTATTTTCATATGAATTTTAGAGTCTCCAAAAATCTTTTTCCGGCTTTCCAATAATATCTCTAAGGTGTCAATTGAACCAACTGCAAAAGCACCATCAAGTAAATCCTTGAAATTTTCAAATAGTGTCAAATACCTTTGAGCTGCAACATCTGATTTTTCTATCAAATTAATAAACGTATTTTCTTCACCAGTCAATATTTGCTTCATTAAATACAGCACTTTTAATCGACCACCAACATCAAATTCAGTTATCTCTGATTCAGACTTGTCTGGGTTTTCTGCGTACACTTCAGTTAATAATTTTGAAATTATCTTATTTTGAACAACGCCGTTTTCTGCGTATGTGTAATCACGATAACCACTATCACTTTTTATCAGCAAAAATTTGACAATTTCTATCAACTTTTTACAATCTACATTGGTTAGCAATTTTTCTTCTTCATTCTTTAAAAACTCCAACAAGGTCAAAAGAATTCTATGAATTATGCACATTCCGCCTTTATCCAGTTTTTCTAAAGCAGATTTGGGCATATAATTAATTCGATCATGCAACTGATCAATTAATTTTCCTTTTTCTTCGTATGGCTTTTGATGGATATCAATTGCAACTTCATTCCAGTAAAATTGATCATGGTTTTCAACATTTAATGGGACCATTTCGTATGCCATCCTTATTTTTTAAAATTCACTTAAACTTTATTTCAATTTTATTGATTACTTAACTTTTAATGAAATTGCTTATTAAAGTTACTTTTTTTAAGTGATTAAATGACAGTATGACAGTCAGAGACTGATATGGTCGGTTATTTTAAATTCAATATTTGTTATTTTTTATTATGTTTACGAAAATTTGCGAAACTGATAAAGATAATGTTATCAAAATAAACGAAAAAAGGTAATTCGAATTAAAATTTTAAATATAGTTTGTTAAGCTAATAATTATTCGATGTTTGCATTATCACAATAAATGTACAAATTAAATGAAGCTTCTTTTTCCACAAAATATTCCTTTCGCTCGATTTGCACATCAGCCTTGAATCCCATCACGTAAATCGCAGATGGAACGTCTTTTACCAACTTCATATGAACTGATCGTGACCCATCTAAGCATTTAACTTTTTTTATTTTTTTTTGTTTACCACATGTAATTTTTCCAACTCTTCCATATTCTCTTAATTCTGCCTTTAGGATATCATCGGGAACTTCCAAAGGTAAATTGTTTATTATGACATAAGTTTCGATAGTTCTCAACACATCAACAGAATATGCATTGAGTTTTTCTTTGATTTTTTGATGTAATTCGTTGCTGGCATCTTTGATTTCATTTTTCAGATTTTCACGTATTTCGTTCATTTCAGCTTTCGTTGCAAATTTCACACAAAGAATTTTATTTGTAGGAGCATCAATAATTTCATCAACCATTTTTATGTGTTGTTCGTCGATGCCATTTTGTTTCAATAAATCTATCAGTGCATTGAATTCAACTGATGAAATTCCTATTCTGGCACGACCTATTTCGGAAATGTAAAGAATGAGTGTTAAAAAAAATGTGAATTTCTTAAAATGTCTTACCATCAATTGTAAATTTTTCACGTAATTTCTCGATTTCTGTTTTGTCAAAAAATTTAATGTAAACTTGATCTTTAGTTTTAACTTCATGTTGAACTTTATCTGGAGCTTGATCTTTAACTTTATCTTTAGCACTATCTTGATCTTCATCTCTATCTTCCATGTTAACTTGATCCTTTGATTGTCTTGAATATGACTCAATTTTTTTAAGATCGATTTTCTTGTCCTCAAAAGATTTTATCAGCTCATCATCATTCAAATTCGTTGTTATAAGAACCGATTTGTCAAATTTAATTCTAGAAATATTTTTTGTCAATTTCTTTTTAATAGGACAATGGTGTTTCTCTGAGCTCTGAAAAATAAATTTGAATTAAATGTCAATTTATAAATTTTAATTAAAACGAAAAAAATACCTGCAAAATATCCAATAGCCTTAATCTTAATGGATTATCAATTTTTCCAAGTCTTTTAAATTTTTCATCTTTTAGATTTTTAATCGATTTAACTTGACCAATTTCTTTATGAATACTGAGCACATTGTCATGTGATAATGTAAAGTGACATAAATCAGGCTTGTAACAGCATTTTTCCTGGTTTTTTGATCTGCAAAATAAAAAAAAAAACAATCGTCAAAACTTTAAAACTCCTTTGTAAAATAACTCAACACACATTGATTTCAAATACCGAAGCTGAAATTTTCGATAAAGATAATTTGCTTGTCGTTTTACATTCTGAACATCATCAAACGCCAGTCCATTGAGCAGATTCATAAATGCAATTGATATGATCAAAATGAAGAAAAAAATTAGAAAGCAGCCAACTATGTTATTGAAATTCAAATTTCTTCCATCAAATTCTCCAAGAGCCTGAAAAGTCGTCTGTAGGAAACTTGCTTCAATTTTTTCCGTTTCATTGGGTAAAGTGGAATTAAATTCACCATAATCGCCAACTGTCATTTTGAAACACCATGAAAATCCGAGCAAAATGAAACCCATTGGAATTATGTAAAATATTGTACTTTTTACAACTTTATGCAACATCATCAGCGTATTGGCAAACATTTTGACAAAAATTGATATGTAAAGTGTGATTTGGAGTGATGAGCAAATAAATGCCATGGCTAGCCATTCATTTTGTTGGCAATGACTGAAATACCAAATTATTGGACATGTAACACAAAACAACCTCAGTATAAAAAGTATATGGTTCAAAAAATATTTCTTCAAAATTTGTTTAAATTTGGATGTCCATTGATCTAAACAAGGTACTTGATTTTCACCATCAAAATTACATCCAAGCGATTGCTTTGTGCATTTGGTATTATTTTCCAATTTATAAAACCATAAATTATATACATACGCAATAACGCAAACAATGGTGACGACAAGTGGCATCGTTTCTGAACATGACCCTGAATTTTCTGAGAATATTAATGTCAAAATCAGAATTGATACAATTAACATCGGTAATTTCTTTAAAAACAAACGATATTTCACTGAATCCCAATAAATTTCAAGTAATGTAGCAATACATGGATGATCAATTGCCTGGGTAAGTTTTTCACTATCACGAATTGCAATGATAAACTTCAGTAGTGATGAACATTTTTCTTCTTTGTCTGATTTTCTGGTAATTGAATTCAAATTCAAAAACATTTGATTTTCAAAGTTATCTATTTTCTTTTTACGCTCAAATTTAATGGACTCCCACAATTCTCCATCTTCTAACACTGGAGCACCTGGAGCATCACTCACGCAAGCATCTAAATTCTGTTGGAACATTTCAAAAGTTAAGCAAGGATTATCAATCGGAAGTTCTTTTTGTTCATTGAGGACATTGAAGCAAGCTCGACGATCAATAAGTTTGTTCATCAATACAGGATCTCGAACAATGTGTAGCGCTGTATCTCCGTTTTCAGTTAATTTCATATTGACATCAATATATTCAAGGTTCAAAATGTAATCAATGCATTCGTAGTAATTTTGCAAATTTTCACATTTGACATAAATTCTTGATGAAAGTGCAATGTTCAATAACGGTATTTTATCTTTGTTAAATTTTTTATTGAAATCAGGATGGTAATCTAGGCCATACTTTAACAAAGCAATAAGGGTATCGAGTGAGCCAACTACAAATGATGCTTCAAGTAAATCTTTGAAACATTCAAATTGACTTAAATATCTTTTGTTAGCCACATCTGATTTCTCCAACAAGTTTATAAAAGTATCTTCTTCATCATTGAGAATCTGTTTCATCAAATAAAAGACTTTTAATCTTCCAGCAACATCTAATTCAGTTATGACAGCTTGTGACTTTTCTGAAATTTGTATATACTCCTTGTTTAATAGCTCAGAAATAACTTTCCTTTGAACAGCACCTGAATCATCGGTATATGTGTAATCACGATATCCGGTATCACTCTTAATGAGCAACATTTTAACAATTTCCAGTAGTTGTCTACGATAAGCGTTAGTTGTGCCATTGTTTTTTTCTTTTGGTATATCCAAAAGAGTTAAAAGAACTCTATGCAGAATGCACATTCCACCTGTATCCTTTTTCTCTAATACTGATCTAGGAATGTGGGCGATTCCATTGTACAACTCTTCAATGTATTTACCTTTCTTACTAAACTCTTGCAAATGGATTTTACGCGCAAGTTCATTCCAATCATCTTTATCATTACTTGGATCCTGTTCAATTTGGATCATTGCATTTAACTCAATATTTTCAGCAGGTTTATTTCCATTAACTGATGGATCTAAAGCTAGATCACGTTCATTTTCAGCAGGTGCATTTCCATTAACTGATGGATCTAAAGCTGGATCTCGTTCATTTTCAGCAGGTCCATTTCTATTAATTAATGGAACTAAAGCTAATTCTCGTTCGTTTTCAGCAGGTTCATTTCCATTAACTGATGGATCTAAAGCATGATCTCCTTCATTTTCAGCAGATCCATTTCTATTAATTAATGGATCTAAAACTGGATTTTGTTCATTTTCCATAACAATCTTATGAAATAAAAAAAATATTTAAAAAAAAATTAAATTGACAATCAAAACACGTCTGATTCACGCCAATTTCGCTATAAAACTATTTCTTTTAATATAAACATTCTTTAAACACTCAATTTTTATCATGTTTTGATTATACAAATTGATGATTCACGTATGTGAGAATCGAACATATACGAAGAATAAAAAAAATCATCATTTCTTATAATAAAACGATAAGGCACAACCACCACCTTAGCTGGTTCCATATTTATTATATATAGGATAGATTAGCCACTTACCAAGAATTTAAGAAAAAATGAATTTTAAAGCTTTATAACTTTTTTATTTGGTAAAAAAATTAAATAATCGTTTATGAAATGAAAAATATTGATCTTCTTCTGTCATTTTACGATGAAAAATCATTAAAAAGTATGAAAAATACATATAAAAAATCAAGTTTTCGAAAATAAGGCATTTTTGCCACTTACCGATAATGTCATGACTTACCGATAATGGCATAGCCACTTACCGGTAATATTAAATATTTTTAAATTATTTTTAGTTTTTTTCTTTACTTTAAGTATATTAGACGCAAGAACAAACATTAATTGATCAGTTAAACATAATTTTAACATAAATAAGTCAATTATTGATGATTAAAATTAAACGAATTAATCTGTTGTTTTCAACCTTTAAATTACAATATGGCGGACCTTAATGTAATGACATGAAAACCAATATTTTTTGTTGGCATGATTTATTTATTGAATTTTTCCAATTAAAACTCATGGAAAGTGTTAAATTTTTTATCAATTTCAACAAAAAATAATTAAAAGTTTAATTTAAAACCATAAAATTATAATTTTTTGACGAAAAAAGCATTAAATATGTAAAAAAAATACGAAATTATCGGTAAGTGGCTACTTTTGGTAAGTCATTAATCGACCCTAATACAAAATTTCTGTACGACAAATTTTAATTTCTTGACTCTCTCATTAAAATATCATTCAAAAAACTACAAGTTATCAATTTATTGTGAATTGTGTTATCAATAAAATTTGATAACAATTTTTTTCAACTGTGTTTATACTGTTGTTTTTTTTTCTTTTCTTTATCAT
The DNA here is from genome assembly GCA_900002565.1 of Culicoides sonorensis. Classification (NCBI taxonomy): domain Eukaryota; kingdom Metazoa; phylum Arthropoda; class Insecta; order Diptera; family Ceratopogonidae; genus Culicoides; species Culicoides sonorensis. The sequence continues at coordinate 537,215 of LN483518.1, read as the reverse complement.
TCTTTATTCTTTATACACATTCATTCATGATTAATAAAATTTCGGTAATCTGTTTCGTACATCTTCGTTGCACGTGTGTGTCATGTCAAATAAACTTTAAAATTTGTAAAATCTAAAAATAGATACACTATGCGTAGATTTATAGTAAAATAAACCAAAAAAAAACCGGGAATTTTTGAAAGTAACACCCAAATTTTAAAATTTTGCAAAACAAGTCGTTTGACGTTTGAAATTTAGCATCTTCATGAAACCAGTTTTTTTCCTTTTCAAACAAAATTGGATGACGTAAAAATAGTATTTGAATCTTTTTGATCGTGTATTCAACGTAATTTTTGAAATATAATTGACGCGCATTGAAATTCCTTGATTTATATTCATTAAGTTTTTTGAATACATTCTCTTCACCCCAAAAAATAAACAAATACCATCCTTGCCACAAATCCAGGTAAAAAACATATCAATTGAAAGAATTTCAAACTTCAAAAACCTCGGTCTATTTATCAATGAGAAATTTAATTGGCATGAACATATAAACTAGACTCAATGAAAAATTGTCCCAAACTTAGCTATGCTAAGAAAATCATCATACCTGCTCACAGATGAAATGAAATTAGCAGTGTTCTATGTACACATAAATTCTCATCTAACATACATGTCAGCAATCTGGGGTACGTCAGAACAGTCAAAGATATCGAATCTCCAAGTTATGTATAACAAGGCCGTCCGTTACGTATTTTGGAACGACTACAATCATCAGGGTCTCTTTAGTGCGGACCTGTACAAAAAAAAAAACCCAAGATACTGAAAATGAATGATATAATAAACGACATGCTAAGAGTCAACTTTGAGTTACCCATTGTCAGTCAACTCCATCAATACTCAACAATTCAAGGACTAACTGCATGAGAGTCAGCATTTTCCATGAAGGTATAATATAGCATGCTTCCATCACATGTGAGGAACAATTCAAACATCTACACCTTCAAAAAATACGTGAAAAACATGCTCTGTTCAAGGTATTAAGATGGGAAATAAATGAATTGGGAAATATTGACTCTTTTTTAGAGTCAGGTTCAAAATTTCCACTAGTAGTTTTAAGTAAATAAATGTTAATTATCTAAATGTAAATGATTTTCCAAGATATCAGCATTGAGCTGAATTAACTGTTTGAAATAAAATAAAATAAAAAATATATTCATTTTAAATAACGTTTAACTTAAAATTGCATTTCATTTCAGATTCCTGTACTCAAACAAAATCACTCACATCCCATCGAGAGCCTTTGAAAATATGCCATCACTGAAACGTTTGAGACTTGATGACAACATTTTGGATTGTAGTTGCTCCATTTTATCATTCCTCAAAAAAGTCCAGGCCAGGAAAGTTCAAATGGATGTTTCAGTTACTTGTGAAAGTCCGATTGAAATGAAAGGCAAAAAATTCCCAGACTTGAAGGAATCTGATTTTCATTGTAGTAAGTATCGAATTTCAAGTTAAATCAAAGTTCATCACCCTCTTATTTGAATTTAAACAACAAAAAAAAAAAAGACAAAAAGCTCAGTGATGTGTTAAATTGTTGTAATAAAATATAAAATAAAAATCGATTTAATAACACGAATTTTATGAGTTAGCGACACTTTTTTTTCGTCTTCAATGAAACACTATACTAAGCATAAATAAGGGAAAAAAGAGGGATATTTCATGTACCCATAAAATTTGATAAAGGAAAGAATGAAAAAACTTTTTTAATTGCACATTAGAGTGTAATTTAGACACATAATAAAATATTGAAGAGGCAGAACTAATAAATTTTAGATTGACATTTTCAAGCATCATTAGCACCCATACACTGTTTTTTTTGTTTAATATAAACTTCATTCAATGAGACATACACAAAAAATATGAACAGCAATGTAATCGTGTAATATTTGCCTTTTACATTAAAAAAAAAAAACCGACATCATGTTGTTGAAAAAGTTTTTGTATTGTAAAACTTTTATACTCAATTTTCACATTTTTTTTATCATTTTCACAGAAAAACCCGAAATACTCGAATCACCGACTGATGTCGAGGTAACATTTGGTGGCACCGCTGTATTCTCATGTCGCGTTGTCGGAGATCCAGCTCCCGATATCACATGGATGCTCAATTCCAATGAAATCCATATCGATTATTCTCGCATCAACATTTTGCCGGATGGCTCACTTCGCATTGATAAAACCACGGATTCAGATGTCGGTCAATATGAGTGTATGGCTAAGAATGATATGGGACAAGTCAAATCAAATCCAGCAAAAATGATTGTACATGAACAGAGTGAAGAGCAGCCGGAACCACAAAGACCACAAATTGTACAAGCACCACGAGATGTCACGGTATCACCATTTGAAGCGATCATATTGCATTGTGTTACTGATGGTGAGTGTGAGATAATTTTATATAAAATTAAAAAAAAATAATTTTTATTTTATTTCAAGGTACTCCAATTCCCACAATCATGTGGTCCCTGAATGGAAATTCACTCACACAAAACACCGATAGGTCACACATCTATTCAAATGGCACACTGATAATTAACAGTCCACTGTCAGAGGATGCCGGAGTATATAAATGTGAAGCAAGTAATTACCTGGGTAGTATTTCAGCGATTGCTAATGTCAAAGTGAATGGTGAGTTCTTGTTAAAATTTCATAACATTTTTAATCTTATTTAAAATGATTTTTTTTTTGCTTTCTCTCCAGATAATGTCAACACAACCCTCGAAAAAGGTACATTCAACAGATTTAAAATATTTTCCTTTTCAATTATAAAGATCATGTAACATTTAAAAAAAAAATACTTGGAAAAGCCGCTTAAAAATGTTTTCTATTCAGATTATTTTCTTCTCTCCAATTAAAAAAAAATACACACACACACACTTTATTTGAAATGTTGTCTCTCATTAAAATTATCATTATAAGCTTTTTTTGTTCATGAATGAATGTCTGTGTACTTGTAATATAACGATGGTGTGAATCGCATCAACATCAATTCAAATTCAAGTATCATTAAAAGTAGCAGACAACCACTTATAAAAACAATATTTAGGTAATTTTGTCATTATAATTATGAGAAAAAAAAAACAAATTTAGTGTGGTCGAGTGCGATTTTCAATGAAAATTCATGGAAAAATTCAGAAAATACTCATTTTAAGCTCCATTTCAATTCAAATTAAGGCTCCATATGCTTAATTTTTTTTATGAATTTTAAATATTTTATTATGAAATTAAATTGAATTGAATCGAAAACATTTTTTTTTTCAATGCAGATGAATTTTGCATTTTCCTATTTTTTTTTGTATTGTCAATTGTTGTTATTTGTTGATCAATTCCATTTATCAGTCAGTTGGTTTATTTTATTTTATTTTATTTTTGATAGCTCCTTTGCAGTTCTATGTCAAATATAGAATTGTATGAAATTTTCATCAATATCTATGTGTGTGTATATTTGTATGTCCTTTTATTGAATATTTGTGTTTGACTATCAGCAGCAATTCAAATTGTATATTTTGGCATGATTTGGAATTCAATGGAAATTATGTATGAAAAAAAAAAACAATTTGTTTATCTTTTACTTTTTAATACACAGGAACAAGCAACAACCGCAAAAGTTTTAAAATAAATTGGAGAAATATGCGGCAGATTTGAGGACTATCTGTGTGTGTGTGTGCTTATTTGTATTTGTTATCATATTATTATTAGAAAAAAAACTTTTTGAATTAAATTCAAATATCGGTTATGATTGGTTTGGGATTGATATGCGATGAGGAGAAAAATTGCTCAAAGCCTTTCAAAAGTATGCAATTTCAAAATCTAAATTACGATAAGAATTGGCCTGAAGGTGACCTAGTTAGAACTTATTTTGATGAAAAATTTATTTGAAATTGAGAAAAAATCACGTTTTACCGCAAAAACTGAAATAAATTTACCTAAAAGTATGCAAGAATTTCATCCAACTAATTTTTTGACTCAATTTTAATTGAATTTCATTTAAAAACATTTTTAAAAGAAAAAAAAACTAAAAATATAGATGTAAATTTAAAGAAAAATTTAATTTAATGTCAAAAAATCTTATAAGCAAAAAATCACACCTCCAAAAGTATGCAATAAACAGTACGTAAAATGAGGGTGAGCAATTCAAGCTGTTACTCATGTAATCGGTTTCATGAAAAGAAAATTGTCGCAATAATAATCACGATCCGTAAAATTTATATAAAAAAATTAAAACAAGAGTCAGTTAACCAAAAACAAACTTGTAAAAAAACGTGTTTAAGCAGATGTTCAAAAAAAGACGTTAAAAGTAATTTCATTTAATTTAAAGCGAAATTTATGAAAAGGAGGGAAATTAAGAAAGGAATTGATTTGAAATCCATTAAAAATTATTTAATCGATTTTATTTCAATTTAATTTTAAGTTGTTTTTTTTTTACTTGTTTACTTGAACTTTTTTCTCTCATCCTTCACTTGAGTGGGGTACGAAAGATTTGCAAACAAAATTTTAAATCTGTTAAAAATCAATTAAGAGAAACCTTTTTCTTATTTTATTTTCATTTTTCCACTCGAGTCAAAGAATCAAATATGTCCAGCTGTCGACGTACTCTTTTAACTGACTTTTTATTATTTTTCTTCTGACTCGTAAATGTTTTTTTTCTTAATTTTCTTTCGTGTCTTTTTTCCGTCTTCTTTGAATTAGTGAATAATACTCTCAAGTATACTTGATCATAACGAAAGTAACTATGAATTTATAAGAAAAGGATACGAAAAGGAAGAGAAAAAAAAACGAGAGAATAATCTTGAAGAAAACGAAAAGATTTATTATGTGTAAAAAATGTTCAGTCTGTTCCAGACAATAATTTCAACAAAAGCGTAAACTGCCTCTGGTTTAGCGTTAACATCACAACACTACTTTTCTAAGTATTCGATGGCATTATAAAAGTAAAATGAAAATATTTTATGTAAGAAAAATTTTTTATAAAAGAAAAAAAAATATAAGAATAGGCATGACACGCCTCTAATTAGTTAGGTCATTTTTCTTTTCAATTCCATGTATTTTTTACTCATTTTTATTATTATTATTATCATAAGATTTTTTGTGGTTATTTGTTATAAAAAAAATAAAAATTAAAAGGATTCACTATTAAAAGAAAATGACAAAGAAAATACTCTGACAGGAAGGATTAAGGAAGTTTCTCGACGAGATTATTTTAAATAAGAAAAGGAATGACCATTAATTGGGCCTTAAATTATTCAAAAAATCACCAAAAAGTATGCAATGAATATGAATTTCAAGAACTTTAGGAATAATTTAATGACTTTAAAAGAAAATTTTCAAATAATTTGATATTTAATGAACATTTTTATGAATTAAATGGAAATTAAATTGCAAGTACACTTTAAAATTATTCTTTAAAACTCTTAAAAGTATGCAATCAACTTTAAAATGTTAACCAAAAATTGTTTCTTTTATACTCTTAACTATCAAGAGAACATATAAACCTAATGCTACATCTTTAAATAACATTTCAACTTTTTTACTATCAAATTGACCAAATGAGACACAAAAAGTTCATCGTCCTTTTAAATTATTTCACATTAAATGACATTGCTGTGCTTCTCATGTTATGTTAATATGAGATAGTCTGTGGTTTATTTAATATGTTTGCCAAAATTTTCCATCGTCTCACAGTATTTTTTGAAGAAATTTCTCTTCCAAGAAATGTAATTAAAATCTAAATTATGAGGTGCGTCGCAATATTTCATTTGATATCCAAGTGAATATTAAAACCAAATAATTGTCAAAGTATTTTCATATGAACACATTAACTGTAATTGAAATTTAAACCCAATTCACTTTTACGTTTCAGTATTGTGACAAGTGAAATAAATATTCAAACTAAGCTTAATAATAATCACATCGATGAGTGCATTTCAATAAGCTCGTTTCTCATTTTTCATTTAACTAACACACACATCGAGACGGCTTATCATTTCAACAGAATGCAAATTCCTAGTTAAAATAAATGTTAATTGAGTTGGAATTTCACCTGTTTCCACCCTTTTTTGTATTATTAAAAAATATATTTCAGTACACGTGTTCGTGTAATAATAAATTTTCATACATGTCAATACACATTGAAAGTTATTTATTTATAATTGTGCAAATTTTTACCGTTATAGGTATTTTTGGTGTATTTTTGTACAAGTAAATGATAAATATTAATTATCACGATGGTATTTTTAGTTGAATATTATCGTAATTATTATTATCAATGAATATTGTTTAGAACATTTATTTTGTTGTTATTTCATTACGATGATTAGAGGTTCCATTCACAAAAATTATATAAAATTAAGTTAATTTAAATCGATTCCACTACCATGGTTTGAATCTATTAATGTAATTATCTCGTTTTTTGGTTATTCAATAAATATTTGTTTGTGGAATTTGTTTTAAATTAGAATTTTAATTCATGTGCATAATTTTAATGATATGAAATTGCCGAAAGTTATGCAATGATCATTATTTTGAGATTAAAATTGCATGTTAAGTCTCATTGGGACTGCAATTCACTGGATTAGGAATACAACGAGGCAGAACTTCATTTAAACTTTGATTTTTAAATTTATTTATCTTTGAAAATCAAATTTAATGAACCAACAACACCTGAATGTATGCAATCACTTTAATTTCAATCTGATTCGAAGCTCAAAATGATTTGGATCTAAATTCAAGCTACGATTTTTTCAATTACGTATTTGCTTCATCTCCAATTTGACTTTTCAACCTATTCAAGTCATTTTCTTGAAGTCAATAAACTCCAAAATGTATGCAATCACTTCAATTCCAATTTGATTTGAAGCTTGAAAATTATTTGAATCTTAATTCAAGACACGAATTTCTTCCATTACAAATTTTGTTTCATCTCCAAATCGACTTTTTAACCAATTCAAGTCATTTCAGTTCAACTCAAGTCAATTAACTCCAAAATGTATGCAATCAAAGATACTTATATTGAAGTCAAACCACAATTACCGCAATCAAATGTGCATCAATTTCAATTAATTTAATCATTGTTTATTTAACGCTATTTTGTTTAGTTAATGATTTATTTATAATTTAATACCAATAATTGAGAATGACGATACAAAATGATAATTTAATCCTAGACAAACAAACACAAACAGCGAGAATGAGAGAAATGTGAATTAACTTTCATATTTGATATCATCATAACCCAAACAATAAATATTAAATAAATATCAAAATAATTTACATTCATAATTTTATTATTATATTTTGTGATGATGTATCGGTAATTTTTCGGTCTCATTTTCAGACAATAATTGATTTATCACAACAGATAAACAACTTCTAATCCCTCTGATTAACAAAGTTCATAATATGATGATTTATGGCATTTTACGTGGGTATAATTCATTTAATGGATTAAAATTCAAACTGAAAAATATCAAAAGTGAAAGAATTTTATCATTTTTCTTGGGAAAAGTTGGCGAAGACTGTAAACAAAATTAAATTTTCTTTCGTTTATCCATTATCTTAATTGCTGTCATTACTAAAATTCTTTCCTTTAAACAATGAACATGGGACATGGATGCAGTAAGACACAAAAATTGTATGTAACGGAAAATAAAAGAATTTTGTAATACAAATTTATTAGTCTTAAGGGAAAATATAATAAAAAAAATGTGTATATAAAATAAAATAACAAGAAATATTTTACCTAGTCCTTATTATTATTATTAAATTCTGAAATAACAAAAGTCTTACAATTTCCTCCTCGTTTTCTTGTTATTGCTTTAAAAGTAATTATGTAATGTAATATTTTTTAAAAAATAAAAATAAAAAAAGAGCAACAAAGAATGTTCCGCCTCAAGAATTCAGTTAATTATAAAATTAATGACCACTTCATTATCTTTGTGGCTTTTAATGCCAATGCATGAGATTTCAAAACAGGGAAAAAGTGTGAAAAGGAACGAAAAAATACCAGAAAAAAAACATTAAATCTGAATTTCTCTCTGGTTGATCTTAAAATTAATATGTATTTGAAAAAAAAATTACCTTGTAACATAAAATACTAGGCGTTTCCATTTAAAAAAAAAAACTGTGAAAATTAAATTTAATGTTTAAAAAGATTTACGTTTTTATGGTAGGAGCATGATTTGAATTGTAACTTAAAATATCGTTCAAAATTAAAGAAAATTGATAGAACTTTGAAGTTGATTGCATACTTTTCGGATATTTTTCAAGTCACCACATCAATAATGACAATTTTCAGTTCAATTTCATTTCAATTGCATATTTTTCTTTTATGTCTGACCAATCCTCACTCAAAAGAGATACGAATACAAATTTCATCCTTTTATAAAACATGTGAAATTGATTTTCCAACCCTCCTCCGCAACATATTTGCTGTTACCTTTATCACAGTACAGTACACAATGAGAACATGAAAAATAATCGCAACTAACAAATATAAAACAACAAAGTGAACAAATATTATTTTTTTTTGTTTTAAATCCATGCAAATAATAATAATAGAAAATAAAAACACACACACACACATTCACAAATAAAATAAACATCAAAGCCTGTCCTGACTGTCGTGTCTAGAGGGGATTTTGGAATAATGCATTATATTAGAAAACATGATTATATTTAAATTACTTCTGTTGTGCGTTTGTTGTTTTTCATCATTGTTGGACCACACCAAAGCATGAATACAATTTAAAAAAAATCACCCGCTATGCAATATTTCTGGAGCACTCTCTAACACAAAAAGTAAAATACACACAAAAAAACAATAATTTTTTTTTTGTTGCTGTGAAATCTATTGTGCAGAGTAACAATAAAAGAGTTGTTGTCTATGAAACAGTAAATTTAAATAACGAAATCTAAATAAATGTTCAGCACTTGTTCAGTGAGATACAAACTACAGTGAAATTGTTATCCCTTTTGTGGCATTTGGTGCCACATATGCGAATTTAAATAAAAGGGAATATACGATTCAATATTGCGGTGGAATTTTTTTTTGTATATTGCTTCGTCTGTTACTTCAATTTCTGTATATTTTGGGAGAGATTCAAATAATTTTTTTTTTATTGTCCAGCTTTTTTTACTTTTATAAGCCATTCGAAATGAAACACGGTTAAAACTGAAATTGAATATTGAAAAAAAAATATTTATTTGAATTAAAATTGATATTTGAGTTTGATTGACAAACAAAAATTCATAAAAATGATGTTGATTGCATACTTTTTGGATATTTTTCAATTTTATTATTTCAATTTAAAAGGCAAATTTTCCAAGAAACGCTGCCATGTATATTTAATGAATAAAAATATCAAAATATTCAGTTTTTCATGAAAATTTATGAGAATTTGACGAAATATCTTTTTTAAGTGTAATTCATTGCATAACTCCTGGATTATTTTTTCCCTGAATTCAGCTAAAATATTGAAATTTGAGTAAGCTGTAGTAAGTTAATTAAAAATTAAATATTTCAATTCAAATTTGACTTGCAAATATTTAAAATAAATAGTTTGAAATTTCAAAGTATAATTGATTGCATACTTTAAGGTACTTTTTTCTCATTGAAATTGAATTTTCATATCATTCTGTGATAAATTTGATACAAACACTTACAAAAAACGGGAATATGGAAATTTTAAATGTAGGAAGAAGAACAAGAAGACGAAGCAAAAATAGAATATTATTCAATTACAGAGATCACGCACTCTCATTTCCTATGCAGTCAAGCATCCATCTAAAAAAAAATCTTATATTTTGTTTCTTGTCTCTTGGTCTTGTACGAAAATTCATTGTAAGAAGAAAATTAAATGAAAATCTCAAGGAATTGTGTTTAAAATTTTTTCATAGTGACATTTCATGGTATTTTTTGCGTCTTGTGTGAGTGGGTGTGTGTGTGTCCCTTGTGAAAAAGAATTCCGTGCTTAATGTGAGAAAAGTTGAGATAAACTGTGTCACAATATTGAAATTTTATATAAAAAAAGCCTGACTTGAACTCACATCTTACATTGAATTAAAAATATTTTGTGATAATTTTCATGGTGGTACGTTAAAAAAAAGTTCATCTTCCTTTTTTAAGTTGAATGAATTTTCTAAGAGCACGCACACGACACACAGCAAAAAGTTTATCTCTCTCCTGTTTTTTTTTTACATTTAAAAAGGTTTCAATGCTTTGAATTTTACTTTCATATATGAGACTTTTTCCTACAATGTGATAGTAAAAGTCAGCTAATTTATTTAATTTATTCATTTATTCATGCAAAGGAAAAGTTTTTTTCCTGTTCTAGCTAATAATGTTCTCACACATACACACACACACACACACACACACACACACACACACACAGTGCGATATGGAGGGAAAAAAAGTAATAAATGCGAAGAGATACGCTTTTTGGTTACTTTTTTATCTATTTTTATCATTTTAAGTCGTCTTTTGAATAAATTTTGTGGTATCACAGGCCAAAGTGTATCAAATTTAAATTCAAACAATAATAAATCAATTTGAGTTTTAATTTCCTTCTCCATTTCAGTTGTGCCCACAATTACAATTGCTCCTGAAAACCAAACCCTGAGCTCTGGAACTCACGTCACACTTGAATGCCAGGCCGAAGGAAATCCAAATCCCACAGTCTCCTGGTTACGTGATGGACATCCCCTTGGACTCACAAATCGCATCACCATGTCAGAGGATGACACTACAATCAATATTGAGCATGTCAAGGAATCAGATGCAGGTAAATTTTAATCCTTGAATTTTAAATTAAAAACGAACAAAGTAAGACGACATAATTTACAAAAAAAAAAATAAATATCAAAGAGTTTAATTTATTTTATTTTATTTTTTTTTTATTACAAAACAAAATCACATTTACAAGTAAAGTGAATAAGAAATCATCAAAGAAAATGAGATTTCCTGTCGTGTTCAAATTGAATTTTAACAACAATACACTACAATGTACTACAATTATCCCTTTTTTGTTTTTTTTTTGCAAAGTAATATAAAAGTAAAATTGAAAAACAAAAAGAAATTATTTACTTTCAAAGGGAATATTTTGTTTGAAAATGAAAAGAAATAAAAAATTTACTCGTTTCACAAGAAAAACAACAACAAAATTTGTATTTCAAAGTAAAATAAAAAGCAAAATCGTTCTTACATAATTTATTTTGTGTTGTATTTAATGGGATCGTGGGAAGTAAAATTGGGGCAGTTACTTTGGAATTTTTATAATTAAATTCCTCTTTTTTATTTACGTAACTTTTAAATGATTTTGTTTTAGTTCCATGTTATTTGCAATTTTCTTGACCTAGTACAATTTCCTTTAAAAACTTTTTTCCTTTGTCATTAAATTTAGGTCAATACACTTGCATTGCTGAAAATTCAGTTGGACGCACATCAATCACCGCTGTACTAAGTGTCGTGAACGCTTTCGGCCCACCAAGATTGATTTTCGAGCCAGATGATGTTGAGGCATTCACTGGAACCACAATCGAGTTGCCATGTAAAGGAGAAGGCGAACCAGCACCACAGGTATGCTTAAATTCAAATCTCTTTCGTTTTCATTGAAAATTCCGTTTCTGAATTGTTGAATTGAGATAAGTGAAACATAATCTGTTTCTCTTAAATTGAATTTGTCTCCATTTCCTTGTCTGCCGAAATCAAAACATTTTCATATAAAGTGATCGAAGACAATCCAAAAAGAAAAAGGAAAGTCTGGTCCTTAATTGAATTAATTGTAAATCCTCTTTTTCTTCGTCTATTTCATTTAAAATAGTTTATTTATGTGAGATTTATTGAGTAACAAACAAATACAAATAGTAGTTAAAAAGTTTTTCTTATTCAATCATCACAACTAAATTTATATTTAATTTAGACACAAAATTTATTGCTATTATTCTCAAAAGGATTCTTCTGTTTTATATTGATTTTGATTTACTCTGCTCAATGAAAACATTATCGATAGAAAATTAGGGGAGAAAAGTAAATTTTGATTAAATTAAAATATTTATAAGTGTTCTTGTAAACAGAAAATTGGGATTTCAATTATTTTTCAATAGTTTTCCTTGAACAAATATAAATTTTTGATTCAGTTTCAAGTGAATTCTTTTATATAACATTGAAAAAACATCATTAGTGGGGATATTTCACTGTTTTATTGAGAAATCACGACGTTTCCGTTCCAATTTGATAATATCATTAAATTTCTGTTGTTATCTCGAGACAAAGGATGTCATTTTGCTGTTTTAATGATTTCATTTTACACTTGAATAGCTCACTTCAATAAGAAATCCAGTCGTATTAAGATGCAAAAATTCATCTTAACAAAAGTATTTTTCTGTTTCCTCTTACTTCAATTTTCATTGGGACAAGCCAATTCAAATGAGAGTACTCCTGAACACGCCTTAGTTCAGTTACAAAGAAAATACAATAAAATTGTCCTAATAATTGGTTCAACAGTAACAACTTTGACTCTGATGATGTTCATTTTTGGTTATTTGAAGATTAAGATGAGACAAAATGCTGCAATGGAAGAACCCAATTCGTCATGTGACATGGACGAGGAGGACGATTATTATCAGCTTAACAATTTCGCTGATGATTCAAAGATTCAAATGAATGTTCAAGGAAATGCGAGACCTTTATCTGATAATCCAGATAAATATTATGAGTGTATACCGGGATTCAATGAGACTAATTGTAAGAATGACAAACCGGCGAATGGACATTATGCGAAAATTGATGTGAGTGAATCGAAAGATGAATTTGGCAGGCCATCCAATGAATATGATCATTTAAATTTTAGTTCTAATTAAAATTTTGATTTAAATTATAATTTATTAATAAAAAAAAATTTAAAATTGAATTTAATAAAATACCAGACGTTTCCATTATAAAACTGAGGAAAAAAGAACAAAATACCAGACGTTTCCCTTAGAAAACTTAGAAAAAAAGTACAAAATACCTGGCGTTTCCATTGCAAAGTTGACGAGAAAAAGTACAAAACACCAGACGTTTCCATTATAAAATGCAATAACTTTCCATTATTTACATGCATTTTTTCTTAAAATCCAATTTCAAATCAAACTTTTCCCATATTTTTCAGACAAAATGGAAAAAGGACGGTCGCACGTTGATCCAATCAACCAAATACAAGTTTTCTGCTGCCGGTTCCTTGTACATTAACAATATCACTGAAGAAGACACCGGACGATATGAGTGTTCAATTGTAAATGAAAATGGCAGAGCAACTGCTTCAGGCTTATTGACAGTTCGGTAAGTAAATTTTACTTTTAAACTTTTTCATTTTTGTACATTTAAACATTAAAATATCATTTTTCTTACCTTTAAATTATGAATTTCATATCTGATGAGAGCATTCAAAGAGACATTAAATTAATTCAATCATTATTTTAGCATGAACATGAAATTTAATACTTGATTTGTTCAATTCAATGTTAAAGTGTAATTTTAAATTATTTATGAATGAGATTTTATGATTTTTTTTTCTTCTCCTCTCATGTTGACATACCTCTTAAATAAAAAATGAAAAAAAAAAGGTTACACTCATTTTTTGCTTTATTTATATAATTTTTGGGTCAAATCGATGTCTTTTAAAGTAAAATAAGAAATAAATTTCAATTTACTATGAAAAATTCCCTTTTTCATGATTTTTTTTTTGTAGGGATCAAAAAGGGTTTTTCATTGCTTCATTTTAAATCGACATTTGTATATCATGTTAAAGGAAACAAAAATTTATGGTTCACTTACGCTGTTATGAGTTAAAAGTGTGTGTAAATGATCGATGTTAAAGATTATTTGATGAAATTTGTTATTAAAAGGAACTTTAAGGCTTGCAATGAACCGTAAATTTATGTTTAATTCACATATGGTTGCATTTGAAGGAGGGCAGAGGTCATTCAACGTGGATGACGATTAAAATTTCGTTTTAAATTTCTATAACAGTGAAAAAAAACAATGAAAGCTTTTTTAAATGAAATTGTTTGTCAATTTCTTTGTTGCACAAACCACAATCCAATTGTTTATTCAACAATAATCCCTTAACTCACAATAAATTTCTTTTATTCCCCTTATTTCATTTAATATAAAAATCCATTTAAATTCAGTATTTTCACAAAAGACAAGACTAAAACCAAAAAAAATAAAGAAACTTCATTCGACATTATTATCTACTTTCATTTTGCACATAAAATAAATTGTTCACTTTTTAGTTAACTGTTCCTTGTTTTGTTCCTTGTATTGTGTAAGAAAACAGTCCAAAAAAGGGACACACACACACACAAATTATTGCAACTTTGTGTTCATTTCACTTTGTGCAAGAAAACTACATTGCTTGGAATAAAATGAACAAAAGAAAAATATACGACAAAAGAGATACAAAGATCATAAATCTTCCTTTTTTATATCATTTTTTTCTTTTTTTTGGTTTCAGTCTAACTCTATTTCACAATAAAATATTTTACAAATGAAAATATTATGTAAGAGAAAAACCTTAAAAATAAAAATAATAATAATGATGTCCAAAAATTGTATCTCATTCTATTCAAGAACATTTAACAATGCGGTACAGCATGAGGAAATAAAAAGAGGCTTTTAAACGTAAACGGACAAATGAAATTGTTACAAGATAGCAAGAAATAAAAATGTAACTAAGTATTGAAACACGTTACGTTCTGAACAACGTTATAAAGAGAAATGAATTTATTTTACTGAAAATTAACGACATTATATTTGACACAATATAATAAGAATTACTGATGAATATAAAAATTATGATTGAAAGTGGATTTCACACAACACTCCTGGTCAATTCATAATGTTTAAATTCATCAATTTGCACATGTCTGAATGTTTTGACTTCTGTAGACCTTTTGTCAGGATGTCTGCTTTTTGTAAATTTGATTGTACATAACAAACATTGACAAAGCCCTTTTGAATTGCTTCACGAATGAAATGATAACGAATTGAAATGTGTTTTGTTCTTGGACTGTAACCATTGTTGCTTGCTAGAACCATTGCACTTTGATTATCACAATTGATTGTAACTGATTTTGTTTGATTGAGTTCTTGTTGAAAATTGTACCAGAAAATAGCTTCTTGACTTGCTAACGACATTGCTATATATTCTGCTTCACAACTACTTAAAGCCACTGATTCTTGCTTGCTACATTTCCAAGA
This sequence comes from Culicoides sonorensis, assembly GCA_900002565.1. NCBI lineage: Eukaryota > Metazoa > Arthropoda > Insecta > Diptera > Ceratopogonidae > Culicoides > Culicoides sonorensis. The sequence continues at coordinate 521,932 of LN483518.1, read as the reverse complement.
AATTGGCCCTCCAGTCATTTGAAAGATATAACCAGAAATTGATTTTCGGTTTTCTTCATTTGCGCCCCAATCTGCATCACTGTATCCAATAACTTCATTAGAACCATGTTTTGAATATTCTAATTTGAAATTTGAAGTTCCTTTCAAGTATCTGAAAATTCTTTTAACAGCAGTCCAATGTGATTGATTTGGATTATTTGAAAATTGACTAACCACATGTACAGCATAAGAAATATCTGGACGTGATACTTGTGCTAAGAATAATAAGCTTCCAATTGCTTCTTGATATGGAACATTTTTCATACTTGGATCATTTGATTTCGATTTGGTTAACTTGACGCTTGGATCTGTTGGTGTACTGACAGTTTTGCAATCAGTCATGTTGAACTTTTCAAATATTTGACGTATATAATTCTCCTGGTCAAGCCAAAGTTTACCAGATTTGAAATTTCTTGTGATCTTGATTCCTAAACAATATTCAGCTTCGCCTAGATCTTTCATTTTGAAATTTGACGTCAGAAATGTTTTGAGATTATGTAACATTTTCTCATCATTGAAAAATATCAAGAAATCGTCCACGTAAATTGTAACAATTAATATTTTATTTTCATTCATAATAAAATACATGCAAGGATCCATATTTGATTGTTGAAATCCAAATTTCTTCAAAGCTGCATCAAGTTTGAGATTCCACACACGACTTGATTGTTTTAAACCATATAATGCCTTGTTTAATTTGCAAACAAGATTTCCTTCTTGAATAAAACCTTCTGGTTGGTCCATGAAAATTTCTTCATCGTTTAATTCACCTTGAAGGAAAGCAGTAACAGCATCCATTTGATGAATTTTCAAATCCTTTTGAACTGCTAGTGCCATTAAATATCGAATTGTCTGATAACGAACGACAGGTGAAAAGATCTCTTGATAGTCGAAGCCAAATTTTTGTGAACATCCTTTGACTACCAATCTTGCTTTGTAACGATCAATATTGCCATTTGAGTCTCTTTTTGTTTTAAAAATCCATTTATTTTTGATTGCCTTTCTTCCCTTTGGTAATTCACATAACGACCAAGTACCATTCTCGACAAGTGATTTGTACTCATCTTTCATAGCTTCTATCCATAAATCTTTGTTTGGTGATTCAAGAGCTTGTTTGAACGTAATTGGATCTTCAACTTGTGAATTATTATGATTAGTAAGAGAATTAGAAATAAAAGATTTAGGAGACTTTCCTAAGATTTCTCGCCCTCCACCACTTTGGAGTTGGAGATTGGAAGGCGAAAAGTTGGCTCCATTAATGGCATCTAACTGCATACGATTATTTGATTTGTCATGTGGATTTTCTTGACGACTTTTGCTTGTAAGCATAACTAAACAGTTATTTGAATTTTGATTTGTTTTTGCGAGTTGTTTTTCATTGTAAATCTTGGGTGCTTGATTTCGTAAACGCTCAGATCTACGAACAACAGGAATTTGTTCTTCATTGTCACTTGAACTTGAATTGATTATTTCCGTTGAAAAACTTTGATTAATTGGAATTACATCATCACTTTTTTCATCGTCTGTATAAATATCATAATTGAATCCATTTTGAGCTGATTCATGTGTTGAAGATTGATCATTGATATCAATTTCTTCTGAAAAATTTGTAGAAAGCTCTAAGGAAACAACATTTGGTCCAGAAAAATTTTTAAATGAATCACCTGAGGCTTTTAGGCCTCCAAGGCCTGTTGGTGCTTCGTCCAGGAAGATCACATTGCGACCAAATAAAAATGTTTGTGTTTCCGGACTATACAGACGATAACCCTTTGTTTTTGTGCCATAACCAGTCAAAATGCATTCTTGTGATTTTGGATCTAGTTTACGACGTTTTTCTTTTGGAATTTGAAGCATCACTTTGGAACCAAATACACGTAAATGAGATAAATTCGGTTTTTTACCACTCCAAGCTTCTTCTGGGGTTATATTTAAACCAGTAGTTGGGGAACGATTGATCAAATATACGGCTGTATTGGCTGCTTCTGCCCAAAATTGTTTAGGTAATTTTGCATCAAACAATAAACAACGAGTTTTTTCGATGATTGTACGATTATAACGTTCTGCTAATCCATTTTGTTCAGGAGTATACGGAATTGTCAATTGGTGATCAATGCCTTGAGAAGATAAATAGTTTTCGAATTCTTTTGAACAATATTCTCCTCCATTGTCAGTTCTAAGGATTTTGATTTTTTTACCACTTTGTTTTTCACAACGAGTCTTGAAATCCTTGAACGATTCCAGAACTTGAGATTTGTACTGCAAAAAATAAATAAAAATTTTCCGGCTTTTATCACATATGAACGTTAAAAAGTAGCGACTTGCCCGGAATGACTCCGACTCCATGGGGCCACAGAGATCGGAGTGCACGAGCTCTAGAAGCTCGTTTGCCCTATGTCCTTCTTCCTTGAAAGGTAGTTTTGCTTGTTTTCCTTTGGCACACACAACACAATTTTGCACGTTTGACTCTTTGAAATCAATGCCAGTAACGATACCTTGCTTCATTTTTTGAAGAAATCTTACATTTGCATGACCTAGTCTACGATGCCACAATTCAATGTCATTTTTCGTTTGAGAAACTAGCGAGTGATGTTTTGGATTGGTTTTCAATTTGTAAAGACCACCTTCATCTAAAATAGCTTCTGCAATGATTGAATTTTTGTTGTAAATTGTACATCTGTTCTCAGAAAAATCGACTTTAAGACCCTTCGATGTGATTTGTTTAACAGACAAAAGATTTGTAGCCAAATTAGGAACATATAGTGTATTGTTAATTGTTAATGAAATTTGTTCATTATCTTCAGATAAGACGGATAAATTAACGATACCACGACCTTCCACTTGAATTGAATCTGGACCAGCAGTTTTAACGACATCAGAAAATTTTTCAATTTGTGAAAAATTATTTAAATTGTTTGTCATGTGTGACGTAGCTCCACTGTCTATGTACCATGCTGTACTATCAACTACGCCTACTGCAAGAACTGAGAAAAGAGAAAAATTTTTATTACCGTTACGATTTGGTTGCCTGGTAACATTTTGTTTGTGAAAATTTTCTTGATTTTCACGAAAATTCTTCTTCTTGTAAAATTTTTTCTTCCTATTCTTTGAATACAATGCAACGTCATTCTCTTCATGTTCAACGATTGCTACATCTTGTAATAGTTTCGACTTCACAGCATCAGCAGTAATTACTTTGCCAGAGCTTTCCATTCCTAATATCATTGGCCTATATTCTGAAGGTAATCCAGCAAGCATGAAAATTCCAGACCATTCATCTGTAACTTTAAGACCCGCTTCAGTCAATTTGTGGCATACTGTCATGATTTGATCCACATAGTCCTCAATATTTGGAAAATTTTTGAGTTTCGTGTTGACTAGTTGCACAACTAAAGCTACTCTTCGGTCCAAGCCATCGTCTTGAAAAAGTCTTTTCAATGATTCCCAAGCTTCGCTTGCTCTTCTAATTCCACGAACATGGTTGAACAATTTGGAATCCAGTGACATGTTAATTTTGGTGAGTGCCTTCATATTTTTCTTGTCATCTGGTCCGGTGGCAGGAATATCTTCAATTATGCCATCCCAAAGTTCCTCATGTTGTAGATAGTTCTCCATACTAAAAGCCTATGACAAGTGAGTTTTGATGAAAAGTGGAGAAAGGAAAGCTCTTCTGTGAGACGAGCTTGAAATGCATGAGCAGAAAAAATTCCAGGCGTTTTCATTATAAGCCTAAAATGTACAAAATACCAGAAGCTTCCATTTTAAGACTAAAAATACAAAATACCAGGCGTTTCCATTATGAGACTTAAAATCACAAAATACTTGGCGTTTTCATTCTAAGCCTTAAAATTACAAAATACCAGGCGTTTCCATTTTAAGACTAAAATTACAAAATACCAGACGTTTCCGTTGAAAGACTTAAAAATGTACAAAATACCAGGCGTTTCCATTCCTAGACTTAAATGTACAAAATACCAGGCGTTTCCATTCTAAGACTTAAATGTACAAAATACAAGACGTTTCCATTATTAGACTTTAAAGTACAAAATACCAGGCGTTTCCATTATTAGACTTAAATGTACAAAATACCAGGCGTTTCCATTCTATGACTCAAAAGTACAAAATACAAGGCGTTTCCATTATAAGCCTCAAAAGTACAAAATACCAGACGTTTCCATTGATCCAATCGCAATTTCTTTATAATTTTAAATGAAAACCGTTATTTTCATTTTAAAAAAATATGCAATTCATTCAAATTGAAACAGAAAATAACTGTAAAAAGGGTGACAGTTATGTGTTGCATTCTATTTCATTCAAAAGAAAATATTTTTTTCTTCCTCAAGCATTGTATTATCATTGTAATAATAATAAAAATAGAATCATATGACATGAGATCTTATTTTTGTTATTCTATGTTACATTTTCATTAAAAAAAAATAAAAAAAATAAACGATAATGCAATTCCATAAAATAAAAATAAATAAAAGAAAAATGCATCATAAAGCACATTTTAATGTCTCTTACAAAAGAAATTTAACATAACTTACAAGTTACACATGGAAATGCAATGAAATAAAATGAAATATTAGAAAATGTTCTTTGAAACATATTATTACGAAAAATACAATTTTCAAGTGGATTTATGATGATTTCTTCCTGTTTTGTCTCCGATTTACATTAAAAGTACTAAATAATTGTTCATATTTTATTTCATTGCTCTTGAGTTATATTTCATGGAAAAGTAGAAGTAAAAAAAATGGTGAAAACAAGAGTAAAAAGGAAATATAATCGTTAAAAACATGAATACTTTTTAAGTCTGCGGAAATGCAAGCTACTTTAATGGTTTTATTTTGTTGCATTTAACGGGCTTCAACACATTTTAAATTTTTAAAGAACATTACAGGTATTTAAATGAAGTTTTTGGGTTTCATTTCACACTCATGAATTGAAAATGTTGGGAAAATTCGAGAATTTAAGGAAAATTTGAGCGTTTAGGAAAATTCAAGCATTTAAGGAAATTCAAGCGTTTAGGAAAATTCGAGCATTTAAGAAAAACTTGACCAATTAAGAAAAATTGGAGCGTTGAGGAAAATTCGACCATTGAAGGAAAATTGGAGCGTTGAGGAAAATTTGCCCATTTCAGGAAAATTTGCCCATTTCAGGAAAATTCGAGCGGTGAGGAAAATTCGACCATTGAAAGAAAATTGGAGCGTTGAGAAAAATTTGACCATTTCAGAAAAATTCGAGCGTTGAGGGAAATTCGACCATTGAAGGAAAATTGGAGGGTTGAGGAAAATTCGACCATTTAAGGAAAATTCGACCATTGAAGGAAAATTGGAGGGTTGAGGAAAATTCGACCATTTAAGAAAAATTTAACCAATTAAGAAAAATTGGAGCGTTGAGGAAAATTCGACCATTTAAGGAAAATTCGACCATTGAAGGAAAATTGGAGGGTTGAGGAAAATTCGACCATTTAAGAAAAATTTAACCAATTAAGAAAAATTGGAGCGTTGAGGAAAATTCGACCATTGAAGGAAAATTCGAGCGTTGAGGAAAATTTGACCATTTAACGAAAATTCGACCATTGTAAGAAAATTCGACCATTTAAGGAAAATTCGAGCGTTGAGGAAAATTCGACCATTGAAGGAAAATTGGAGCGTTGATGAAAATTCGACCATTGAAAGAAAATTGGAGCGTTGAGGAAAATTTGACCATTTCAGGAAAATTCGAGCGTTGAGGGAAATTCGACCATTGAAGGAAAATTGGAGCGTTGAGAAAAATTCGACCATTTAAGGAAAATTCGAGCGTTGAGGGAAATTCGACCATTGAAGGAAAATTGGAGCGTTGAGAAAAATTCGACCATTTAAGGAAAATTCGACCATTTAAGAAAAATTTGACCATTTTGGAAAAAAAAATGAATGGAGAACTCAAACTTGCCTCATTCCAAATTATTCTAAGTTACAAAAAAATGAACCAAAACAATTCAAAAATTATTCTCACATAAAAAATAAAACCCATTTCAACATTAAAAATTATCATTATTAGTGTAACATATCATTAAACAACAAAATTTTTACATTTAAAGCACCTACATTTGAAATTACTCATGAAAATTGAAGTACTGTATCCAATTTAACAGAGTCATAATGTTCCACATATGCTGAGTGCATCCTAATAACAATAAAAATAAAAATAATGAGCATCATCATCATCATAGTCATAGTTTCTTGTTGCTTCTCCTTGTACTTGCATCATGTCATCATGTCATGTCATTTCATGCAATTCAATCCTATTTTCCATTAAACCTGATGACATTCACATACATTCTTTGTATGTGTTATATTTAAATCTAAAGCAGAACACAGCATTTTTATATACAAAAATGTTAAAAAATCTAAGAATAACAATAAGAAAACATGTAAAAATAGTCATATTCATAAATGTATCGTGTTTAAAATGCATATGATACAAAAAAATATGAAATTTCAGATTAAAATGAGTTTTCTCTTTGAATTCAAACAACTTTATTTTACCTTTAAGGTAAAAGTGAAGTCAAAGTAACATAAAATATGAGATTTAACAGTCATATTGTAAAAGTTAAAATTTCAAATTAGAAGGTTCAGTGAACTTGTTAAAAATATTATAAATGCTCGTCTTCTTGAAATATGAGACTAATTTTAAGATATGAAATGTGAAATAATGACCGGAGAAATGGAAAAGTTAAATTTTTGCAGTGAAATTATGAGTTTAATGAATGTTTAAGTGGATTTTACTGTTTTTTTTAAAGGGGAATGCTTTTAAAGATGTTCATTAAATCATAATAATTGCAATTTAAATAAGAAAGGGGGAGATTTATGACTTTTAAGAGTTTTTAGCGTAGTTGTCGTCGATTTCTTTACCCAGTGAACATATCAATGAGGTAAATCAGTGAAATTTCTTGACCCAGTCAACAATTGAACGATGTAAATCAGTGAATTTTCTTGACCCAGTCAACATTTCAACGAGGCAAGTCAGTGAAATTTTAATAAATCACGGAATACTGCGGAAAATCGCAAAATTTTCCAAAATGGACGAATTTTCTGTGGTAAATGGATCACGTTCAGTGAATTTTTCTTCAATCCAAGTCTGACAAACATCACACTCGACGCACACAATGTCAAAATTTCATATTTCATTCATTGAACTCCCTGATTCCATCAAATAATTGTCACAGTTCTATAAAATTTATTATTCTGCCATTCTCTTCAACTCATTGATTCATAAATTACATTGTTCATTCACATTTAATGGAAAAATATTCATTTTTCTGCTGATTGTTCATATAAATGTAAAAAAACAGAAAAAAGTGCTTCCATCAGCGAATCCAAATCCTCTTGACATTAAATTACACAACACACACACACATGAACATTTTCATATATAAATAAGGCCAACAACTGTTACAAATTGCCATACTTTTGTCCACAATTTACGTCACCGTGATTTCATTTTAACTTCAAAATATGTTTTTTTGTTTAATACTCGAAATATCAGAAATAAATTCGTTCAACATCCATATAAACATATAAAAGGCAAAAAAAATTACGACTATCGAAAATGATAGTGGTCCTTTAATATTAAAAAAAAAAGTAATAATAGTGACATGCTGCCATAAATACACACACATACTCACATTAAAAGGAATAAAAAAATTGTCTTATTTATTGTATTTTTGTAAATATTTGTTATAAACAGAAATATAACACAGATAAAAAATAGATAATAGTTATGCAAATTGTGCCACATATTTCCTTTTTTTATGTGAATCCTCTTATGAACTTGTCTGTGTGTGTGTGTGTGTGCACATGAATTGAAACTTAATCCAATATCTGTGTTAATAAAAAGCATTAAGGGATCACATCACATTTCGTTCACATTTTGATGATTTTCAACCAAAATTTTTCTCTTTTTTACATTTATAATCATGATGAGTAGCAGAGTACAGACAGAGCAAAATTGGGTCATTTATTACGGTGCTTGATACTTGTTTTGTACTAATTTCATATGTTATTTGACTCAAATGTGGGTATAGGACATTTAAGAGAGGAAAATCTGAGCAATAAATATACAAATATGTGAAATGTGAATGAAAAAAAGAACTAGAAAAATAACAAACACACTCCTAGTCCGACCAAAAGTTATATGGAATGTGCTTTGAAGAATGAGAATAAATAAAAAAGGGTCAAATGAACATAAAATTGGGTAAATAAATATAAAAATGATAATAAAAGCATGTTATTTGGCGAAGAATTATTGTCAATTATTATCACTAAATCGTGCTTTCATTTGAAATGTGTATTAAAAATAGGAGGAAAATGTAGGAGAAAATGTCAAATGTAGTAGTTTGGATGTTATAAAATGAGTTTTAGTTCTCCTTTCATTCTGTTCATAGTCCATTTTGTCATAAGTTTTTAATGTTTTCTGGATTTAAGACTATGAATTTCACATTTCAAATGCTGATTATCATACTCAAGCTTTTTCTATCTCTCTCTCTCTAAATCTCTATTTTAACTCTTTTGTACTGTCTCTCTCAAATTTTAGCGCTCTTTCTCCTTTTATAGCTCTTTTTACTCAGTTTAAACTGATATCTCTCTTTCACTCGCTCTCTTTCGCTCAATATCTCTTTTCATCATTTATAGCACTCTTGATCATTTTTTGATTTTCTCTCTTTGAATCTCTTTGTATTTCTCGCTCTCTCTTTTAACTTAATTACCTTCTTTCTATCTGCCTCTCATTGACTATCTTATCTTTCAACTCATTTATTTTTCTCTCTTCATTATTTATGGTGCCTTCGAGTCTAATCCTGTTTCTGATCAATCTTTATATCTCTCTACTGCTCTTTAAATGATTTAACGCTTTTTATTCCTCTCTTTTAATCCTTTATTTTTATTGTAATTCTCTCAAAAACTTTTTAAACTCTCGTTTTTCCTCTCTCAAATTTTTACTGAATTTTGTTGGTCTGATTTCTCTCCTTCTATTTTTCTTTAAGACTATTCCTCTCTTTCGATCTCTTTCGATCTCTTTCTCTTAATGTCTTTCTTCATCATTTAAAACACTCTTGACACTTTTTTGATTTTCTCTCTTTAAGTCTCTCTGTATTTCTCGCTTTCTCTCTTTAATTTTGCCTGTCACTATTTCATCTCTCAACATTTTATTTTTCTCTCTTTCTATCTTCAGTTTTGATGGTGTCATTGAATCAATCCTGACTCTACTTCTCCTGATCTATCTGTATATCTTGCTCCCTCTCTTTAAATTGTTTTCATCTTTCCATACCTCTCTCTTTCTAGCCGTTTCTTTTTCTTGTAATGCTCTCTGTTTCTCTCATCAATAATTATCACTCTCATTTTTTCTCTCTCAAATTTTCACTTAATTTTGTTGGTCTGACTTCCCTCTTTCTCTTTCTAGTTTTCTAAGACTATTCCTTCTCTCTCTCACTTTTTCGGTCGCTCTCCTTTGAATCAAAAGTCATTAATCACTCAATTCATAATTTTTTTTATGAAAAAATTTTTTTTATTCTTTAAGTAACAAATAAAAGTTGTCAAAACATTTATTTAAAGACAAACAATCCACAAACGTCCAATTCATTAAATAAATTTCATAAATTAAACAGACAAAAAGACCAACTTTTTATGTTGTTAGATAGACAATGATAATAATGAACAAAACAACTCCCAATGTAATTCTTTTTCTCATTCTTACAATTTTTTGTGTTAAATTCTTAATTCAAGTCAAAAAATTAAATACAGTGAAATACAAAAAAAAACCCACAGAGACTAGCAAAACAACACCATAAGAAAAATAAAATGAAAGGTGGGAAATTTAAAAGAAAAACTGCCTTAAATAAGTTTTTCCTTCAATTATTTCCTTATTATTATTTTACTTTTACTTAAAACATTTTTTCCACAATTGCAACGTTACATACATTTTAGTTAAGTCTTAGTTAGTTACAAAAACTACAAACCATTTGTTATGGTTTCTTCATTCATTCACATGATGATGAGAGATGAGTTAAATTGAAATTTAAAAAATTTAAAGTAAAAAAAAACTTATCTTTTAATGAAATGACGAACTGATTCAATTCAACATTCTCTTAAAAGTAATTTTTTTTAATTATAAGTTTTTTCTAAACAAAATTTTTCTATTCCAAGGCTGATAAAAAATTATCAAAGCTCTTATTTTTAAGATTTACTTTCTTTTTATCATAAAATGGAATGGAATTAAATTGAATTGAATTGAAAAGGAAAACAACAAAAGAGCTCCATGTGAAAATGTTCGGTGTGTGTCAGGTGCAGTGGAAAATATTGCTCTAAAATATATAAAAATGGAACTTTTCTATTTTTCTGTCCTTTCTTCTTTTATTTTCATTGAAAGTCGCAAAGATATAAGTAGCTTAGCATGGGACAAGAATGAAAAAAAAATACCTGTCTTTGTCTCATGAGAAATTTATAATTCAGATACAATTGTACAAGAAAAAGTCATTTTAAGAGTAAGAATACAGTAAAAGTCTTACTTTTCTTTTATTTTATTAATATGGTGAATAAGTTTTGTATTTTTTTCTGTTGAAATGAATGAAAATAGGGAAATTTAACTGTTTATGACGTTAATAAGCGCATTCTCATTGAAAAAAATTCTTAATCGCACTCTCATTTTATCACACTCTCTCTTTATCGCACTCTCTCATTATCACACTCTCTCATTATCGCACTCTCTCATTATCGCACTCTCTCATTATCGCATTCTCTCATTATCGTACTCTCTCTTTATCGCACTCTCTCATTATCACACTCTCTCTTTATCACCCTCTCTCTTTACCGCACTCTCTCTTTTAATCGCACTCTCTCTTTATCGCACTCTCTCTTTATCGAACTCTCACTTTATCGCACTCGCTCATAATCGCAATTTCTCTCTCTGTGTCTTTGATTGAAATGAGACTTGAGCTTTTTTTACACAAAATCAGATTATCTCATGTCAGACAGACAGGTGTCAAAAGCGCATTTTCTTCAAAATCAACTTTCATTGAAGAAACTTGTGAATTAGAAAAAAAAAACTTTTATTACAGATTTTTTTTCTCTCCTTTCATAGTTAAGCTCTTGTTTTGTCTACTTTTCTTATATTTTTTTTCTGAAAATTTTCTTTTATTGTTTTGTATAACTTATTTATATAATAAAAGCTCTTTTTCTTGTATTCTCACAGCTTTTTTCTTCAATTTATTCAACTTTTTTTTTATACTCATTATTTTCATGTTAGTGTGCGGTGTTTTTGTTTGTTGTTTAAGTTTTTTTTTCATCTTATCACTTATGATCAGGAAATATCCCATTCAAACAAAGTTGAAATGCAACAAAAAATATGAGAAAATTGCGATTTAACAGAGAATTTGATGAAACATTTCATTTAAAGTTGAATGGATCGTGAAAAAATAAAAAAAGTGCATTCTTTAACTCACATCCTCCATGAATTGAATAAAAAAAAAAGAAAAAAATGTTCGTTACAATTCAGAAAAACTTTTTTTTCTCTTTCAACAGAGTCTCATCAGATAAATAAATAAATAAACAAACTCTTCCTTTATTTTTTTTTTTCATTGTCATTTCCCATTTTCTTCACATTTTATTTTAAAATATTAATATTTTACTTTTCTCTTTTATTTATTTATAGGAAAAACTTGGAATTAGCACCTGGGGATCGTTACGTTAGAATTGCAATTGTAGAAGCAACACGTGAAATCGATGGTGCTATAAATAAAACAATTGCAGATCTGTTTACAAGTCGCAATTCAGCGAGTGATGCCAAGTCAAACCCTAAAAATCATGGTGACTTATTCAGAATCGTCCGATTCCCGAGTGGGCCTGCACGTGAATTGGCACGTGCTTCGGAAGTTTATGAACGGGCATTGGTCAATATCAGGAAACACGTTGACGAGGGAAAAGTCCTTGCAACAAATACCACAGAATTCAATTACAAGGATTTGCTGAGTGAGGAATATTTGGATTTGTTGGCACAATTGAGTGGATGTGCTGCACATCGTGTCACACCAAATTGCACAGACATGTGTTATCACAAGAAATATCGCAGCATTGATGGTACATGTAATAACATGAAAAATCCATTGTGGGGAAGTTCATTGACAGGATTCCGACGATTATTGCCACCACAATATGAAAATGACTTGTCAACACCAATCGGATGGACAAAAGGAAAACTTTATAACGGTTTTGAGAAACCAAGTGCTCGATTAATTTCAAGTTCAGTGATTTCCACAGACAAAATAACGCCAGATGAAAGAATTACACACATGGTAATGCAATGGGGACAATTTTTAGATCACGATTTGGATCATGCACTGCCCCCAGTCATCTCAGAGACATGGGATGGTGTGGATTGTAAGAAAACGTGCGATTTTGCGGCTCCTTGTTATCCAATCATGGTACCTCCAAATGATACGAGAGTGACAAATCGTCGATGCATTGATTTTGTGCGTTCCAGTGCAGTGTGTGGCTCTGGTATGACTTCAATATTCTTTGGAACTGTTGAACCACGTGAGCAAATCAATCAACTTACTGCTTGGATCGATGGATCACAAGTTTACGGATATTCCGAAGCATTTGCACATGAATTGCGAAACTTAAGTGGAGAAGTTGGCACATTGCGTGAAGGTGTTCATTTTCCAGGACAAAAATCGTTACTTCCATTTGCTGCACCTCAAGATGGCATTGATTGTCGTCGTGATGCCCAAGAAAGTGAAGTGAATTGTTTCACGGCAGGTGATATTCGTGTAAATGAACAAACAGGCTTACTTGCAATGCATACAATTTGGTTGCGAGAACACAACCGCATAGCAACCGAGCTCAAGGAACACAATCCACATTGGGATGGAGATACGTTGTATCAAGAAGCAAGGAAAATTGTTGGTGCAATGATGCAACATGTCACGTACAAGGAATGGCTCCCACTTATCATCGGTGATGAAGGAATCAAAATGCTTGGAGATTACAAGGCATATGATCCCGAGCTGAATCCATCAATTTCAAATGAATTCGCTACGGCAGCCCTTCGATTTGGTCACTCACTAATCAACCCAATTTTGCATCGTCTTGACTCGGAATTTAATCCAATTCCGCAAGGGCATTTACCGTTACACAAAGCCTTCTTCGCACCATGGCGTCTCGTATATGAAGGTGGTGTAGATCCTCTCATGCGAGGCTTGTTCACAGTGCCTGCTAAATTGAAAAAACCCGATCAAAATTTAAATTCAGATTTAACGGAGAAATTATTTGAAACAGCACACGCCGTTGCTCTAGATTTAGCCGCAATAAATATACAGAGAGGACGCGACCATGCAATCCCAAGTTACAATGAATACAGGAAACTGTGCAATATGACCGAAGCAAAGACATTTGATGACCTCAAGGAGATTAGTAGTGATGCAGTGAGATCTAAATTGAAAGAGCTCTATGGACATCCAAGTAACATCGATATTTGGGTTGGTGGAATTTTGGAAGATCAATTATCTGGAGCAAAAGTTGGACCACTATTCCGATGCATAATGGTCGATCAATTCAGGAGATTGCGGGATGGTGATCGGTTGTGGTATGAAAATGAAAAGACATTTAATGAAGAGCAACGTGAGCAACTTGAAAAGACTTCTCTGGCACGTATTTTGTGCGATAACGGTGATAACATTACAAAAGTAACGGAAAATGTATTCTTGCTACCTAAATTACAAGGAGGGTATGTGACATGTGACAAAATTCCATCGATGGATCTCCGGTATTGGCAGGATTGTGAAAAGTGCACGAAAGGGAAATCGGATGCCCTTCGACGACAGAGACGAGAGGAACGTCAACGATTGCGAAGGGATACCAAGAGTGCATCTAAAGGCAATGAGACAATTGGAAAAAATGCACATCTCGATAACGAGGGTGATTATGTGAACGAAGATATGAATGAAGAACGAATCGAAGGATTGGAACAACTGATAGAGAATTTCCAAAAATCCCTGAGACAAATGAGAAAGAAACTCAAGAAATTGGAAAGACAATGCCTTAATTTTACAGGAAAAGACTCACTCAAAGAACTGAGTTCAGATTCACCCAAAGACTCACAAAATGCACAAAACACATCGTCCAAAGACAAAAGTGAGGACAAAAAGACCCGGAAAGAACGTAAACAAGAACGCAAAGAAAAACGTCAGCATTGTGTCGATCAAAAGGGAATTCGTCGTGTCAACAAAGAAGTTTGGTATCGCGATGATTGTACAAAGTGCGAATGTCAACGCAAACAAATAAATTGCACAATTGAAAAATGTCTTCCTGATCTCAAGTGTGACAAGGGACAGGTGACATACAAAAAACAGGGAGAATGTTGTTCACAATGCATTCCAGAAGGCCAAGTGCCAAGTAATTCAACACAATTATCATCGTCAACGACCCAAATTACTCCGGTATCGACAGTGAAAGCTGCATAAATGTAAACAAACACACACAAAAACTACATCAAAACAATTGGGTTGTGGGCTTGATTCTATATTCTGAAAGAAATTGAATATAAAAAATAATTTACGTACATTTTTAAGGTTTCTTTATAATAAAATAAAATAATTAATTAATAAAAATTATTGAACATAAAAAAATATTGTCATATTCAAAGAAAAAAAAACAGATAAATGCCAAAAAAAATAATAAAAATGTTGATTTTTATTTTCAAAAAAATTCATTGTAGATGTTTAACATTTTAAATGGTGCCATTAAAGATATTTAATCAAAAAAAAAAAAAAAAAAATATTTCAAAAAAAAAATGTTAAACTAAAATACGTTTAAAAAAATCTTCAAAATTCATTCATTTCCGTTAAAATTTGATGATTTTTTTTTTTGGATAAAATTCAATGAAAATGGTGAAAAAAATAATCAAATCTTTTAAAATTCTATAAATATAATGATATAAAACTAAAACTTAAGATAAAAGACTTAGATAACTCAGATAAATTAAAAATAATAAAAATAATGAAAAAAAATCTTTTAAAATAAAATTAAAAAACATCATATTTGTTTGATGTATAAAAATAAAAAATAATAAAAATAGTTATTAATGATAATAAAATTAAATTAAATTAAATTAAAATTGTATTTGTATCATAAATTTTACGTAAATTTTTTTGAAAGTAGTCATGTTCGTACAATATACATAAATATTTTATTCTGATTATTATCATTAAATATTGAAATGAAATGAAAAAAAGACCCCCCTTAAAAAGACACACAAAAATCGTATTGAAATTTCATCTTTTTTTACTGGAAATTGCTTCATTGAACGATTTTGCGTTCAAATTAGCGCTTGTCTTAGCGTTTCACTTGAATTTCATTGTAATGTAAACAAATTTCATGAAATTTTTCATTTTCCTTGTGATTTGAAGACAAAAATTCAAACACAATTTCCAGATTAAAAGTCAAATTTCAATGCAATCCTTTTAATTAAAAAAAATAAAAGTAAGAATTTTAAATAAATAATGAAATTACCTTAAAATAAAAATTAAAATAAAATCATGTAAGAAGAAATATTGAAATCGCATTTAAAAAAATTAAAAATAATCAAATAGAGAAATTCGGATAAAAAAAATTGATCGATGAAATGTGGAAATAAATTTTAATTCCAAACAATAAAATAAAAAAAAAATACATTTAATTTAAAAAAATGAAAAAAATGTAACTTAAATTACAATTTTAATGATAAATGGCACAAATATCGCGTCGTACTCTAATTTTAAAGTTATATAAAATGAGGAAGAAAAAAAAAACTTACTTGTAAGACAAGAAAAATTAAATTAAAAAAAAATATACATAAAATTAATTAAAAATTATTATATGAGAAAAAAAATAATGATAAATAAAGAACAATTGTTTTAAAATTTAAATTGCAATGAAATTTTGATTTGAATATAAATTTAGTGAAAGTCAGGTAAAATTAAATGAAATGCCTTCACCTTTCTCCTTTCTCGTGATTTATCTGAAAATAAAACGAAAAATGTGACAAATTACAGTCGACAATGAAAATAGAAACTTTTTGATAGCCTGAAGATGTCTCAATGGAGACGCCTGTCCATTTTTTAAAGTTAAACCTAAATTTTCAAAAAAAAAATAAAATGGAGGCGCCTGGTAAATGTTTTTTTTTTATTTAAAAATGTTAACGCCATGTTTTTGTAATGGAAATATTTTCAGATTTAAAATGGAAACACCTGGTCGATACTAAAAAAAGCTTAAGATTGAAACGCCTGGTTAATGGTAAAAAAAAAATTTCGTATGATTTTTCATTTCAAATTTTCTTGAATCCTCCTCATTGAATGGTATTAAATTAAATGAGAAATTCTTCTTCAAAATAAATCGAAGTAAAAAAAAATTGCCTAGCGATTCAGATAAGATATGAAAAGCAATCCACCATAGATTTGAAACCCTATCATGCACCAGATTTAATAATAAAATTACAATAAACGATTATCTTATCAACAAATAATATAAAAATAAATAAATAAACTCTTTAATTATACTCGTTACATACACACACACACACAAAATCCATAATACGATGAAAGGCGTTTCATGATTAATCAAATTATAACTTTTATCAATGCGGGTCTTCTTCAATGCTTATCAGATAAACGTTTGTACACACATTGACTACGATAAATATAATCGTAACAATAATAAAAAGTTAATGGGAGATGAAATTCGTAACAAAAATAAAAACAGACAAACAAAAATCGAACTTTCTTTCTTTCATGAAACTTATTTGTGTTTCATCAGCTGGGAAATTCTTCATGAAGAAAATAGGGGATGAAATTATTAATTATTGATAAAAGGCACACAGGAAATTGTTAAAATTATTAGTTAATATGAAGGAAAATTTCACCAAATTTCAATGTACTGATTGTATGGATGTTGAAATGTAACGTGTTATTAATAAAAAAAGGGAAAAGTTCATTCACTCGTTACTCGTTTTGATAACAAAATGAATGATTTATGAGGTGTTAATTTAATTATTTATGAAATTATATTGAAATTTCATGGTTTTTTATGGGTATTTCAATGAAAATGATAGTAATTTAGCTATTTTTGGGTTGAAATACATTGAGAAGTCAACATAAGTGCTCAAAACATTCACAATGAAAGGAACTCGGATTACAAACCAAACATTTGAGGTCATGCTACTTTATTTGGTTCAATTTTCACTTAAATTTCACTTCAAACTCGAGATTTTCATTTCAGCTTATGCAAATTTTCCAAGAAGTCGTTTTTTTATCCCTTTTTTTGGTCTGAAATGACTTTTGATAATTTTTAGTACATTTTTGATGAAAAAACTGCCGTCACTCCTCCACCTGCGTCCATTTAAAGCTTAATGATCATAATTCATCATATTAAAAGACCATCTGCGTTCTTCCAGATAAGACAATAATTGTCTTTCAACAGGAAAATTAACCTGAATGAACAAACACTAACATCAATTATCAATATTTACTTTTCACAATTTAATTTTCATATTTTCTGTTCTCTATTTAAACAACGAAAATAATTTGTACGAAAATTTGAAGAAATATTTTCATTTTCATAAATTTAACCTAAATGTAGCCTTATCTCAATTTTAAACCAAATATTTTCATAGAAATTTATGTTTATTGTATTTTCTTGTTATTTGCTCTCAATGTAAGTGCTTTTAAATTCGTCTTTTATAACTGATTCTGTGTGTAATTAAAGTGCAAACATTTCATCGTACATTAAGAAAAACGTTTCATTTGAGTTATTTAAGGGGCGGATACGCGAGGGGGGCACGGGAAGAGCTCAGCTAACGTTATATTTTTATATTTATATGAAAAATTTGACGAAATTTGGCTTTTATACATTTATTCACCCACCTGACGAGGAGCTTCCAGAAAAAAAGTTTGTTTCCGTCCGTGTTCGAATATTCACTGTAAAGTGAAAATAGACCAGAAATCACCGAGACTATACGAGTAGACTTGAGTGCCTTAAATTCTCAGGTTTTTTTTAAATTTTTTTTTTTTCATTACAAAAACTCAAAAATTTCAAAAAACTCAAAAATTTCAAAAAACTAAAAATATTTAAAACTTAAAATTTTGAGTATTTTGAAATTTAAACTTTTTTGAAAATTATGACTTTTATGAAAATTTTCAAAACAATAATTTTTTTAAAAAATTATATTTTATGAAATTTTGAGGTTTTTGAAATTTTTGAGTTTTTTTAGATTTTTGAGTTTTTTTGAAATTTTTGAGTTTTTTTGAAATTTTTAAGATTTTTGTTGCCGTAGAATTGCCGTGTATTTGACACATTAAAGTCAATTTTCATCACATTTACCCGTAAAAATCCAAAGTTCAAAGACACAAATATTGATTTTCAACTCATGTGTTGACTTGAAATGACATTAATCAAACAAATATTTGCAATTATCTTGACTTGAATTCCAAAACAAAATGGTAACAAGTCTAATTTTGACAATTAATGCATGCAATTATTTTGATTTTGGTCTATTATTAAATTTTAAAAGACGTATTTTAATCACATATATTAGAATTTATTGAATCGAAATTTGCATTTCAATGAAATTTTAGTCATGGTTCAACAGAGAAATATATGCAAATTAATACCTTTCTTCCGTTTTTCCAGTTCCAGTTGCATTGTGATATGATGTGATTCATTACTTTGCTTTATTGATAAAGACAGTGAAATTTAAAGTCAAAATATAAATTTATTTCATCAATTCAAATTATTTTAAATTAAATTTCATCGTGTTCCTCGCTTCCAAACTCATCCAATACGAGCAGATTCTCTTTTAATTTCATGTCAAGTGTCAGTTGGGTATTGATCAAATTCGATGTCATCGATGAAATTTTCAAACTTAATCGATCAACCAACTCCATCTTTGTGACTTTTTTATCATGTTCCAAGACATCAGTCAGCAATTGAATGTAATTACATGCCAAGCGTAAGGTTTCAATTTTTGATAGCTTTTGTATGACTTTTGAATCATCATCTGTGTTGCCGTAAATTCCAATTATTTGTGGCACGGGAAATGTATCACGCAGTCGGTCATATGCATCATTTAGCAAATGCATGCGAGTACGTTCACGTTGATTTGCTTTGAAACGTTTCTCCAATGTTTTTTTATTGTTACTATTAATTAAATTTTGATTTTGTCGCTTTGCTGTCATTTTTCGTAATGTGAGTGAAATGAAAAATGAGGAAAAACTGAAAAAAATGTTTTTCTAATATGAAAATGAGGGGAATGGATTCTTATCAGAAAATCAAAGAATGATTAATTAAATTGATATGGTGCGTAGAATTGATAACAGTGATTAAATGTTTGATATATAAAAAAAGATGTCTGAACTTTTATCTAATTTTTTCTCTCTTTAATTGAAAATATCTCTCTCTTTCTCTTACCTCTGCCCTTAAGCCATCATGTGTAACTCGTTCTCTCTCTCTTGAGTCCGCTCTTTTGCTCCTTGGCATTTCTTTCTAGCGAAATTTCTTTCGATTTTTCTCTCAAGATCAATTTTTATCTCTCTCTCTCTCATTTTTTTTTTATATATATAGCTCTTTGTCTTTCGAATAACCTCTCACATCATTGGCTCTTGCTTCCTAGCTTACTTTCTATCGCTTTCAAGGCCTCTTTTTCTTTTGTTTTCATTCTCAATCCCTCTCATTCATTTTTTAGTCTCTCTCTTAAACCCTCCCCTGTGACTCGCTCTCTCTCTATAATTCTCTTTTTGCTCTTTGGATCTTCTTTTCTATCAAAATTTCTTCCGATATTCAAGCTCGGTTTTTGTCTCTCTCTCTTTCGTTTGTCTCTCTGGCTCACTCTGATTTCCACTCTCTTTATCGAGCTGCCTCTTTTAAACTCTTCACTTACACCCTCCTCTATAAGTCGTTCTCTCTCTTAAGTGCTCTCTTTTGCTCTTAGGCTTTTCTTTTAAGCAAAATTTCTTTCGATATTCCTTTCAAGCGCACTTTTTATTTCTCTCTCTCTTTTTTTTCTATTTATAGCTCTTTGTCTTTCGAACAACCTCTCACGACATCGGCTCTTGCTTTCTAGCTTACTTTCAAGACCTCTTTTTCTTTTGTTTTCATTCCAATTCCTCTATTTCATTTTACTCTCTCTCCCTCTTATGTTTTCTCTCTTTTTCATTTTCCTTCTCTCTTTCATTCTCTCTTTCATTCTCTCTTTCTTTCTCTCTCTTAAGTTTTTCGTTTTTCTCTCTTTCGTTTCCATGCTCTTTATCGAGCTCTCTCTATTTCACTCTCCATGCATCTCTCTCTCAATGAAAAATCTCATTTCAAATTCCTTTTCAACTCCTTCCTTCTTCATTCATTTTTTTTCAATAGAATTTCTATTTACAATTCCAATTGACATTGCACTTGAAATGAAACACGTTTCAAATCAATGCAAATTTACTCTACTTCCTAATCAAATTATCATACTGCTGATTAAATAACAACAACAACAAGCACGAGGTATGATAACAAATGTTTAATCACGTTTCAATAGAAGAAAAAAATTAATTTACGATAAATAAATAAATCATTGTATATTGGTCTTGATCTTGACTTTCAAGTAAACGCAAGACAACTTGTATGAATTTTAATAATTGAATTGAAGAATGCAATTTCCATACTTGATATGAGTGAAGTCCACGATCACGTCACATTCTGTGATATTTTTTATTAAATTTTTGTATTGTCAACGTCTCAGCAAATAAAATTTTATGTTTTTATTATTTCAAAAATTGTTATCGTTCAAAACACTCAAGATTTTGATAAAAATTTTTATTGTTGTATATTCAAAAAATTATTGGGGAAGGTCAGTTAGCTTAGAAGTGTGTGAAGTGTCATTAAGATGTACTATGAAAAAAAAATATGTTTATTTTGATTTAAGTAAGTAAATAAAAGGAATTTGCTTAATAATATTTGTTTAACATTCATTGTTTTTTCGATGGTGGTTTGTACGTCGGTAAAAATGGAATATATTTTGTCCATTTGCACGCTCTCAGGAGCCCCATTCCAATTGGCCAGTCATATGTTGAGAATTCTGTATCATTTTCGTCTTGTTCAAACGAGATTTCTGCATTAAATGCAATTATTCCACGTTCTTCTTTTGTTCCAGGTATCACATGATCCAGGAAACATCCTAAGAAACCTCCAACTAAAATGCTTGTGCCTGTGACATGAAATGAGAATTAAATGACGTAAAAAATTTTGAGTTATTACTCACTAAATAACACATTCAACGTGGAATCAATTGTTTCAATTCCTGTATTAATGGCACCTGGATGTTTGATCATCCATTGACACAAGACAAGTGGGAAAAATAACGAAACCCCAATTATATACAAATTTCTCGATGATCTCAAGTCCACATATTGCAGCGCATGCAATCCAAATGCTGTTATCATCCCAAACATCACACAAAATATTCCACCAACCACTGGATCTGGAATCATGATGAAAACAGCACAAAATTTCCCAATTACACCTTGAATGATCATGATGACTGCAGCATATTGAATGACACGTCGACTTCCAACTTTTGTGACACCAATCGCTCCTACATTTTCGCCAAATGTGTTTGTTCCGTTTCCAGCACCCCATACACCGGCAAGGACACATCCAACGCCCTCAATTAAGATTCCAGCATTAATTGCATGTAAACGAATTGGAGGTGCTTTACACATGCGGGAAACTGTTGGATAGTAACTGATCGATTCAATGGTGCATGCTAGCACGCCAGCAAGCATTCCAAGGACAGCTAGAAGATAAAAAATTTCAATTTTCAATTCAATGTGTGATTAAAATGCAATTTTACCTGCCAATGAAACTGTCGGCATTCCGAATTGGCCGGGATATGGAACTCTGAACCAACTCGCATCTGAAAGGACTTTTAATCTGACGTCGGTTCGAGCTTGGTGACCTTCAGGGAAAACATCAGTCACTGTGAGAATTAAACAAATACCCCACATGATTGCAATTGTTAATAAAACTGGGAACATTCGGAATAACATAAACTGCCTCATTTCAAGTCCATGTGCTTTTCGATAAATGACGTAAGGAATCGCAACTCCTGCCAATATTTGTGAAAAAAGTGTCAACATTGCTGTTGTACTGAAAACAAAATGAATTTTAAAATAAATATTGTTTTCCTTTTAGAAATATTTATCTTACCCAACTGCGATACCCCAATGTTTACTTGCAGTTTCAGCCGCATGCTCAAATAACGTCAATCCAACCAAACTCACCGTCGGAACAATCGTTAACGGTGTAATCACCTTTAAAACTTTCCCAACTAATCCAGTGGCACCCAAGACAACCTGAACTAAAGCCGATACCGCAATCGCCCCAGAAATTTCCCGCATTCTAATTTGCCACAATTCAGTTTTCTCCGCTTCCCCCATCGCTTCAATGACATCCTTAGCTGGACATTGCCATTGTGGTAAATTTAAAATCGCAAGTGTTGGCACCAAAAATGAAATTGTTCCACCTTGAATTAACGGTAATCGACAACCAAATACGGACTGCAATAACGTCACGAGTCCTGTAACGAAAATCATTGTTGCGATAATTTCACCACGTGCGGGCGATGCATCGTCCATGCATAAAGCTGGTGTCAAAATAAATGGAATTGAGACAATTGCTCCGATCATTGTGAGATAGTGCTATGAAAAATTTTTATTTTTTGAATTGCAAAACAAAAAAAAATTAAAATTAAAGGAACTCACTTGCAATGCGAAAAATATGCACATATACCATGGTGGATTGTCATCGATTCCGTATAAAATATCGCATTTTTCTTCAGTTTTTGATTCACCATTAGCTAAATGTCCCTAGAATCAAAATTTCAATAAAAAAATATGTTTACTATTTTAATTTCATTCAGTGAATTAAAAAAAAAATGCGCGCCATGTTTGTTTACTTTCACTTATCATCGTTTCGCTTTAATTAATGATTGACACAGAGATTAAGAGGAAGTAAATTTGACTGTTTACAAGTAAAATGGCGAAATTTTGAGAAAATGGGAGGGGCGATGAATTTGAAGGAATATCATCTTAAAATGAGATGATTTTCAGGGGAATTTGATGAAATTTGAATGAAAATTCGGGGAAAATAATGAAAATTTTAATAGATTTTAATAGTTTTGACAAAGATTTCAATGAAAAATTGTCAAAATCGGAAAAAAAATTGAAATTCGGATTTTTTTTCATCTTTAAAGTTCAGACTATTGGGCCTGCCGTCATTCAGTGGCGGATTGGGCATACGAGCAATCTGGCAAATGCCAGAAACGCTGCTGTCGATCGTCTTGTAAAAGTCGAGTTTAGCGTAAATTTTAAAGAAAATCATCCAGAATGCCAGGGCCGTTAAAAATTTTCAATCCATCCCTGTTTTATGGCTTAAATTAAGCCAAATCTAATAAATTTCAATCAGATCGTGACGTGATCCATTGATTCTTGAGAGCAAAAACTAAAAAAAAATCACTCACATTGTAACTTGGCGGATTATTTTCTAAATCCACGCTCATTTTAATCAATTAATTTATTTTTTTTTATTTTATGTTTAATAAAACTTAATTAATTTTTAAATTTCATCTAAAATATTTTTTTTAATTAATTATTTTTTTTCCTTCTTCTAATATGCAACCGATTCCGTTACACTTTTCAGACTAAACTTGAACCCGATATAACATGAAATTAAATAGAATAAAATGGTATAAAAGATATCCAATCGTACTCTATTTAAGTTGTTAAGTAAAGAAAAGTACATAATATTTAACTGTGTGATGATAATTAATTGACATGTATCATCTATAGTAAGTGTCGATATTCAAAATATGTATGTGTGTCCTCAATGTCTGTCTATAGTCTTATAAAATGATATGAAAAATTATACAGTCAATAAATCTTTTATAATCATAGTACAAATAAAATTCGAGTAAAATTTTATTAATTGTTTGACAAGATGAATTTTTTTTTGTTTTTTTTATTTTGAAATGAATTTGCGTGAGGTAGGAATGTGATTTCGGTGAATGGAAAATTTTCAACAAAATTTTAATGGAAAATTTTTTAATAAGAAATTTGAATGATGATGGTTTTAAATTGAATTGTGATGAGTTTTTCTAAGGTTTTACGTTGCGGATTGAAAATTGTTAACGGCCCTGGCATTCTGTATGATTTTCTTTAAAATTTACGCTAAATTTAACTTTTACAAGACGATCGACTGTGGCGACGATGTTCAATCAGCCGCTGATCTTTTGCTGATAATATTCCAACATTGAAAGATCAAGAGCACTCAAATCAAGTCTAGATGAAGAGAATCAATAATCAAAGCCCACTGAGATGGAAGGCTCCACATTTTTGATCCAAATCGACGTGGAAAACCGGAAAATTTTTTGAATATCATAAGTCAGGGACCTTTGAGCATCTTTACGTTCACTTTCAGATTGGATCCTAATCATGCAAGAATTGGACCAGTTACATTACATGAAACAGCAATTTTTGAACCTGTTATGTCACGTTCACGTTCAACTGACCAGTTCAAAAAGGTTAACATACTTTAAGAATTTGATCAATCATGACATTTAAATAAAATTATTGCATTTCAAGGTAATTTCATGATATTCCAGTTTTTTTTTTATTAAATAAAAAAAAAAAATTCAAATACAAGTTCAAAAATGAAAGTTCAAGAACTTACTTTTTCAATAGACGATTCACGTGACTGTTGAAATTGAAATTAAAATTACTTAGACCGTGTTTGGATGAAATAGAAAACGAATTTCTTACATTTCTTCGTGGGCTTAAAATGACTTTGATTGACTGCTAATCGAAGACGCATCGAAAACTGGTTCTTAAAAAAAATTGAAAGAATTTTTCAAATTTGGAAGAACATAATTCCAGTTTAAACTGCTTTTGCACCATATTCGGATAAGTCATCTCAAATTCAGTGCCATCAATGGAATTTTCCATACCTTATCACACGTCTCTTATTTGCTTTTCAAACAACTTTTTATTGTAACAAATATTTGCGCAAATTTTTTTTTATTTTTATTATTTTAGACTGTCTTATCAAGATAATATTCAAAGTTGACCGATTTAAAAAAACTTCTACGATTTTGTATTCATTTTGTCGTCTGATGAGATTTATTTACGGTCATCTAATCAAAAGTATGAGGAAAGTTTTTGAATTGCAATAAAATCTTTCAAAATTTAAGCGTCCATCTAAAATCTAAATCATGATTGCATCGACTTGCATTGATTTAAAGAGAAAATGCAATTGAAGCGCTCATTTTGAAGATAAAACTTGTTTTATGCTAATTTTTTAAAAAACTTGATACAATTAAAGACATGTTAGATTAGATATGAGGACTGTGATCCTATTGCGGTACATCATAAATCTTAATAAATGTAAAATTTAAAAAATAAATAACGTAGAATGTCAATATCAAAAAGGCAAATCACAATGTCTTAGAATAATGGAATTTTCCATTCAATTTTCATTGCAATCGGCATTGAAATGAAAAGAAATTATTGTTTTTAGGGCATTTCGTAAGAAAAATTGCACTATAACAGACGGTTTGTTAGCCGTCACTCTGTAAGTCCGTGTGTCCGTTTGTTTATTGTTATTTGAGATCATTGTGATAAAAAAATGCAAGTTCTTTTATTGGAATCAATGTGCGATAAGTTTTTGTTAAATGACTTAAAATTGAACATCTGATTATCTTTTTTTATTGCCCCTCTTATAAAATGACGTTACTCTTGAAATTTCATTGATAAAAAAATTGTCGCCTCATGCCTCTGTTTAATCTCGCGTATTTTGCCATCATTACGAAATTAACTAAACATTTTCACACGCCTCGTCTAAAAATATGAAAAAAAAAATAAAATAAAATAAATAAAAATGATAAGAGACACACTTCAAATTTTACTTATCATTTACTCTCTAATATTGTGGGTCAACAACCACAATACTCATATTAAGAATAATACCTGGCAACCGTTGAAATTTCCATCGTTAAATTGTATGAAATTCAAATATCATGCCCAACCGTCAAGCAAGTAATTTAATTGATGCAAAATCTGTACATATCTAACGAAATTTTCCATTATTCACATTTTAAATGTAATACAGGGTGCTCAAATCGTCTAGTTTGCGTTTGATTGCGTTTATTTTGAATTTATTTCTTCTGTTCAAGTCATTTTCCATTTAAGCATAATTCAATTGATTCCTTTAAAATGCATTTTTACTTAAATTTGTTCCTTTTAAACCTTTTTGATCAGTGTCTGCAATTTTTAATTAAAATGACAATGAAATTGGACACACACCCAAGTAAAAAAACGCACACAGAGCAACTTCATTCAAAGGAAAGTTCACATTCTGTCAATTTTTCATCAATTCTTTTAAATTTCACTTTTGCTTGATTTTTCATTGAAAATTTTTTTTACAGTCAGTGCGCGAAATGCCTTCATTCAAGAAACATTGTGCCTACTTTTCACCATTCATTTCACTTACAACATTGTATCGTTATTAAAATTTTAGTTTTTCTTTTTCATTCGTACAACAAACCACTGTTAAATCATATGGCTAAAAGTAGTCTACAATAGTAAATATTTACTACGAGTTCACGTGAAGGCCGTGAATTGGAAAATGTAACAGAATTTTGTGTGTTTTTATTCATTGTACAAATTAGTTAGTGTTAGAAAGCGGTGGAAGTCTGACATACAAGGAAAAGTGAATTAAATTGAAAAGAAAAAAGTTTTAAGTTTAATTTTTTTAATTATAAAATTTGTATAAAAAATTGAAAAAAAAATATTTAAATTGAAATGAGATTTACTTTGAAAATGTATGGATAAAATTTAAAATTGTGAGAAAAGTTCTTCCTTGAACGTAGTTTTGTGATTTAGATTCAAAGGATTCAAAATTTTTAATAAATTTGTAATATAACTTGAATTTTTTATATGAAAGATGAATGCTTTTGACTTAAATAAATGATAAGAATTAAATTTGTAAGAAAACGTTAAACTAGAAAAATATATATAAGGATAATTCAAAATGTATCGAAGGTGAGAATTAATCTGATGCTCTTTTAAAGGTTAACTTAGCGATTTTAGACAAATTGACTTGAGAAAATGACTTGAAAGACTTCTAATGACCAAAAATTCTGTGATATAGCTCAAAATTCTATTTCTTGCCAATCAAAGCCTTATTGTGACCTTGATTCTATTTAAGAGTCTCAATGGCTCAACGTTCATATGACATTGACAACAATTAAGCGCCAACATATCCGTTAAATGAATGTCCAAATTAGATTCTCTTGTTTTTCTCTCCACATATCATCAATTTAAGTCCAAGCTATCGCGTGACATCAAAGTTCGTGTGGTGATTTTTTTTTGCATTATAATTATTATTTTAACTATTATTTAACCATTGTAAAAATTTTACAAAAGAAAATTATCATATTAGCCCTCATATGTCTTTGTACCAATTATTTTTATGAATAATATTAAATTTTTTTTTTAACTGTCCTTTCATAATTAAGAATTAACAAAAGACGTATGACATGTAATTAAAAATATCCTAATTTTCCAGTCATTTACATAATGAATGAAAACAAAAAAAAAAACATTTAAACGATGACTCGCACATTACAAGACAAGGACAATAAACCATTAATATGACGAAACATAAAATTCAAAAGAAAACTAAAACTCTGCAATGTAATAACAAGACGCTGTTGATAAAAATCTGAATAAGCAAAGGAAGTAATTTTCATTTTCAAGGGTGAAACGTTGTGTGATATTATTGTTTTGTTTTATTTCTTCGTTATTTTTTTTTTGGTAACTTGTGCCATTGTTATTTACTTCATTGATTGTTTACATTAGAGACGTTTTATTTTTGTACGTTTAATGAGGTTAAATAGATGCAAATGGTGTATTCATTTTTATTTTCATTTCATTTAAAAAGAAAAACATCAATTTTTTACCTTTATATACCCGTATTATTGTAAGTTTTTAAATCAATGAGTAAATTTCATTAATTAAAATGTGATAAAACTATTGAATATACTCAATTATTACAAATTAAAGTTTTGTTTACAATGAACCATGTGTTGAATGTAAATTTTCCCTATTGTATGTAAGCGTATTATAATAATGGAGTGTCATTGTAAAAAATATTGAATGAAAAGTGTTTAAATGGCGTGAAATTGATAAATAATTTGATAATAACTTCGATGAGTAATCATAAAATTTCCTTCAAAACCTGTTGAAAATGAATTTCAATAATGATATTAAAAATGGTGACTATAAAATTTTGAGAGTCATTCGTTTTGACTACCATGAGACCTCATAACAGTTTCATAGTCAAAATTTATTCATAAAAAAAATTGAGACACATTAACCTTGGAACCTTTAAATCATATCACTACAATCAAACAAAACTAAAAATGAACTCCATTTTGTTTGTAA
This sequence comes from Culicoides sonorensis, assembly GCA_900002565.1. Classification (NCBI taxonomy): domain Eukaryota; kingdom Metazoa; phylum Arthropoda; class Insecta; order Diptera; family Ceratopogonidae; genus Culicoides; species Culicoides sonorensis. Next base: position 493,353 of record LN483518.1, on the reverse strand, counting down.
TAAAAAAATCGTAAATAAAACATTATTTACATAAATAGTTGAAACTAATGAATGAAATGAAAAAAATAGGACAAACTAACGAAACACCCGTCCGACAACATAATTAAATTTGTATAAATGTTTTGTAACACGATCAACATTTAAAGTTCTGTGTATGTGTGTGTGTGAATGTCTCATGTAATCCTTATAAACAGTTTTAAGTGAATCATAGATTAGATGGCATGAAAACGATTATAGTATACGAATTAGATATAAGTTAAGACAAAACACTATATTTTAAGAGCCAGAGTGACAATTAATATGATTTTTTTTGTTTTGTACTTTAAATTTGGGTCAAAGTCGATTATGGATTCCTTCCTTTTTTGTTTGTGTGTGAAACTTAGAATTTTTAGGTCATTCAGCGAAATTTTTTAAAATTATGGCACTTTTAGTTATTTAAGCTTCCTTTAGAGTATATCTATAGTTAAAGAAGAATATGCTCTTTAGCAAAATCAGTATTATGGGTTGTAGCAACAGCGAACGAGTGTCGAAGTGGAGGTGCAAGTAGAAGTCTTGGCATACCTAGGGCATGATTGATCCACTCTTCCATGTGAAGGTAGATTGAATGATGAGCTTGGGGTACGTCACAATGTGACAACTCTCAAAGAGCCCTACAATATGTGGACAATCCATTTAGATATTTAAGAAACAGATTCACTTTAACGATCATCAGATTTGTGTCAATTACATTAATTTGATTTTTCATTGTAAAAAAAACCATCGCACATCCTTTTCACATTCTATCTTTAATGAATCACTTTTACATGATAACCGGAATGGTATTTTCTTTTCAAAAAAAAAATAAAAAATAAACTTGATAATGAAAAAAACATGAACATGGGTAGGTCTAAAATGAAAATCAGATGCGGTAATTACTCAAGCTTAAATAAAGCGTTCAAAAAAAAAAATTTTTCTATATTTTAAATCAAAGTCTTAAAAGATTAATATGCAATTTTTAAACAAGGATATACCACACCTTTTGTCCAATCGATGAAAACGACCTTCAATTTCACTTTAATCAATTATGAATTAATTTATAATTTGATTTGATTCGATATGGCAAGAATAAGTGAACTTGTATCAGAATAATAAATTTAATTTTCTTTTTTCATATAAATGAGTTTCGCGATAATATTTAATATCCGTTATTATTATTATCATATGCCATTAAAGAGAATGGTAAAGGAAAATATTTGCTAAATTAAAGTAATTGAATTTATTGAAGGTATCTGTGAACTAATTTTTTCCTTTGAAATGAAGTGAAATTAAATTGTGAATTGCTTTAATCGTATGCATTTAGGTGCACATTTCATATATAGTTTAATGATGTTTTTGAAGCTTTCGTAGTTTTTTTATTTAAATTTTAATCCCATATTGTCTAGTGGTTAGGATACTCACTTGTGAAGATTACCTATCCTTTTTGTCCCTTCAGTGCTTCACATTCAGTCTAGCCATAAGTGATGAATTTGAGTCTTAAGTTTCTTTTCCTATAAATATAAAAAAGTACATAAATCAGTGTTTGAATTGAACTTACCATTTCCATTAATTAATATTTTGCCTGCAAGCGGTATTTAATTGAAACATTGAATATGTGGGTCAAAATCCTAAATAAATTTATGGATCTAGATTATGTTTGAAGAACTATGACGTATGTTACTTTAATTTCAAGTATTTCAAGACCAATGTAATCTTAAAAAATAAATTTATGAATGGTTTTCATGCACAAAATGCTATAAATAGCTCTAAGTAATAAAGTTACAATTAAAACTAAATTAACTTTAAATATTAAAAGTAAATTTTTTATAGTATAATGAAGACGCCTGGTTAATTTTAAAAACAATTAACATTGAAAATCAAAAATTAAACTGTAAATATTGTCACCCTAAATGTTGTATCACAAAGTATCGTCTCCTGTTGTACTTTAAATGCATTGCCATAAACTTGAATATTTTGTTTATATTTAAAATTCCTTTGCAAACAAACAAACAAAAGAACAAACGATTTTACGTTTCCATGATAAGAATCAGTTACCGTCCGGACATTGCTTTGCGTGGATCAAAAATAAATTAATTGTAATTTTCTATTAATTTTGGTTAAAAATTAAATTTTACAAAATAGTAAAATTAAAACTTTAATTTTCAAAAATCAGAAAATTACTATCAAAAACTTCATTTTATTGATGAAAAGTGCTATAAAATTAACTTGAATCCAATTAAGATTTCATTTAAATGAATGAGAAGAAAACTAATTAAATGTTTGATGATATAATTAAAAATATAATTTAAATTACATTTCATGAAACAAAATGAATAAGTGTTGAGTTAAGTAGTGCATAAAATAACTTACCAAAGAATTCAGGTATGTAAGTGCATGCCGATAAATTCTTTAAATTCCTTCAATTCCTGGTTTGTAACAAGAAAAAACTGTTTGATCAATAAATTTTATTGCATTAAATTCCCAACTTCAATCCTGAATTACGTCCCCCTTATTTTAAATGCACAAAAAAGGAAAATAATTATTTTTGGAAATTATTATTTTGATTGAGTTGTCAGGTGAACGCATCCGTTTTGTTTATTATATGGAATTCCGAATTTGTTGTAATGTAATTTGATATTTTATCGAAATTTAACCCTTCATTACTAGTATTAACTTAAATTGTCTGCAAAGTGTTAAAAAAGTTCTACTGAAATTCGTAAAATTTCATTTGGTTTTGTTCGAATGGAATTCAGTTAATATTCAGTCGTTTTATTTTTACACTTCCTGTATAATTTGTATCGATTTCATTTCAAGTGTTGTACTTTCTCACGATGTTAATGACCTAAATAACGTAATCACGCTACAACAGGTTACTTTCTTGTTTTCTTTTTCCTATTCTTTTGATGGTGAATTGCTTTTCCGTAATTTTTTACGCACTGTAATAAATTTTGCTTTTATATTGAATTTCAATTTAAATGCTCTTTTGAGTGTAGCTTGATTGCCTGTGAAACCTTTGAAAACTCGTTATTGTTTTTCTTACTTTGAAGATTTATGACAACTAACTCAAACGGTTTTTACCTTTAAATCACCAATTCTTACTTCAATGCGACTCATTTTTCTATCAAAAAATCTGAAAAACAACGGATTTTCGTATTGAATTCACAAATATTTGATTCAACATGTCGATTTATTTCTGTTGTATTTTTCAAGCACTTTTAATTCATAAAACTTCAAAGTCACGATATGTTTTTATTTTCCTTTAATTTTCATTTCTATTAAAGCATGAGTATGATGACAAAATTGAAATGTAAAAGAAAATGAGAAGTTGATGACCAAGACATTTATGATTTTTTTTAATATACATATTTTAAAAGAAAATTACTTCAATGACCCCGAAAAAATGTGAAACAAATTACACAGTAAAGAACTTAATCCTTTATTATGTAAATTTATTTTTATCCATCCATTAAATCATAGAAGAACTGGCAGAGAGGACAATAATTACTATTATGATTTCTTTCGTCGTCAGAGGTCAATATCAGAGACTCATTATCCAGGTAACATTGAACAAGATTATAAATTTAGCCATAAACTTTTAATGTTCTTTTAAATTTAAAATAGAAGACCGCCAAAATAAAGTAGAGGACAGATTTGTAGAGTTAAAATATCCACATGAGGTTGTGCCGATAGATGACCTTCACTACTATCGAAGAAGAGCGTTACCAGGTAGCTTTACTGGTAGTGTTTTATTCCACAATGAAAAGAAATAACTTCACATTTGTATAAGATGTGCACATTTAAGCACTTAGAAGCACATGTGATGAATGGTTTAAGGGTATTGTAATGAAAATTGTTTTATTTACAGATTTACGTCAAAGTAATTTTAGACTTGATAGTCGATCCGAGCCTTCCATACCAAATGTGAGTGAATATCGTAATAATTATCAACCATTGCCGCCAATCAATAGACCGCCAATTCTAAGGCAAGCTACCTCATTGAAATTGGATCACAGAGGAAATCCAATGGAATTTTTTCAATCAGAAGCGAAATCTAAATATATCCCGTATTCGACTGAAGATTTGAGAAGGTTTTATTTTATCGTATTTATGCTTTTACATAGACCTTAATTTACATTTCATTTTAGATCACGTCAACCAATCATCAAAAATCCTGATCAACTGAAATACAGTGGCAGTATTGAGCTATTTCCAGAATATCGTGAAACATTCAGAAGTAACGATTCAAAAATGTATGACTCATATTTACCAAAAAAGATAATTCGACCTGAACCTTTACCAGCCGATCCTTACATGAATGGACATAGTCCTAAGAAGTCACATTCACGACCATCATCTGTCGTCAAAAATCGTATTGAGAAATGTCATCTTTCCATGGAGGGTGAAAGAAACTTATCACCTGAATATCGATCAAAATATGTCACATTACCCTTGGAACGATCAAAATTAATGCCACAAAATAGTCATTTATCGTTACAAGGCCGTTTCCATGGTGTCCCAGTATATCAAGAATCATTTCCCGAATATCAGAGATATGCAAAAAAGCCATCAATCAAAAGAGCTGATAATTTACATATGAGTGGTTCGATGAATGAAATGGCTGAATACACAGAACGATTTGGTCGACCTGATTATAGTCGATTCGAAAAGTCATTATCGTATCGTAAAGCTGATAATTTAAGACCATCTGGTGATTTTTCTAAAGACTTACCGGAATATTATGAAAGTTATAAAGATCATCATATAACATCGAAACCTGAAAAAGGACGATGTCGTGATACGTATTTCAAATTAAGTGGTGATAGAGAATGGCATCCCGAATATCGAGAAACTTACACAGATTTTCCACGAACAAGATTGATTGCTAAACGACCTGAATCAAATATGAGATTAACAGGAACAGCATCACCTAATCGTCATAAATTTAAAGGTCGTAAAAGAGGAGAAGAACAACAATTTGATTCATTCAAGGAATACCTGTGCCAACCTGAAGTTCGTAAAGCACAACATTACAATTTGATAAGGCCAAAACCGCCTTCAAGAGGTTCAGGGAATACAAAACGCTTCATTGATGAATCAAAGATTCCTAAATCACCAAAACAACCTGAAATACAGGTGGATGCTGAAGATATTATAACTGGAATGACTCAACCTCCTAAACCACGTCCTGAAAATCCTCCATTTGCATTTGTTGTTGAAGATTTTGATAGGAAAAAAGATTCGGTTAAACATGGACGTCGACAGGTGCTTGGACCTGAAAATTTCAATGAACAAATCCGTATGAAATCAAATGTAGTTGAAGGAAATCCCACATATGTAAAACAAACAATGAAATATAATCAAAATGTGAAAGAAACAAATGAATCGTATGCAAATGCAGTTGAAAAAAGAAGGAGAGCACAAGACATGAGTAAGAGCATTGAAAATTCTCGTTCTCCAAGAAACTCGGGAGGGAATCGTGTACCTTCACGAGGAAGACCTCTAAAAAGTCCAAGTACAAGTGAAGAACGTGATCGTTTAGGACAAAACATTCGATATCAAAAGGAATATTTCACAACAAGTGACAGCTTACGTGAATCTAGTGAAGAACCTTTCAAAGTAATTGAAAAAGTAAAATTCCTCAAGGGTGATAGTACAACAACAAGTGAAGAACCGTTTCAAGAACCTCTCGAAAGTCAACGAGAAAGTAGTACAACAGATCACGAACAATACAACTGGCAAAGACCTCGTGAAACTCCAGTTGTACACAAACCATTAAGGACTTTCATAGATACACGTGAAACTAGTAGTGAAGAACGTCCTTATCAAGTTCTAGGCAAAGAACGTACTCAACGTACTCACTTTTGTCCAAATCTAGGTCAATGCAAATCAGATGACAACAATAACCAATATCCATCAACGCCTCGAAACACACGATCACCATCATATATCCAAGATCAACAAAAACGCTCTCCAACAGAAGGCAACAAATTCAGCGGGGTCTATAGTTTCGTAAATGACCCAAATCCAGATAAAGCACGACCAGATAGCCGTGAAGAGTATCGAGGAAAGTTTTCTGGAAGCAAAGGTCGATACATCGATGAAAATTCGAATATCCGTCTTGGTGGTCCACCACCTCCTCAAAAGCAATATGGCACAAATCCATTTCAATATGCAGAGCCACCGCCAAAAATCAGAATCGAACCATCAAATACTTTGAAACATAGTCAATGGATGAAATCCTCATTTACTGATATAAAATAAATTAAAAAAAATAATTAATGTGCACAAATCATTTAAGTATAGAAACTGCCATAAAATTCTTGTCAAAATAAAAATTAATAACGATAATGTCGCAATAATAATATTATTATTAAAATTAGATTGTCTTGTACTCAAATTTTAATATAAGAATTAGATGATAAGTGAAAAGTATGAGAATTATGAATAAAAAAACTAAAGGAAAAGGAAATGCATAATAATTACATGATAATGTCTGGATAATGTCTAATAAAATGAAAAATTGATATTTTATTTGAAAATTATGGAGAAAAATTACTTTTCATATAGCTTTTATTTTCCTTCCTGTCTTCTTCGAAAAATTTCATTAAAAGTACCTTCACTAAGCCTTAAAATATTAAATTTCAAATAAGAATCCCGTAAGAGGTAAGACATACAAATACACTCAAATCTTATTCAAAAGAAAAATTTCATCATAAAAGTATGCAAAACATTCTACATAATTTTTTAAAATCTTTTTTTTTTACATTAAGAACGCAGAAAATCATCGATTTTTAAATTAAAATTAAGATTTTTTGTTTAAAATTAAGTCTTAAATGAACTTGTAACTCTTTATGTTTTATTTCATTGAAATTTCAAATACATATTGCATACTTTTCGGTACAAAATTACACTGAATGAACTTGTATCATTCAAATGTGATACAAAAATAATATAAAACCATGCCTAAGGTAATTTCATGTCACAAAACATGAAATAAACTAAAATTCATGTACATTAAAAAGGCATTTTAATTTTTCTTCAGAGACAGCTAAAACCGTTACATTTCTACCCCAATTGAGAATATTTAATCGCACTACGTTTCGGTAAAGTTGCTAAATTAGTACACAAAAAAAGCACACATTTTCACGCACATCACATTCAAATGGCTTGAATGAGACATAAAATACATTCAAACCGTATGGAATTACAAACTAAGTGGGAGAGAAAATGAGGATAAAAAGGATGAAAAAAAAGAGCAATAACGAAATCATTTAGTATCTATCTATATATTATTGTCTAAAATGTGTAAGTGAGTGAGTGTGAGTTAGATATTTTTCAATTCAATATCTGAGTAAAAATTGTTGCTGTGTGTGATACATAAAATCCATTTTAATATAAAAGGAGATGCATTTGAGTCGACAGCCTCATTCGTTAAATAACTGTTGCTTTTTTAAGTTGCCTGGAAAAAAAATATAAAGAAAAATGAAAAGAAAAAATATTATCATAAAGTGAAAATTAATTGACAGTTATTTCATTTTTTTTTAACTTAAATAAAATGCAGTACATTTACACAACTTTAAAATTTTATTTCATCTTTCATTTAGTCATACAAAACACGTGCCTTGAACAACAAGTACTTGAATTCCCTGAAAATAACGAAATTATTGAAAAAAATGAAAATAAAAGTCATAGTGTAATAAATTTCCTCGAAAAGTTCAATTCAAGGAAAAAAAAGCGTGCACTAATTGACTCAAAAGTGTCAGAAAATGGATTCACTTACTTTAATATTGGAGTTTTAATGGCAAGTCGGTTAGATAGCCCATTTGATTTGGAACGTTGTGGACCGGCCGTTGATTTGGGCATTGAAAAAATCAATGAAAAATTCCTTAAACATCACAAAATTAAATTGAATAAAGTACAAGAAAGGTATTAAATGTTATTAATTGAGTTTCATGTGAAATTAACGAAGCTTCCAACTGTGTGATTCAGTGGAACATGTGCATTATTATTTTCAATGAAATTGTGAGTGAGTGAAAGAAAGCAAATTTACATAATAATTTGATTTAATTAAATTGAATTTATTCAAGTGACAAGCGAAAATTTGAATTGATAGAAAAAAATACAAGGAAACTTTCTATTAAAATGATTTTCATTGAATTTTCCTCTTTTTATTACATATGAATTTAAGCTATCCAACGTGTTCCGGTGAAATCGCCCCTGGAATCGCAGCTGATATGCACTTTAGAGACGATGTAATTGCCTTCATCGGTCCAGCATGTGCATTCGCCCTTGAACCTGTTGCTCAATTGGCAGCATATTGGAATACACCGATAATTACAGGAATGGGCGATCAAGTGAGTTCAATGTCATTTTTTCGTTTCAATTTATTTTTGTTTAACTTCATCACCTGCTGTGCATGATAATGTTTTTGTTATATTTTTTTTAACGCGTTGCTTCAATTTCCATTATCCAAATTTCATAAGATATCAATCCTTTTGTTTTTTCCAATTTTCTTTTGACATCATCTTTCTATTTGTATTCATTTCACATTCATATTGATTTACATCGATTTCCTGTTTCATTTTATATCTTATTTTATAGCAATATCATGTGAGTTAATATTTGCTTTGAATTTCGTTACAACCAAAAATATTTGTGTTTTTTTTGCAAATGATTGAACTTGAAAAGAAAATCCCTTTCACGATTGATTCTTGACCTAGAAAATTGTTTAATTTAATTAAATTTTAATGAAACATAAAAAAAAGGGAAATTCCATCCAAAAAGTATGCAAAATATTCAACAATATTTTTTAATTTTAATTAAATTACATTTAAATCCCCGAAAATCATGAAATTTCAAGTATTTTTAAGGTTTTACTGTCTAAATTATGAATTGAATTTACATTGATATTAAAAATCGTTAAATTCTTAAATATTTTAAATACATATTGCATACTTTTCGGTACTAAAATTACATTGAATGAACTTGAAATGAAATTCAATGTTCACGATTGACTTGTCTCCTGGAAAAAAATTACTTTTAATTTAATTTCAATTAAAATTTTAACTTTCAGCCACCATCTGAATCCGTTGCCGTGACGCCTGGTCTTTTTGGGAGGATACATCGATGGAAAAATGACAGTACAGTAAGCAATTGACTATGAATTACTCTTAATTGACTCCTTTTTTATGTGACACTGCTATAATTTAATTAACATTCGTGTTTTAATTATTCAAATTGTTTTTTTTAGATACAAATAAAAAAATAATACAAAAACAATTAAAGTGAAATCTGAGAAGATATCGAAAGTATAATTAAAAACAACATGCTTAAATGCGTTTTTCCTCTTGTTTTTTTTTTGAATTGTGATACAAATACAAAATAAATAAATTAAAGTTAATTACCCTGAAGAAGGCAGTAAATTAAAGAATATTTTTATACTTAGATGAAGCAATTAAATTTGATTTAAGTTGTAAATGAAGGTATTTCACGATAATCACTGAAGACCGTTAAATCAGTAACCAAATTTTTATGACAAAACAAAAAAGTTAAAGGATAAAAACTTTTATCTCTCAATATTATTTGAATAGATAACGAAATTTTTTATTACTATTATTATTATTATCACCACATTGATAATGATATCAAAAAAAAATCACGATAAAAGTATTTCATATTCATCTCACATTTCAAATACAGATTGTCATTTGATTGTCAAATGATGATGTATGTTGATGGCATTAGAGCATCATAGAATTAACAAAGGTTCAAATTTCCTTTCAACCTAAACAAATACATGTAATTTTGAATTGATATTGAATAAATATACAACAAAAAATACGTTTTCATGGTCGATGTGAAAATATTGAAATTGAAAGTATAGGGAAAAGTAATTGAATTTTAGCAGCGCCCTCATTGAAATTACGGTGAAATTTTTAAATGGAAAGTTTTAATGCGATTCAATGAAAGCTCTTTTAAAACGGGTAAAAATGTTTGATTTTATCGTTTTTAGCCTTTTAAGACTTGTACGTGTCTGTGGATGGTCTGTAATCATATTTTAGCAGCGCCCTCATTGAAGTTACGGTGAAATTTTTAAGTGCAAACTTTTTATGCGGTTCAATGAAGGTCCCTCAAACTTCGTTTAAAATAGAAAATATTATTCAATTTTATCGTTTTTAACCTCTTAAGACTTTGAACAAACTTGCAAGTGTCTATGGATGGTCTGTAGAGCTATACGATGACAGTTTTTCGTTCCAGCATTTCAAATCGAGGCCAAATTCAATAAATCAAAGAAAATTACTTTGGATTTCATTTCGAAGTGAACAAATTTCCGTATTAGGGGGCGCTCTAAATTTTTGAAATGTAAAGCGACATCTATCGATAAGAAAATCCTCACATTTAAAATTACTGCTTTCAATTTAACTTTAAACCACACATATCAGTTCATATTCATTATTTTTTGTAGTATTATTTTCTGACTTTTCAATTCTCTTGATTACACAAAAAATGAATCGTATGGTTTACCAAAAAGAGGGTGACTAAAAATAAAACTTGGGATCATAAAATATTTTTAATCTTATCATAACTTTAGGGCAGATTCAAGATTCTATACATTCAGATCAACTGGATTACATTTGAAATGGAAAATTTTATGGAAAAATATTTTCTTAAAAGGAATGTTTCGTGTCGAGACACCCTAAAATTGACATATGATGATTTTGTTTATCTAAATAAAAAAAAATATGATATAATTTTCCAGACTAATGCATTTGATTAATGCAAAATCATGTGTTATTATCTCACTTTTGAAATTTTGTATGTCCATTTATAACTTGCCACCCCTCATCATATTTCAATTGAAATGTTTTAAATTTATATTATTATTTTTTTTCTTCTTTATCCTTTAAATTATATGAAAAGGGAATCTTCAAAGACAAATCAAAATATTCAACGCTCACACGTATGTCATATTGTCAATGTCGCTTGAAATTAGTTTTCTCAAGTATTTTTCGTCAATTTGGATGGAAAAATGTTGCTCTACTGATTGACAGATCGGATCTTTTCTCGCTGACTGTTGGTATGTAACTCTAAAAGTGCGATTTCAAATGAATTATTTTTGATTAATTTAAAAAAAAAAAAATGTTTAAATAATAATTTTTAGGTAAGAATCTTGAATATGGTCTAAAACAAGAGGGCATAATAACGTTTGTACGTGAATTGAATGGAAATGAAGTCGAATCATCATACGACCAATATTTGCTAGATGCCAGAATGTATGCAAGAGGTAAAAGAAAAGGGTTGAAATGTTATAAGATTAAATTTGATGAATTAACTTCCCTTAATTTTATTATTTATAGTCATTATTTTATCTGTCCGTGGCACACTGATACGAAAATTCATGCTTGTAGCTCACTCACTTGGCATGACCAAGGGCGAGTATGTTTTCTTGGATGTGGAAATTTTTCAGGTAACCTTAAATTAAATTGCATTTTTTCCTCCTTTAAATGAAATACAGAAAAAAAATCAATTGAATCAACAGACACATTTTCACACAACCACGATAAGAAGTGTGTCGCATGTAATTGGATCTCTTTTTGCATAAATATTTATGTTTAATAGTAAACTTGACATCAGGGATGCATTACACACTCCTTCATTTTCAATATCAAGGGAAAAAGTTTTCATTGAAACAGAAAATTGAATTTTTTTCACAATTTTGAATTTCTCATACCCTCACAATCAAATATTTGATAATCTTTCATCATTGTCGCTGTTTAATTGTCTGATTAACTGCTAAAATATTAATTTAATCAATTATATGCAAGACAAACACAAATAACAACAGTGATCCGTCATTGTATGACTATGAAAATGAAAAAAAAGACGAAGACAAGGAAAAATAAATACACAATTTTCATTATTATTTAATTATTATTGCTTTTTATTATTATCATAATCATCATATTTCGCGTCAAGTCAAGTAATTTTTCATATTTTTTTTTCATTTTTATGTAAATATTGGACAGAGTTCGTATTGGGCAGATCATGATTGGGTAATTATTCCATTTAATGAATCAGTTTAAAGAAAAAAATATTCAAATTTTATCCCATTTATCCAGGAAATCGACGACCCTTCTGATCATATAGCGAGGAAAGCTTATGAGTCATTGCTACGTGTCTCCTTACTGCAACCAACGAGTCCTAAATATCAAGATTTTGCGGATAAAGTTCGAAAAAGGGCATCAACTGATTACAATTATACATTTTACGAGGGTGAGGAAGTGAATTTCTTCATAGGAGCGTTTTATGATGGCGTGTATTTACTTGGAATGGCTCTCAATGAGACTTTAACTGAAATTGGACCTGAAGGCCTGCGAGATGGACTTGCGATTACGAAACGAATGTGGAATCGTGATTTTAAGGGAATAACTGGACATGTTCGTATCGATAATAATGGTGATCGGGATGCTGATTACTCGATTTTGGATCTTGATCCAATTACAGGGCGATTTGAAGTGGTAGCGCATTATAATGGACTTAATCGGTACGATTCTAAAATTTTAATTCAATATAATTTTAACTTTTCAATTCAATTTAAGCTCCTATTCAGCTGTAATGGGAAAGAAAATTCATTGGCCTGGTGCAGCGGATCATCCACCAAGCAACATGCCAAAATGCGGTTTCCTCGGTAATGCGCCTGAATGTCAGCGAGAAGGTATTTCAAATTTCATTTTAATTAACTTTCATTTTATTTTCAATTTAAATTTCAGATTCAATTATTTTTTATGGGGTATTTGCCTTTGGAATTTTTTCCATATTCATAACAAGTGTCACCTATCTGTTGTGCAAGTACGCTATTTTTCTTTTTTAATTGCCTGTATTTTTTTAAATTGTCAGATTCAATTTTCTTAGACAAATTAAATTGAATTGTGAAGTGAATAGTAATGCATGGCGAATACGACCCGATGAAATTCTGTTAGAGGTTGGACGACTATTTGGCAGTAAAGTCGGATTACAAAAGTTGAATTATGAGGTATGGTGATGTGATTATGATTAATTACAGTTAATAAGTCAAATTTAAGGAAATTTTATCATAAAACAAGAAAATCAATCAAATTTCCATAAACAGGTATTTAACATGCTGATGAAAAATACACGAAAATTCATGTTAAAAGAAACTTATCAAAAAATCAGAATTTAACGATCTATCAAAAGGAAAATCGAATCATTTAGTATAAGAAAATCAATTTAATATGTCTTATGTCTGACAAATGTTACAATTTTTTGTTATTTTATTGCAAATAATAGTAAAAATAATATCAATTTGACCAGGGATGGATTTACATGGGGACAAGGAGGGGCTCTGTCCTTTTAATGTTTTAAGATTTGTAAAAAAAATTGCTTTAATTGAAAAAAAAATTGAATTTACTAGATATTTTGAAGTATTTCCGACCCTCGTCCCCCTTAAAAAAATATTCCAAGTCCGTCCCTGCATTTCACATAGAAAAAATTAGAGAGAGCAAGTTCAAGTAAAGTAGCAACGGTAATTCATTTCGATTTTATTGACAAAATAAAAAAAAGTTAATGCCATGTAACCATTCATTAACTTTAATATTTTAACATGTTACATGAAAAGGTGAGAATAAGTCACCTCTCGTGCATTTCCACAAAGGAGGACTTATCGTAAAATTTTATGTTTCACACACAGCATGTTTAACTTATGCAACATAAAAATGAATAAAAAATGGAATTTCATTGATTTTTCATGATGATTAGGTCATTTATCTCCTTTTCATTTTCTTCAATGTAGAATTTTTCCATTCATCAATTTGGAGTGAGTTCGGGACGTGCCAGCATCGCCAGTTGTGGCAGTCTTCCACCTACTCAGGTATTTACAACAATCGGAATTTACAAAGGAGATCGTGTTGCTATCAAGAAAATTACAAAGAAAAAGGTAAATTTTTCCTTGTACATTTCATTTCAATGATAAATTACTTACATTTCGACTTCATTCGATATAGGTTGATATCACATCAACATTGTTATGGGAAATAAAACAAGCGAGAGATGTCAGTCATGAGAATACAGTTAGATTTGTTGGTGCATGCATTGATTTGCCACGACCCACAATACTGATATTAACCGAATATTGTCCTAAAGGTAGATTTTTATCAATTTAATTGTATTTGTGGGTTACAATAAAATAAAATTTTCTCAGGTAGTTTAAAGGACGTCCTTGAAAATGATGCCATACAATTAGATTGGAATTTTAGAATGTCCTTGATACATGACATGGTTAAGGGGATGGCATACTTGCATAACAGTGCCATTGGAGCACACGGCAAATTACGTTCATGTAATTGCCTGATCGATGGACGATTTGTACTGAAAATCTCGGATTATGGATTGCAAACGCTCACAACACCCTCATCTGAGCTGATTAAGGATCAAATTTATTATAATAGTAAAATTTCATAAAAATTTTAATTTTTTTAAATTTAAATGTCACCTTTTAATAGAATTGTTATGGGTCGCACCAGAACTCCTTCACCACACAACATTTATCGGTAATCCGAAGACGCAAAAAGGTGATGTCTATTCATTTGCGATCATATTAGAGGAGATTGTGGTCCGAGGGGGTCCATATGAGGTAGCACGACAGTTAAATGACATTCCAGCGATTGTAGCTCGCATTGCAGCACATGAAACGCCAGCTTTCAGGCCATTTATTGGTCAGCATGATTGTCCTCCTGATCTCGCCGAGTTAATGGAAAAGTGTTGGGCTGAGGATCCGGATGAACGACCATCATTTTCCACAATTCGTAGCATGGTTCGGGATATTATGAAGTAATTTATAACACTTTCAATTATGACATGAAAATTTTCATTTTAATTTAAATTTCAGAGGATTCTGTGAAAATTTAATGGACGACCTCCTTCATCGCATGGAACAGTACGCCAATAACTTGGAGAGTTTAGTTGAGGAAAAGACTGAACAATTGAGTATGGAAAAACGTCGAACAGAAGAGCTTTTATATCAAGTTCTTCCACGACCCGTTGCTCAACAACTCCTTGCCGGAGAAATGGTGGAACCAGAACAATTCGAATCTGTCACCATTTATTTTAGTGATATCGTTGGATTCACTGCACTTTGTGCTCAGAGTGGTCCAATGGAAGTTGTCAATTTCCTGAATGATCTTTACAGCACATTTGATCGCATCATCGGTTTCTATGACGTTTACAAGGTGGAAACAATTGGTGATGCATATATGGTCGTTTCAGGTTTACCCGAACGCAATGGACATGATCATGCACGTGAAATTGCATTAATGGCCTTAGCAATCCTTGAAGCGATCAAATGTTTCACGATCAAACACAAACCCGACTATCAACTCAAAATCCGAATTGGAATCCATTCAGGATCCGTCTGTGCCGGAGTTGTAGGTCAAAAAATGCCACACTACTGTTTATTTGGCGATACCGTCAATACAGCGAGTCGCATGGAATCGACTGGTCAACCGCTGAAAATTCACGTATCAGAGGCGGCAAAAATCATTTTAGATAAATTCGGTACATTTAAATTGGAATTGCGAGGAGAGGTTGACATAAAAGGCAAAGGCAAAATGATCTCTTACTGGTTAACTGGCACAAGTGAACCTGATCCAAGGTAATTTCAATGCCAAATGTCAAAATTTCCACAATGACATGAAAAAAAAATAAATAAATTCATTCAATTTCAGACCTCCAACTCCCATGAAGTCAAATACAGAGAATGAAATTCCATTTCCAATCCTTTTCCCGGCAATCGGAAAATAAAAATAAAAAAAAATTAACATGAAAATCAACATAAGTGTGCTTTAAATGTCAATTACATGGATTCAATGTCAAAAAGTAAATGACCAACTTCTAAGCTTTAAATGAAAAATTTAAAAAAAAATGCTAAAAATAATTATAATAAAGATATTTTAACAAAAATGTGTAACGTATAATTTTTTTGAATGAAATTGCACTCATTCATAGTAGCAGCTGATTCCATTTAATTCACCACACACTCATACCATCGTCGTATCCAAGCAATGTTTTTTGCACGAAACAAAATTTTTATCAATGAATCAATAAATAATAAAAAAAAAAATCATTCATTCGCATACACAATGGAAAAATATAAAATTGTAAAATAAAAATTTGACTTTACACATTGAGCTTTGTGCGATTAAATTACTGTGATAAACTCAATTCATTCAAAAATTCTGTAATTGAATTGAAAACATTAAGATTTGGATTAAGGACTTGAAAACTATGCGATTAAATTTCGGTGCTGTAATTTTGATTATTTTTAGTATTCTTTTTTCACTTTTACTGGCAAATGTGGCCAAAATTATTAGTATTGAAGCAGGATTGTATCGTGATGTGAGAGAAGGAATTGAAACCAGTGATAAACAAGCTTCAAAGAAGCAAAATGAGGGTTACGTAAAAGTATTAGATGATAGTCCGAAGGTAGGTCGTGATAAGAAAAAAATTTAAATGTGCATTTTTAAATTCGATTTTTATTTTTATTTTTAGGAACTGATGTGGTTCTTACAGATATCAGATATTCATGTAAGTAAATTCAAGGACGAGGCACGCGTGCATGATTTTCGCGATTTTTGCACAAAAACTGTTGATATCATTAAACCACCGATCGTTTTAGGTAAGTCAAATTAAATTAAAAAGCAAAATTTCAATTAAAACTTGCAATTTTACACAGCAAGTGGTGATTTGACTGACGCTAAAAGTAAATACATCGTCTCCTCAAATCAGTATGAGGAGGAATGGAAAACATACAACGATGTCCTTGAAAGTAGTGGCGTACTCAAAAAGCTGAAATGGATTGATATTCGTGGTAATCACGATAATTTCAATGTCCCTGCATTACTTTCAAACAAGGACATGTACATGAAATATTCATCAGCGAAAAAACACAGATCGTATTTGGAGCAAATCACAGTTGGAAATGTCACGTATAATTTCATTGCAGTTGATGGATGTTTGAATCCCGGACCGAAACGTCAATTTAATTTTGTTGGGGTGTTGAGTCGAAATGATACAACTCTCCTGCGTAATTTGGCACATGAAGCACGTCAGAAAGGTGGTGCTTACACAATTTGGTTTGGACATTTCCCGACATCGTGCATCCTGACACCAGACAACCCGGAAATGGAGTCACGCGGTGTAAGGAAAATAATTGGAGATTATGAGGAGAGTATGGTGTATTTGTGTGGACATTTTCACACATTTGCAGGAACAGTACCACGAATGTACACTTTGCATCATGAGGGGTTCCTTGAGCTTGAATTGGGTGATTGGATGAAAAATCGATTGTATCGCATCGTTGTATTTGATCATGGTTTGATATCATTCGCCGATGTGACACACGGAAAATGGCCAGTTGTTGTAATAACAAATCCTAAAAATGCACTTTTCAATGCACCAATCAAGGAAGACATACAGTTGCAACGTGACTCGACCCACATTCGAATGATCTTATTTTCAAATGCGCCTATAATTGAATGTCGGGTGAAATTGAACGCCGAATCATGGAACGACTGTGAAAGGAAATCAGAAAATCTGTATGTCGTTCCATGGAATCCAGGTAAATATCGTCGTGGCTTACATGACATCACAGTATTCGTCCTTGACGAGTTCGGGCAATCCAGGACAGTTACACAACAGTTTTCATTGGATGGAACTCGCTTGCCCTTCGATATTCTTGCAAGGATTGTTTTGATGGGTGATTTGAATACAATTGTCAAATATTTCTTTGCCTTTGCTGTCCTTTTATGTACAATCCCCTTATGCACATTCAAAATATGGCACATTTTGGTATTGAAACGAAGCGTAATCCAAAAACCTGAATTCATTTTCATGAAATCGTGGTGTAAGAAATTGTGGATGTTAGCAACCGTCGACAGGTTATTTTACCCAATTGTATTGCACTCACTTTACTTAACTTTTGGACCATGGGCATTCGGTGAAGTGATTGACGGACATTTTGGAATAGTATTTGTATGGGGTGTGCTAGTAAATGGTGTCTTGTTGCCAGGAACTCTCAATTACATTCACGGTTTTTGGCAACTTCTGATTTGTCAGTTTCCGTTGATCAATTTAATTGCAAGCAATGTGAGACGAAGGTAAATTTACTGAAAATTTAAATGTAAAATAATTTTTGATTAACACTTAAATTTTACAGATTTTATGAAAATCTTACTGGAGAACCCAAAGAAGTGCCATTGTCTCGAAAAATTAAACGTCATGCCGCGTTTACGTTGATTATGATTGTCGAAGTTACATTAAGTTTCATTTTCTTCTACGAATATGGTGCAATTGCGTTCATAATCGCTCCAATGAGAACATGGGCGCTGGTGTTAAACGTTTTCTTGTATCTGTATTCGATGAATTTACCGAAAAAGTGCTTGAGGTATGTTGAAATTTCATATTTACGAGAAAAAAAAATTAACATTACAATTTTACAGCTCAGCAGCAAGCGTCTGGTCATCAGAAATGAAGCCAAGCTCAGCTCAAGACTAAAATAATCATAAATTGTATCCTTGTAGTCTGACTCAAATGAAATTTTACATTACCAATCTTTTATTTATTCGAAAATATTAGCTTTAATACAATTTTATGACATAAATTTAATTTAGAAGCAATTTTTCAAGTTACCTCTTAATACTTACACATCACAATACTTTCCTTGGTAGGATTAGAAACCACTGAAATAAATTAAATTGAATAAAATTCAATTGAAATTTGATCTTTTAATTTTGAGTGTGAAGTTAAGGCACGTAAATTTCATCTGCACACGTACAAACTTCACAATCATTTAAAAAATATATTTTATCAAATTACAGTCAATTTACTGTAAAATTATCAGTAATTCATCTTATTTATGACCAATTTTTTTTTTAAATGAAGGTCACATGAAGCGAATTATCTTTCAATTGAAATTCAAATCAAAATTCACCTCAAACGTTAAATTTAATGAGCGACTGATAAGCTACAGGTATCTCATTTAAAATAGATGATGATAATAAAAAACAAAAACAATACCGGCTGATTCATATTTTAGGAAGAAGGGACTTTGATTTGTATTTCCTCGTACAATTGAGATGAGTTTGATGAGTTCTAATAAAATTTCAATTAAGGTAACTCAGGAATGAATTTTTATTGCTTGAAATGATTTTTAAAATAAATCATAGAAATAATCAAGTCCTTGTCCAATTTCCCAGATTGAAATTCCAGTTCCAAGTTCTCGGGCTAAATTAAGACGTTCATTGATTGAATGCAGAGTTGGATAAAATACCATGTGCCGGCCGGTGTTTGTCCTGTAAAATATTACATTAAAATATCGTGATTTTCATATAAATAAAGTTAAATTCTCACTTGATTTCAAAATAATTTTCAATATCACGATCATCAAATCGCAACCTTCCTTTCACATTTTTCAGCAGCTCAATGTATTCGTGTCCAATTATCGGCTTCCCTCCCTCTGGCGTAAAATCATTTCCATAAAAATTTAATCCTAGTAATATCTTACTTCGTTTCTCAGCTAAATTCGGTGTCGAGTCTGGACAGATAAATTCCACGGCATTTCTAACCCAATCAATTGGGGCATTTGGACCTGGATGTTGATAACTCGAATAATCATAAGTCATCAATGAAAATCCATTTACATGAGGATACAGCTTTTCAAAGTGCTCCGGTGTAAAAAGCTCGACAGTTTCTTTGCGTGATGGTGGCACAACCAAAATAAATTGCAGATTGTCATATTTCATACTTTGAGCGATTTCAATGACTAGAGTAAGCAGGTGTTGATCATCAGCTCTCGCTGACAACGAACTCCAAAATTCAAGGACAATTCCATCGAATTTATGTTTTTTACATGTATCCACTATCAATTTCGCCACAACATTTCTCTCGTTTTTGTATGAGAGGAGTTTGGAGAAATCCTGATCCGTGAATTTGTCGAAAAGGACACGCGGCAAAACTGAAATTAAGTTCAAGTAAATTTCAATTCATAGTTAAAATGAAATTAAATTACTTTTAGTTTCGGGATTATCGGGTGTTTTTAAATCGACTACATCGTGAAGGCCGCGCACTTCATACTTCAAATCACCTAATCGAATGATTTGCAACCAAACTGGACTAATTACATCGAATTTACTGCCAAAAACTTTGGCAACTTCATATCCCTTTCGATTCCATGGTGTGAGGTAACCCAGGACCGTACTTTGGAAATGTCTTTCTTTTGTATTTTTACAATAAGCTCCACTTTCTTGAATGATAGTCTTAGCTAAAGGTTGATCATCTTCGACTAAGCCTCGATCGTAAACTGACGTGGAATAAATTGGTCCCGTTTCTGTTCAAGTAAATGCATTGATGAATGAAATTAATGTTAAATTTAAAAAAAAAACTCACTGATTTTAATTTCCTTTTCCTTTGATTTACTTTTCTTATTATTGCCTGGAGGTGACAAGGTGGCATCAATTATCAGAAGTATTTGGAGTAAAACTATACCACAAAAAATTCTATTTATCATAATTCTTAGATTTAAAAGTGATTTGTACTGCTTTGATTGTTTTCGGTTTGATATGTCAATGAAATGTTGATTGTTTTCCTTATTTTTGTTTACAAAATAAAAAACTTTGATTGAAATGAAAAAATTTAAGATTGGGTAACTTTCAAATGGGTATTCGGTTAAAATTTGAATTTGAAAGTAACTCACTTAAAAAAGAGCGCGTAAAATGAAAGTTAATACGGAAAGGGTTATGAAATTTAATCACGGATCGAATTGTGTTACTGTTCAAAGTTTTTTTTTACATTTTTATGATTAAATTAAGTAAAATTAATCATATTTTTACATTTCAATTAAGGACATTTATCGTCCTGACGTGTCCTGATAAAGCGCATGTGCGTTGACTGTCAAAATGAAGATAAACAAAAAGAGTCCTTCCATAACTCATAAAAATAGTTCTTTTACGAATCAGCTGATAAAAGTAAATAAATCAAAATTGTGAGGATTTGAAATGAAATTGAAAAAAAAAATCATTTACGTCACTAAACATTTGATTTGACTTACAAGTGATCCAAAAATAATAACTATACGATATTTTGAATCCGGTTTTTATTTTAAAATAGTTCTTGTGGCATTAATTAAACGAGATATTTATCAGTGGGTGATTTTTGTAATAAGAAGTAATTGTAATTTTTTTTCTAGAATAATGTACGTCATGACAATCAAATAAAGGAAATTTCCATTTCAGGGTCTTATGCACCTCAGGCACCTTGGGTCAAGTCATGCCTTAGACCCAAATTTTACGAACGTGTAATTCAAGTCACACCTTTGTATGAAAATTCCAAAAATTAAGGTCCAAAGTCGTAGAACAAATATCGTTTCTGCCCATGAGAGATGTTAAAAAATTCAGTTTCGTTCGATTCTGAATTTTTGGCCAATTCGGGTTACGGCCCACACTCAGTCCAACAGTTGGGCGTATCATGCATACTCCTAATTATTATCAGAGGGCCTTAGGTTTTATCCTGGCATCTCAAGCAGTCACCACCTTTATTTAGCTTTTAACTCAAATTAAGTAGCCCGAAAAAAACATTTGAATTCAATCTTGAGCCCAACTCGAATGCTATCATTTTCCCTTTATCATTTAACTCTTGTCTCGCACTCGGTATAATTTTAAATACATTTTTTTTAGTAATATTCAAATAAAATACAATAAAAATTTTAATTATACCGGCAAATGATAAAAATAAACAAAAGCATTCCAAAACATTACACAAACTAATGTGAGAAATTATGAAGAGAGAAACCTGTTGAAAGCTCAAAATTCTCTCCCAACTTTCGTATGATCGTCCACATAAATACAGAAACGTACAGACAACTTACAAAAGCTTACAATATTTGAACGATGATCAAAGTAATTTTATTTTTCTGCTTTTATTAACAATCGAGTAGTTGCCGCGTTATGTTCGTAAAACTGCAAAAATAAAATAAAAAATTAAAACATTAAATTTTAGTGTGAGAAAGGAAAAAAAATTAATAATTTATACGGAAGAATTTTTATGATCGGAAAATTTTAATTAATTAATTTTAACAGGTATTTAAATGGAAATTAAAATTGAAAAAAAATATAAGTGAAATACATGGAAGTTTTCCTCAAAGTCATATCAAACCCAGACGACAATGAATAATAAATAAATAATTAAATGACAGTGTAATGCAATATTCTAGTTGTAATGAAAACAAAAACATGATCTAATAATAATAATATTATAAGTTTAATGTTATTATTGATTTCATTAGAGAGGATTGTTTGAAATTCATAACTGAAAAAAAATTTAAATGCGAAATTGAAATGAAATCTTAAATAAATTTTATTTTTTTTGAATCATTTTCATGTAAAATTTGCAAAAATTGTTAAATTTGAAATTATTTTAAAGTCATTTTTGTTTTAATTTGAAAAGAAACAGAAAAAAATTATTCTGTCTAATTAAAACATGTGTGAGACCTTTTGATTAAATTATTACAATTAGAAGTTGCAAGGAAATTGCAAAAAAAATTAAATTAATTCACTTGAAATTCAAATTAAATTTGATTTTAAGATTTAACAAAAAAAAAATGAAAATACGACAAAATAAATGTTGAAGTGTGATCAGATAACAGAAAAAAATTGTACAAAAAAATAGTACAAATTTTTTTTAAAAAAAACCTTGTCGTTCTAACAACATACAGTGCTAAAAATAAAAATATAAAATAAAATCATAATAAAAAATATCAATAAATAAATAATTTGTATTTGTGTTAAAATTTAATACATAATAAATTATTTATGTGATTGTTCCGATGTGTGAATAAGATTTATTTGTATTGAATTCTAATTTACAACAAAAAAACGCACTAAAAACCGAAAAACAAGAATTTATTTTATGCTTATTTTTTTTCTTTTTAGTGCAATTTAAAATTTAACTTGAATAAACAATTATTAGTATAAATTAAAGAAATAAGTAGAAAAAATGGTAGCCAACGAAGGAACAGAAATTACATTTGAAAAAGCGCCACCTATGTGTTCGAATTCCAGTAGCAGTACAGAACCTGAACCACCTGAAGAGAAACTTCCCCTGAATGGTGGTGTCGAGAATTTAAATAAAAATCATAATCTTAATTTAAAATTAAATACAGATAGTAAGAAAAGTGAGCCACCGACCATTTTCGACACAATCATGGATGTGATAATGTTTTTAGTGGTCTCTGCCGGGCATATTTTAAAAGTGAGTATCATTTAAAAAAAAAACATACTAAAATAAATATTAATTGACCGTCAAAATTAAGTCAAATAAGTTTAAATTTGCTACAAGTACTTGAATTATTTTTATTTTTTTGGCACGTTTCCCTGTTAATTTTTTTTGTTTTATCAACAAAGTAATGTATGCTGGTCACGAATCGGTGACTAACTTAAAACAAAGTTATTGATGTGTGTTAGTGTCTTGTTAAAGGGTTTGAGAAATTTTGATATGAATTTGTTGAGTTTGCATTTAAAAGTATGACAGAAATTCTGACGTTTAGAGTAAAATTTGAATTTTAAATGTCAAAAAAGTGACAGATGTGAATTTTTTTGTAATTTGAAAAAAAAAATTTCTTTCTAGTACAATTTCAATTGCAATGAGATTTTGACAATCGATGAATAAATGTCATTTATGCAAATCAAGCTGTCAAATTTCACCTACTCACCCCTTTAAGTTCAAAAATATTTCCCTGACAGAGAAGAAGTTAATTTTTCTTCCTTGTTCAAATTTTTTTTAAATTTAATTTCACTTTCTATGCAACAATTTCACTATATAACACCACGACATACAATTTTTCACTTCAATGCTCTGTTTTTTCCTTAAAAATTCAATCAAATCAGGTTTTTTTATACTTTAAAATGAATGCAGAAATAAAATAAAATATGCATTTAATTGCAATCTACACGTAATAGAAAAGTCACACCGGAAAACTATTTATTTAATTTTTTCCTCACATAATAATCAAATTATAAAAGTACGTAATAAATGTAATAAATAAAATTTTGTATGTTAAACTGTTATAAAACTTTTAATATAATTTCACTTTTAGTTATCAAATGAATTGTGTTAAAATGTGTGTTTATTTTCAAATAATAATAATTTACTTTTTGTTTCGTTTTGATCATTACATGTAAATGTAAAATAAGTAGCATAAAAAAACTGCCCATATTGAATGGTGATGATGATGATGATGATGATAATAAGTGGGTTTGCCCACCTCAGCCACTTTAATTTTTTGGGCTTTTTGTGGGTTGTCATAAGACTTACCCTAAGTTATATTCTTCTTTTACAATATTAATGTCTTTCAAAAAATTGTAAATTACATGCAAATTTATTTCAAGCAGAGCGGTTGGGTTTAATTGTCCATTTATACAGTCAAAGAACCGTCTACGTCTATTTTCTAGACCACTACAAAAACAAAGAATGTGTTCAGCAGTTTCGTCTTCGATCTCACATATTCTGCATAAACTTGTATTGCTAAGGTGCATATTGTTCAGGTGCTTAAGTACTCGAGCATGACCAGTTAAAAATGCTACTATTACTCTTATTTGAACTACACTCATCTGTAATAATTCTTTTGTTCTTTTGATTGATCTTTTAGGAATAAGATTATGAACGTGTTGGGACAAGTATCTACCTTGAAAATCCCAATAACAAGTTGATTTATCAATAAGCCATTCGAAAATTGCCGATTTTGCTGTCTTAAGTGCAATACCTAAGCAAGGTTCTTCCCCCGCATAGGTTGATAATGATCCTTCCCTAGCTAGTCTATCTGCAATTTCATTGCCTTCTATATTACTGTGTCCAGGTACCCACATTAATATAACCTTATTATATCTTAAAAGGTTATAGATGCTTTGTAAACATTTCCAGATAATTTTTGAGTTTACTCTGACTTTCATTAAAGCTTTAAGAGTAGCTTGACTATCTGATAGTATATAAATATTTTTATCTATATATTGACGCTCTAAACATTTTTCCACACATAACTGAATAGCATGCACTTCAGCCATAAAGACAGTAGCATATTTTCCTAGACTCTTATAAATTTCACAATAATCTGTTTCAATGTAAACTCCAGAACCGGTTCCTTCTTTCATTTTTGATCCATCTGTGTAACAAATCACTGAGTTAGCCTCAAATTTTAATGATTGGTTTAACCAATCAGACCTTGACGGTATAATAGTTTCAAAGTTTTTTTGGAAATCATGTATAGGAATCATCCAATCAGATTCAGTAAAAGTCAACACATCTAAATGCGCAACTGAACATACAAGTTTATTATCAATCAATTTTTTATTTTCAATGTTATTACTTACACAATTCTTGTAGTTAGTCTGTATTGCTTCTTGTTGTATCCATAAATGTAAAGGAGCTAAATCCAACAATGTTTCCAATGAAATGCTAGGTGCTGATCTCATGCATCTCGTTATCATTAAAAGAACTAAACGTTGAACTTTATTCAATTTTTGTTGGACTGTTATTTGTTCCGTTTTTTCCCACCAAACAAGGGCTCCATAGGATATCACAGGTCTTACTAACATCTTGTACATCCATAACATAATCTTTGGATTCAGACCCCACGTATAGCCTATCATATTTTTACAAGTCCAGATTATTTTGGTAGCTTTACTTATTATATAATTGATGTGATTATTCCAAGTGAGTCCAGCATCCAAGTAAATTCCAAGGTACTTTACATGATCAGATGTTTTCTTCTTAACAGAAACTTCTTCACCAAAAAGTTTTAATTGTTTTATGTTGCTCTTTTCAATATATCCATTTCCAAAAGCGATAATTTCAGTCTTTTTAGGATTAATTTTCAAATTCCTTGGTGTACACCAATCTTCAATTATTTTAAAAGCCCTTTGCATTCTTTCGCCAACAGTACTACCATATTTCCCCCTAACGCTAATAACAAAATCGTCAGCAAACCCTTCTACGTGAAAATTTTCTTGTACCAATAATTTTATAAAGCCATCAGAGGCAAGAATCCATAGAAGAGGTGATAAGACACCTCCTTGCGGACAACCTCTAGTGGCCAAGAATAGCTTTGAATTATTTGAAAGTTCTATACACATTATTCTACACTTTAACATAGATAATATCCAGTTAATAGTTGAACTATCCACATTTCTTTGGGTCAGTTCAGATTCAATTGGTGATCGTGATAGTAAAGAATGATAAGTCAAATTTAGAGAGATTACTTACTTAAATGGGCTTGCAGGTGAATTGAGATGAGTTGACGGAAATTATATGATTTAACATTAAAATTACTTTCATTTTAGTTGTGATAATCGTTATTTTGGATTGCAATACGTCATGAATGTAGATCCTAGTTTGAAGGTACCTGGATTTGATCTCCCTAGAAGACAATGGACAGCGCTAAACTGTATAAGAACAAGGCATGGTGTTAATAACTGATGCACAAATGGCGATTTACTGATGACTCTTCCTGCAGCTGTAGACACAATGAACAAACAATATCCTATATCGTAGAAGATTGTGAACAAAAAAAGTTTGAAGATGAATTCTCAACACTTTATCAAGCAGCAAGAAAACAATTATAAGGTTGAAGGAACTAGATATCGATCTATGATAAAACATGCGATGATAATATTTAAATTTAAAGGAGGATCCTGTTAACCTTATATGTTATAGCCAAAAAGCTCGGTATCCTGTTTACGATGTAAGTGAGAAAATTTGGTAAAGCTAATTGTAAAAACCATTGTGTTCTGGAACAATTATTGCAAATTGTAATTACATAAAGTTAGAAGTCCTATTAAAAGGAATCTAGCGACAAAATAATATTTGTACAAGTAACTGGCGTTTAGTGAAAACTTATTTTCACCTTGATGATGACATTATTTATTTCTTTAGTATTCCAAAAGAAACTTTAAAACAACTTTTCTCCTAAGGATGACGGATGTCAAACTCGCAAAGCGTGCAAATGAGAAATTAATTGGCCCAGAATCTTTCATTGTTATATCACTAAAGACCTTTAAAAAAGAAAATTAAGTAGTCAATAGATCAAGCAGATGAAAGCAGCCAAATGTTAACATGGAAAAACAAATTTGTAGTATTTGGAAGAGAAAAGTCTTAAACCAGTGTAGAAGCAAATGACGTCTCAATTCAAACAACAAAATCATTTCCTGGTGCATTTTAAAAATTTCCTGTACATTTTTAATCGAAATACAAAAAAAAACACTCCTCAAACAATATTCAATGACCTGCAAATATTATTATTAAAAAACTTCATGAAACAACTATTATTATTATTATTTTGTTTCTTCTAAATTGCATTTTACATTTAAAAACCAGTTTTTTGTGAGTGTTTTTTTGTGTGCATTTTTGCATTCATGCAACTCTTGCATCACACCAACTAACGTTATATTTCAAAGCAAATTTCAACTTTAATAGAAATAAATAAAAACAAGCTATTTCTTGATTTTAATGACACTTGCATTGCAATACAAAACATAATAAAAACAACACATTACATTACATTACATAGAATGTCGTCATAATAAAGTGCATCTTAATTTGAATTTGAATAGTTCTTGGCGGTTTTTTGACCTCAATTTGATTCATCATTCAATGAAGCAATAATAAAAACTATGGAATTTGCATCAAAACACGATCCGATGATGAATTTGGATACAAAAAATACAAAAAAAAATGATTTTAATTTCAATTTTATTAATACAAATAAAAACATTACACTTGCAGTTGAATTTCAAAATAAGACCGTTACTTTGTATAATAACGTTAATGCGTGTACATGAGAAGTACTTTTATTTATTATAAAATGTGGTGCAACAAGACATTAATTATTATCTTACTGGTAAATTTACTATAAACAAGACAAGAAAAGTACACATAAAGTAATAACTGTTACTATTAAAGCGGTTTATCTGTGTTAGTTGTGTGTTTGTGTTTTTATGTCAATATTATGTTTAAGTTTTTATCCAAAAATTATGTGGATTAACGATTTTTTTTTCTATTTTAATGGGATTCAGAGTCGACTGAGTGATATTTTGGCATTAGGATAATTTATACACAATGGAACCGTCAGTAGACCTGAGTGCTGCTTCTTTTCTGTAGACAATGCCCTAGAAATCTTATATTTCAACATGAAATTTTCCATCATCTAAAATTGGATCAGCTGCTCTTTTATTTTTCTTACAAACCCGTATTTTTTTCGTTGTGAAACAACATTCAGAATATAAAAATACGAATACTTACCCACCTCAACTTGTTTGATTTGTCTTATTCTCCTTTAATTCTAGTTTTTTTTTGACTTTACACTTAATAAAAATTCTGACAAACCAGTTTTATAAATTTTTTGCGGTTTTTGGCTTATGGATTGTAAAAAATTCAGTTTAAAGAAAAAAAATTAATTTGCATTATTGAATTAATTTCATCTTAAATTTTGATTTGAATTTCGTGAACTTTTGAAGATTAAAAATAGAAAGACACAGTTTTAACTGTTAATTTGACTTACATTTTTGGGGGTTTTTCCCTCAGTTTTATTATGAAATTAATGACTTGCAAAGTTTTGAGATAGGCCTAAAAATTATGCATGTTTTGATTGAAAATATTTTGGATTTCCTTGTGATTATGTCATGTTACTACTTTTTTTTAGGTGAAACGTCAAATTTTTTTTTAATTTAAAACAAGATTTATTATAGAACTTTTTGGGGAAACCAAAGAATTTTTTTTTTATGATACGTCATTTTTATTTAAATCTCAATTCTAACGAAATATGATTTGCTGTAAATAAGTCAATAAAAATGAGAACGAGTTTCTAGATTTGTTTGAATTTCTATCGCTAATCACATCTCAAATAATTATGAAACTCATAAACCAAGTCTAGATCTCTTGAAATAGAACTAGGCCGAGTTCATTAACCTTCAAACCTTAGAAATTCGAATTTCTTCATATCACTGTCACAATAATCCCTTATTTACTTTCCAAAGGGCATTAAAATTTCTCGAAACATAAATGGAACAAGGAGATTTCATATCAATTTTTAATTATTATTATCACAATAAATTATTAAAATAAAATTAGAACAGTGCAAATCAATTTTGAATTTAGTACAATGCAAAAACAAGATAAGAATGACTTAAATGACATTGCATAGTTTATTCTGCACAATGAAATCGTTCAAAACCCTTAAGATTAGAAATAAATTTAGCATATTTGACCTAATTAAATTTGTTAAATTGAGAATATTGTCAATTTTTTAAGTCAATGAAAGTGAATTTTCATGTAAAATGTTCAACTTCACTTATTTTATTATGTAAGTTAGACGTAAGGTATATCATAAATGAATGTAAGTGACAAATAAGGTAGATCGTAAGTGAGAATTCAGTAATCAGTGAGAATTCAGTAATCAAGATTCAGAATGTAAGTTACAAGTAAGGTTGAGCATAACTCGCCACTTTCTTCCTTCACATTTAGAGAAAAGTTAAAATCCATCAAGTAATTTCATATCATTCTTTTCCTTTTATTTTCAGGCCATATACTACACAATGTTTGGCTATCCTAAAAAAGACTTAAAAGGTGAATTAGCACTTATCACCGGTGGTGGTGGTGGACTTGGAAGACTGCTCGCTCTCAGATTAGCCCGTCAAGGGTGTCGCGTTATTTTATGGGACATTAACCAAGATGGTAAGTAGTAAAATTCCTAATTTTAAGTAAAAAATTCTTAGAATTTTAATTCTAACCATAAAAACCCCGAATTATTTACATAATTCTTAATTAAATTCCTTTTACAAGTGCTTTTAAATTGAATTTTACCATAAAACTTCAACTATATTGTCTTTTGATCAAGTTGAGTATCGAGACACACACTCATTTTAAATAGTTTATACGAAAAATTAAAATATATTTACTTTTTCACGGTTACCTGCCAAATAATTGATAAAAAAAAAAAATATTATTTAAATAAATATCTATAACTCTCTTATATTTGATTTGAATTTTTTTTTTTGTAATTTTTGCTTGCTCTTCACGTCATTATTATGGTCGATTTTATGAACAGGTGTATGATTGTGATGCGGTATAACTTAACATTGTATAAATTGAACACAAACAAAATAATAATAAAATATAAATGAAACATTAAAAAAAAATTGAAATTAAAGTCAAGGTAAAGAGTATTCACATGAAGTTTTTTTTTATTATTTTAATACTCAAATCACTTTTGCATAGAAAATTGAAGTATTTTAACCTCGTCGTCGTCGTCACTTCTCTATGATGATAAAATTTTTAAATATACATGATCGTAAGTTTTAAAATAAAATAAACAAAAATATGAATTTGAAGTAGATAATTGATTTATGAGTAGCGGCTCATCGTGCTTAAGAGCGAGTTGATTGGCAACAAGGAAAAAATGAATTGAAATGTGATGCATTTTTGTGCAGGTGATGACATTTCATATTTGCATTTCCTGCTTCGGTGACTACAAAAATGGTTTAGGGTCTTTTAAATGACGCGTTTTAAGAAAATTTCATTGAAACGGTCAATTTTTTTTGAAATTTTTCAAGAAGGTTGGCGTTTAAGTTTCGTTTCAAGTTCAAGGAGTTTGAAAACAGCTTCAATTTCAATTAAAAAAATTAAATTTTATTACAAATAATAATTAGATGTTGTGTTCCATTTTTGCATAATTTGATCTTGATAATGTGATAGAATTGCTTTATCATGCACTGTAAAGTTGAAACGACTCGCAGTGTGAGTTGGCTTACTCGGGAAGCTGAGTCTTAAGACTTTCAAGACGTTGACGAGGTTAAATATTCTGGCTTATTTCGATGTATGGGCAGAAAATTGAGGATTTGAATTTAAAATTTCAGGTCGAAATGTGATCACAGTCATTCAATTTCAGTTAAACTCAGGTTCGTGTCTTAATTTGTAATTTAACCGCAAATCTTTCATCATTCACGTGTTATGAACTTTAAATTCTATTGAAATGTTTTTTTTGTTTACTCAGAAAAAAACATTTAAACGAATTTGTCAACTTAAATTAAAAATTATCATGAAAAAAAGCAGATTCTTTGTTAACACTTGCTCACATGAAAAAAATTACATTTTTATCGTTGTCATACATTTTTTTTCATTGTCATGTAAATGTCAATTTAATCTTTCTCAATTCATTTTTTTTTATTGTTATGAATTCTTACTCGTAAATTCATTTTATATTTTAATTACATGTAAAATTTTAATTGCTACTGCTCAATTGAGTCGTTGCATTTTCTATGACCTTCATTAATTATGCGGGTCATATGCATAAACCGCTTTAAGGCTTCCTTTGAACATAAATTTAAATTCATACATAAATCATACAAAAAAAGGTCAAGAAATTGTTATTATTTAGAGCGACGATAAATCATTTTGGTACTCAATGAGATTATTTTACACGCCAGAATGAGCAAAGTCGTTCTACGTACACACACAGCTTAAATTTTTCAAGAGTACGTAAAACATTCCAGACGACTCCCTCCAAAATTTTATTATGATTTTAAATTTTACAGATTTATTATAAAATGAAATAATAAAAAAAATTAAGTACAATAACGCACATTTTTCACCATCGATGTTACAAAGGTATCTTGTAAGGTTAAATGTAATAAAAAACAACATAATTTCATTGCAAAACTTTTCATAAGAAATTTCATTTTACATTAAAATAATAAATAAAAACAAGTCTGATGACATGTAATCTGCTATAACATGAAATGAAGATCGACTTACCTTTAAATGCAATGAAATTCCATTTTAAATTCAGAAGCTGTTACATGTGTTGCAATAAAATTGTTTTTTTTTCTTGCTTATCAAGAATTAAAGTCAAAAATTAATTGCTGAAATGCAACCCAAAAAATGGACCATGATCCCAATAATTACTTGCAATTGTTGCAATGTCTCTTTGATGCGTGTCTGATGCATGTAATTTAATGAAGATGTGGTAATTTAAATGAATTTTCATTTTATATTATTGATGCATTCATTAAAATTGCATTTTTATTGTGTGTTTTTGTGTGTATTTTGTAATATTAAAATAAAAAATATTATTATATTTTGTAAATAAATTAATTAATTGTGAGTGTGAAGGTTGCACCGGTTAAATTGTAGCTTTTTTGACATTTAATTGTCAGGTCAAATTAGGGTTACGATCAGAGCTGGCTAAGGATTGTAAAATTTCGATAAATTGAATGTGAAGTTCGTGAAACTTGAATAAAAAGTTAAAATATATGAAATTGACGTTTCAATTTTGACAGCTGTCATTATTTGACATTTTATTGAATACAACTCGAAGATATTTGGAAATATGAAGAAATTTTAACTGTATATTTAGAAAAATTTTCGTTTAAAGACTTATGAGTGGTAAATAACTGATATCTGTCAAAAATCTGCTCATTATATTGACAGCTGTCATTTCAATTAATTTTTTTGCTCTTTTCAATACCAAATTAACAGATCATAAAACAATCGAATTTTTATAACATTGAGAGCATTTACTCGAAAATGAGTTCAAATTTCAATGAGATACTGAATTTTGAGTTCCAATTTTGTTTGTTTACCAAAATTCACACTCATTTGAGCCAAAAATTTAACTCTACGAGCAGGTCCGTCTAAAGAGCGTAAACATTTTTATTGTGAGCGTGATATTTCAATAAGAAGAAGTCGTCAAATGACATAACGTGATCAAATATGAGCAAATACTGGTGTGCATGGTAATCCATAAGAAATATAATTATCACAAAATAGAAGCTCCAAGGTCGTATTTTCTATCGTTATATTGTAAAAATTACACTTAACCGTCAAAAATGTCACTTAAATGTCATTTCATTGATATTTTTGTGTTTAGAGGGTTA
Source organism: Culicoides sonorensis (assembly GCA_900002565.1). Lineage (NCBI taxonomy): Eukaryota > Metazoa > Arthropoda > Insecta > Diptera > Ceratopogonidae > Culicoides > Culicoides sonorensis. Next base: position 460,351 of record LN483518.1, on the reverse strand, counting down.
CATTAAGGGTTGTATAAATAGCAGATTAAATTTGACAGCTCATTTTGCATCGATACACATACGGAAATGTCAAAAATTTTCTAAGTAATTAAGCATTGTCAAAATTTTACCTGCTTACCTGTTACTGGGTTCGCAGGTGAAAGTTTGACAATTCATGATAACGTACATGATTTTTGACATTTCCATATGTGTATCTATGCAAAATGGGCTGTCAAATTCAAGCTGCTTTCCCCATTATTGTATTTTAAATTTCATGGTCAATTAAACCGTCTTCTGTGCACCTCCAATCAAAATTTCACTTATATGACATTAAATTTGACAGTTGTCATATTCCAATGAATAATTTTTATGTACCGGCACAATCTTCACCCTCATTTTAACTTTAATATTGATTGAAGAACAGGTCAATCGATGTAATTTTTATTATTATTATTATAATTTTAATTGAAGTCTGCTTACCTAAGTAAAGATCATTAATCAAGCATTTATTTGAATATTAAAACATTCGAGAAGGTGCTTAGATTTTTATTTTTATCGATATGCATTCAAATAGTCGTAGGAAGTCACGTATAATGAATGTTATCGTCATTTGAACGTGATTTAAGGGTGAAAAATATTCACTATCAATGCAAAATGACAAAATTCATCTCCAGGAATTCTTACTATAAATAGGAATTTAAAACAAAAAAAATCTTGATGGATCATCACGTTTCATTGAATTATATAACCCTTGTATTCACAAAAAATCACGATAATTTCATCATCTAATTATATAATTTCTCCACGTTAGTCCAAGTAATTTTTTTTATCTAAAATTTAAACGAATTCCATTACATGTGAGTTTTTTTTTCATTATTTATTTATATGTACAGTGAAATAATGACTGATGACATTGAAACGATTAAATTTAAATTAGAAATCATTGATTGCAACAAACATGTACTTAGCCGTTGTATCGTCGATCACACATGTGATGTTTCCGCATATTGTTGATTTTTTTTCAATTTTTATCTTTTTTTATAATTTAATAATAGTAAGAAATTGATAGAAAAACTAATAATTTTATCTCATTTTACATGTAATTGACAGCAATTGACGAGACATGTAAAATCATCAGTTCAATGGGAGGGTACTGCAAAGGATTTGTGGTGGATATTTCAAAGAAGGAGGAAGTGTATAAAATGGCAGAGGAAATTAGGAATCGAATTGGTGATGTAAGATTTAAATTTTTTGTTTTAAATTTAATTGTGAATTAAATTCAAATTCAATTTAACAGGTCTCACTGCTATTCAACAATGCCGGTGTCGTATCAGGTCGAATGTTACTCGACACCCCTGATCACTTGATCGAACGTTCATTCAATGTCAATGTCATGGCACATTTTTGGGTAAATTTTCTGAATTGTTTATAATTGAATTTCATTTTAAACGTAATTTTCATTTAAATTCAGACAACAAAAGCATTTTTACCGGCCATGATTGAAAATGATCATGGTCACATTATCACAACAGCATCGATGGCGGGTCATGTTGGCATGTCAAAGCTCGTTGATTACTGTGCGAGTAAATTTGCAGCGGTAATTTTAAATGTTCCTTAAAAATATTTTATAAATTATAATTGAAATTTCAATTCCAGGTTGGTTTTGATGAATCATTGAGACTTGAATTAGAGATTTTGGGAGCCAAAAATGTGCATACAACCGTTATTTGTCCATATTTCATTCAAGCTACTGGAATGTTTGATGATGTTCATTCAAGGTTTCATTTTTTTAAATTGAATTGTGTTCAAAATGTTGACCATAAATTTTTTTCAGATGGGTTCCAACATTGGACTCCAATCGTGTCGCTGACATCATCATCAGCGGTGTTCGGAAAAATCACAAATACGTGATCGTTCCAGAATATTTCCGATTCATGCTTATCATTAAATGGTAAAATTTCAAATTAATCACCATTTAACATTGCAATTATTATATTTTTCATTTAAGGATCTTTCCATGGCCATGCAATTCCGGTTTCCTTCGTCGACTGGTGGTCGATGCAGCACCACAACATCACGCCGTCTCTCCAACCCTCCAAAAGTGTGTCAATGGTCTTAACTCATCTCAAAACACAGCCATTCCTTCCACAGTCAACAACAATGGAGCCGTCAAACCAAACCAAATTCTGGTTCAACGGACTGTATCGACGGGCGAACGTGTACTTTAAAATGAATTTTACAACAACATGTTTTTTGAATTGAATTAAGGCTACAAATAATTTTAAATTGAAACGGTGATTTTATTTAATTTTAAATCTTGGGAATCGAAATATATTATACATATAAAAGTTTAGCTCTTAAATTTTGAATCCCATATATTTTTAAATGTAAAAAATGGAAATAAATATTTTAATATTAAATAGAATAAAACAAAAAGTGATAATTTTTTAATGCGTTATTTTATTTGAATTTTTTTGTATTTTCATATATCATTTAAAAAAAAAAATATGTAAATTTGATTCATTGACTTCTTTCATTGAATTTGGCGCATAGTTCATCAGCCAGCTCTCGAATCATTTCAGTTCCCTCACAATGCTGCAATAAATTTTCGGAAATTGCACTTTCACCGTAATACGCTCCAGCTATTGCACATGCCATGCTTGCGATTGTATCGGTGTCACCTCCAAGTCCAATTGCATACTCTAAGGTGTTTCTAAATGCATTAGCTTCTGGGTTGATCGGAGTTTTGTGACTTTTCAAAAAGCAGTAAATAGCGGTTGGAATTGAATAAAGTGCGTTAATTGAGTGTCCAAGGGTATTTATGACTTCCTCAACTTCTGGCTCCTCACTTTTGTTCAATAATTTTAACATTTCTCTTAATTGATGTTGATATTCCATTTTATTCTCTTCAATGTCACCCTCAATTGGCACTTCAACATCTTTCATTTTGGCCAGTAGTTCATCGGTGAAATTACTGATGTTCAATGGATTTTTTTCTGGTTCAAGATACAGAGCTTGTTGGATTGCGAAGGCTTGTAACATTGCCCCATAAATTCCTAGTTTATTTGTGTGAGTTATTTCGGTTGATTCACGGACCAAATCTTTGAGTTTTTCGAGATTGTCGTGGTAAAATAAGGCAGCGGGAGCGACACGCATTCCACCTCCATTTCCATAAGAGCCTGAACCAAAATATTGCTCCTTTGCCGGTTGTGTCCAATTCTGGAATTTGGAGGCCTTGAGTTTACTGAACACTGTTTGAATTCCTGTGCCATAACCGCGTGAGGGCTCTCTGAAGAATTCTTTGGTGAAATTTGTGGCTAACGCTTCTTGAGTATATCCTTTGACTAGGGTCGATGCAAACACTTTTGTCATTGCAGTGTCATCAGAGTATTTTTTCAAAGGAGCCTGCAATGAAAAAAAACATATCAGTGTGATAAAAATTTTTAACGTTTTTTAATTTCAATTGATTAAATTTCTGGTAACCGTAATGATAAGAAAAAAAAATATTAAACTGGCAACCCGATTTTGCCCCGATACATTTTGACAGGAACCGATTGGCAATCGGTTCACAACAACTAAAAATAACAAAAAAAGAATTAAAACCTCATGAAATGGACACAAAAGAAATAAATTTAGATTATTTCAAACATCAGGTAAGTGTCTAACGTAATTTTGTGTGCAAGTGGTGCACGAGTCAGCAGAGAATTTAATTTGTAATTTTTTCATTTTTGCAACACACACATTCCAGTCCATACAATTGTTGGCCATCATAAAGCAACTTTCATCAATTGAGGATCAATACGAGGCGATAATTTACATATTATCAGCAATAAATGCATATTTAAAGAACATTTTTACATATAATGATCGAGAAATACTCAAGACAAAAATTTATAGTAACCCAGAATTGGTAAAAGGTCACGTTAATGATGTATTACAAGCAATTAAAGGTGACGACTGTGAAAAAGTAGAACACGACCAAGAAAAAAATATTGTACCAAAAGTAAATAGTGTAAAAAGTTTATTACATTTTCCATATTATATCAGAAGCAGTCCCAAAAATACAAGTAACTGCAAAGTTTTATATAAAATCACAAATCGACATTTAAGTGCAAGAAATCTCGAAGATTATACATACAAGGAAATAATTCGGTGGACAGCAGGAATAAATCAAGTAAATAAACTAAGATCAAATTTAAAAGTTCGTGTTGTAGTTCGAAAAACCCTTGTGCCACGTCCAATTAAGCGATCTGTGAGTGCAGACACAAAACCACGAAAAATCACTGCAAGTAAGATAAGTGGCCGCTCCCAATCAACAACAGTGCGTCCACCAAATTCAACATACACAGATTCAGACACAACCACCACAGAATACGTGGATAGCATAGATTACGACGAATTAATTCTAAATCCTGAACTCGAAACTAAACTTGTGCAAGTTAAATCTCAAATTGCCATAAAAGAACCAAGTAATAAATCACCAAAACAGAGGCGATTATCAAAAGAATTTACATCAAATAAACTAAATACCAGTGTTGGAAGTAATACAAGTACGACGAATTTAAGTGTCATGGGTGATCTAGATGACGAGAAATTAGACGACTTGGAGAGTGACGAAGATGACGATGAACCTAAAGCGTCAGTGAGTGACCCCAATGCAAAGAAACCCGCGAAAAAGAGAAAAACGTATCCTTGTATCTTCTGCAAAAAGAGGTACTTTATATTTTTTCTTCAATTTTAATGGATTTTTTTTAAATTTCATTTAATTTAAAGCTATCGCTCACGCAAATCTCTCATGCTCCATTTTCAACACCATCCTGGATTCTGTCCTGACTGTGGAGAGCAAATCGGATTTTCACCTCAAGTAAGATTAAATTTTGTTTTTATTACAATGTCACATGATTTAAATTAAATTGAAATTTTTTTCCAGGAAATTGTTGAGCACAACAGACTTTTTCATATCAAGGAACGTCCCATCATTTGTGAGGAGTGTGGCGAGTCATTTACACGCAATCAACAGTATCAAGTTCATTTGCAGTGCCATCAAAAGGCCAAGGAAAAGGATGAAATTATTGGTAAATTTATTTTTGTCATATCAAATTGAATTTAAATTAATTTGAAATTGAATTTCAGTTACAAAACATGACTGTTCCGAATGTGGCTTAGTGTTTGTCAATCAAAAGGGCTTGGAAAAGCACATAATGGAAAGCGAACACAAACAAGATAAACGTCTCTGTGAAATTTGTGGTGTTGATTTTGATACAAATACAAGGTGAATATTCATTTCCTGAAATTTTTTATCATTTAATTTCAATACAAAAAATTTTCATTTCAGATTGATGCAACACGTAAGACGAGTCCATCGACCAAAATCCTTCTCATGCACACATTGTTCTAAACAGTTCACGTAAGTTCCAATCATTTTCATTGAAATACCATATTAATTGACTTTAAATTTCATTTTCAGATTAAAATGTAATTTGGATCGCCATATAAAGTCACTTCACTCGAACAATCCATCCAAGTTAGTGTGTGAACATTGTGGCAATGAATATACAAGCCAAAATTCGTTAAACGAGCACATGGAAATGGCTCATAAAAAGGTGATACAATATCTTTTTTCAGTGTCATGGAATTCCGATTTAAAATGTATTTTTATTTTCATTGTAGTCAAAAATATGGAAGTGCAATGTATGTGATAAGACATTTTTCATTAAACGCCTGCTGAAGGTGCATGAGATCGTTCATTCTGAATATCGACCGTTTCAGTGTCCACAGTGTGATCAGGTGAGAAATTGTCCCTTTTTTTTGAATGAATTTGGATTTAATTGAATTTTTTCATTTCAGTGCTATAAACGTCGATCACATTTGGATCGCCATATTCACTTTTCACACAATAAAAATGGCAAAGTGACACGTGATTCGACTCAAAATGTACAGAATGGTGAAAAAGTACCGAAGAAAAAGAAAACTCCCGAGGAAATTGCTCTCAAAAAAGCTTTAAAAGCCGAAGTGACACATTCACTCACATCACCAGTGACTTCTAATCCACAACAACAACAACAACAACAGCAGCAACAACATCCTGCTTATAACACACCCAATGCCATGCATCCCACCTTCGATTATAACATGCAACAAGCAAATTATGGAACCACCCAAATGGATTACAATAATTTGGGCAATCCAGCTGGAATGGCACATCATCAAATGCAAAATGATCCAAATGCCATGTATTACAATGATCAAATGATAAAATATGAGCCAAGTCAGGGTGTTCCATATCAACAACAGACAAACACTTATCACCAGTCAAGTGACTTCACAAATCAGTATTATATGCAACCACAACCAGCACAACAACAACAACAACAGCAACCAGTTCAGGATACTGGTGTCTGTTGGAATAACATGCAAATGTACAATAATGGTACACAAAATCCTGGTGCTACAGTTGACAATATGGGAAATTATTATGGTGCAAATGCAAATCAAAGTGCTGCTGGTCACAATCTCGATCCGACAGTTGTTGCCGGCGTTGATAAACATCAACAACAACAACAATTAATGAATATTCCCAATACAGATTTGTTTTATAGTCAGGATAATCTGTGGAATCAACAACAAGATCCGAATAGTCATCACCACCATCATCAACAAGTCGGAAATACATACAATAATATTGGAAATATTTTAACTAATCTCGAATTAATCGGAAATAACAGTAATTTTGAAAATAATTTTGATATCGTTACATCACAAGGCATGGGAAATCACACTGGAGTTCCAGTTGATGATCCCCAGCAACAACAGCAACAACAGCAGCAACAACAACAACCACCCCAACACCAAAATATGGCCGACTTTCAATTATATGATTATGCGCCCGGATTTATGAAAGCCCCCTTTGAATAAATCTTCAAAAAAAATGGCTGTTAAATATTTAAAATTTAAATTGAAATTTAATCAGAGAAAAATTTTCTGATTTAAAACATTTTAAAATGAAAAAAATTATTGTATATAACTCTAAATAAGTCTCATTTCAATGTAAATGAGAGAAAAAAAAATAATCGTAATTATTATTATTATTATTACTATTAAAAATGAATCTGTTGAAAACATACTCTAAATTAAATTATAAAAAAAAATTATTATTATGTGAAATGCTTTTCCAAAATATTTATAAAAATAAAATAAAAACAAAAAATATATTTAATATAGCCTGGAATCACATTTAAAACAAAAAAAAAAAATGAAATTGAGTTTTACTTTGAAATTTTTCAAGAAATTCACCTGAATCTGATTTATTATTGAACGAGTTCCCTCATAATCATCAAAAATTGAATTAAAAGTTCAAGGTTCAATTTCATCCGATCAAGTCTCTTATTGATAAAATTCATAATTTGAACTGTCATGGCCCATAATGAGTTTATTTTGGATGGAAAATTACAGATTTTTTTTCTTTTCATGTGTTTGTCAAAATCTTACCTTGAAATGTGGACCCTCCAATCGATTCAAGTTCGTCCTTATGACAACAGGCTGCAAATTTGAATCAAATTCAAATGGAAGTCCGCAACAATCACCAGCAAGGACACCTAATAAGGTTCCTATTAAAATAATATTAAAGGAAAAAATTGTAAATTTAACACAATTCCAAGAAATTTCCTTTTAATTCAAATTAAATCGCACCTCTAAACTTTGATTGCAGTAATTTTGATTCAATTCGTTGCATTTCAAGTTCCTGTGATGATTTAACGGTGATTAAATTGAAAATTATTGGTAAAAGTATGAAATTTATGTGAATATAATTTTTTTTCATCAAAAAATTCGAAAAATTTTAGAAAAAATGACAACAATGAAGTTTTTTTCTTCTCTTTTACAAATAAATCACATACGACTTGTTTACTTTTTTTGTAACACACATTTGAACAAAAACCGGGGAAATGTGTACAATTCATATGTTCATTCATTCATATATGTGTGTGTGTATGTCTGTACATGTATTGATACAATTTCATTTCATTCATCCAAAAAAATAAACAAGAAGAGACACATCTGATAAGAAAATTAAGAGGAAAATTTATTTTTAAGTTGTTTTAATTTAATTTTAGTTGAAAATTTTAATTGAAACTCAGGAAAAAGTCCTAAATTAAATGTGATTTAATGTTAAAAGTATTAATTTGGATATTATTGGCTGTTATTATGTTTTGGATGTGGGATACAGAATATGTGATGAAATTCGAGCCACCTGAATTAACACCTGAAACTAAGATGTGGTGTAAAGCGATTTTATTTCATATAACTGGATTTTACTTTTATAATTTTTTATTAAAGAAAATTGTATTTTTACTGGAATAAATTTCATGTGAGAGGTTAGATATTAAAAAAAAAAAAAATATGTGAGAGAAAATAAATATTTTTTATAAACATAAACATTTTTAGGGGGCTTTTCATTTCAATGTCACTTGATTTTTTGTACCGGTAAGGGTTGAAAGGGGTAACGAGGTCAAATTTGACAGTTTATTTTTTGTATAGAAACACATACGGAAATGTCAAAATTTTTATACGTAAATCAATATTCAAAAACCGTTACCTGCTTAAACAGTAACCAGGTGAGCAGGTGAAATTTTGACAATCTCTGTTTACGTACAAGATTTTTGAAGTTTCCGTATGTGCATCTATAGAAAATAGAAAACTATCAAGTTTCTTCTGCGTACCCTTTACTGGCTAAGCAGACATACGGAAACTTCAAAAATTCTAAGAGAAAATAGAGATTGTCAAACTTTCACATACGTACCCAGTTAAGAAATTTCAAAGGACTTTTGACAGGAAGCCCAGAATTTAACCCATAGCACCTGTTATTAAACTGTTATTCCGATTCTGAAAGTATTTGGATTCACCGTTCTTGGCCTCTCACGTGCTAAGTCCATAGAACAGTATTCATGTTGACTTTTGAATATTTGACATACAAAATTTTGAAGTTTTCGTATGTGTTTCCATACAAAATAAACGTCAATTGAAATTTCAAGTGAAATTCTGTTTTGCTAGGTAAGCAGAAGCTTTTGTAAAGATTCACATACGGAAACTTCAAAAATTATGTACGTAATTCTATATTCTCTAATCTTTACCTACTAGCCTAAGAATTTTGAAAAGAAATTTCAAAGGACAGGAAGCACAGAAACTCAAGCTTTCAAGTTAATTTAACCCAAAGCACCTGAAGCTATTAGTTCGACTGGCTGATTGGCCCCGCTCAGGCTAACTCCATAGAACGGAATTCATTTTGACGTTTGACATTTTCACATACAAAATTTTTAAGTTTCCGTATGTGTTTCCATACAAAATATACGTCAACTGAAATTTCAAGCTGAATTCTGGGGATTTCTCGGAGGTGTTATTTGACAGCTTATTTCCTATATAAACACATACGGAAACGTCACAATTATGTATGTTAAATTTAAAAGTGTCAAAATGAATTGCAGTCCATGGAATTTGACCATTAAATTCAAAAAGCACCCATATCACGTACATTTAACCCCCCATCCAATTTTAATATCCTCACATCTGTCATCATTTAGCTCTGTCATCTGTCAAAATCGAAATTTATCAAATTGGCAACCCATTCACATAACATTTAATTTTTTTTTAAAATAATTCTTTAGTGTAGTCTTCACGGGGTCGTGAATCAAATGAAATTTATATATTTTTTTTCCGTCTTGCACAAAAAATTCAACCAGTAGTTAAAAGTTAAAACGTCATAAATTAAAGCAAGAAATATTTATGTATATTAAAAGAAAATTTACAATCACTTAAATTTAAAACAAAAATATAAATAAATATCTAGATGTCTATTTTATAAAAATATTTATGTGAGTATTATTTTATGTTAAATGTCAAAGAAAACGTGTAATAATAATTTACAAGGAAAAAAAATGCACTACGACTTACAAATGTTTCGCATTGAACGATATTGACAGGGATTGATGGGTATCAAAATTTGAAGGAATCTGGAATTGTGCTTGTATGACATTGAAAATTCAATTAAAATATAGTGAAATTGCGATCCAGAACATTTTTTTTATGTAATCAAGCACTTTTCGTCTTCATTTCAAAGCAACAGTAAAGTGAATTGGGAATTTTCCATTCGCTGTCTCATTATTTTCATGCGGTAATGCACTTTTATTGCATCTTATGTGGTTATTTTTAAAGTGGTGCAAAGTTCATCGCACTTCTCCTCTTACTTTTCATTCTTTATCATTATAATTGCGAGAGTGAGTTGATGAGGTGATTCAATCACTTGATGCATTTCAATCCTTGACCTTTCAAACATCACACTTTTCATCGTCACTTGTGCTTTTGTGAACCGGTTTCAAAATAACATATCTCTCTCTCGTATCAATTGATAACATTCTAATCAATTATTTGTGTTTGTTATTTTTTTTTTTTGTAGATTACAAAGATTGCTAAATTAATTTTCAATTCACGTACGGTCTGCATGACACACATCGCAAGGCATAGTCCGAACAATTTGTATTATGAATTGGTGTTCAATGATAATAATAAAAAAATTATAATAGTAATAAATAGCGATGAGGTGATTAAAGTGCAAAATATATATTTTTTTTTGTACTATTCATTTAAGTAGCACCTAGTTAAATGGTTAATAATACAAAAAATTAAAGATAAAATGAAATGTGTGTTAAACGGTGTGTGTTATGTTCTATTTATGGTATGGATTGCCGGTCTCGGTACAATAAGTAATTCGGGAATTCAAGTGTGAGTGATAAGACGAGGCGTTGTTCAACTGTTGATATGTGTTAATTAAATTCGAGTGCGTGATAATCTAATGAAAGGATTACACGATGATTAGATTGATTGAATTGAGGAGTGCGTACTCGAAATTTCACTCAAAGTGTACCTTTATGGCAAAAAATATCCGTCTTATTAAGAAAATATTTTGATTTAGAGAATTTGACTTTGAATTGAAGACTTGAAACGAGAAACTGTCATCGTATGGCTCTACAGGCCATTCATACACACGTACAAGTTGATGTCAAGCCCTGAAAGGCCAAACAAAGGAGTAATTTGAATCTGGTCTGTAACTGGCCTAGGTTGTAGGCGAACCACGTGATTTTGACCGTTATTATGCATTGAAATGAAAAATTCTTGCTTTTGAAGAAATTTCTATGAACCGATCCGTCAAATGACCTTGAAATGAAACCTCCCATCCCTGAACCAATCGATTCGTTTCTTTTGAATTCATTTCAATTCAATTCAATTCAAAATATGCAGAGAAATATTTTATGAAGTGAATCAAATTCCTTTCATTCTAATACAAATTTTCCAGTAATAATAATTATAAATTCTCATATTAAAAGGAAAATTAAAATCGCTGCTTTCATTGAAATTATTACATTAAATTCATATTATTTCATGAATTTTTAATATGGGAAAAGTCCGTATTGAACACCGATTGATTTATTTTTTAAATGAGGTTTTTACTTAAAACCAATAATGTAATTTTTTTTTAATTTGAATTGAGTGATTTCATTGGCAGTGTGACACGATTCGAATGATAAAATATTACTTTGATGGTCTGTCTTTTAACTGTCTTGTTAATTGGAGTGAGATCATTTTAACTGATTTCAAGGAAAATCTGAATTTTTCTCCGAGTACGCTTAGGATTGTGCTGACAGCGGCCTCCATTTTTCTGATAGCTCACATAGGACATTGGACCTGAAAAATTTGAAATTCACGTACACAGATCCGAGGATTAAATGGATCAAATTGAAATTGTTTGATAAAAATTTAACAATATAATTAAAAATTTTCTTTTCATTTTCATTCACAGACACGAAACATTTAAATATAAAAGCAGTTGCTAAAGCAAACAATAAACCACCTGTAAAGTAGAAGTATTTTGAAGGAACAAATATATTTACATAAATTTAAGGAAATCATAATCATGAGTATGTTAGCACTACTAAAAAAGTCATCGCTAGTCCACCTGACTTTAGCCATCTCGTATTTTACATCTGGACTGATGATAAATTTGGCACAATGTATTCTATTTCTCTTCGTTAAACCATTTAACGTTAAATTGTATAGATATTTGATGTATTATCTGTGTTATTCGTTTTATTGTCGTAAGTTAACTCTTCTTATTTAATTAAAAATATTGAATTAATTTTTTCTTTGTCATATTCATAGAGTTAGTATTCATTGCTGATTGGTGGGCCGGATGCAAAATTAAAGTTTATATAAGTAAAGAGGATATGGAGACATGTGGCAAGTCGCACGGTCTTTTGCTGATGAATCACTACTATGAAATTGATTGGCTCCTTGGCTGGGTATTTTGTGATAAAATTGGTGTCTTAGGGAATTGTAAAGCATATGCGAAGAAGGCAATTCAGTACATACCAACGATTGGATGGGCCTGGAAATTCGCTGAATTTGTGTTCCTTGAACGTAATTATCAAAAAGACAAGGAAATAATTGGAACACAGATCAGGAAAATTTTGGCGTATCCACATGCTGTTTGGGTAAGAATTGAATTTCGATGATTTCCTTTGAAATGTTTTCATTCAATTCAATGTCAATTAACAGCTTTTATTGAACGCTGAGGGCACGAGATTCACAAAATCCAAACACGAAGCATCGATTAAGTTTGCAGAGGAACGTGGCATGACCCCACTTCAATATCATTTGATACCGAGAACAAAGGGATTTACTGTTAGCTTGCCGTTTTTGAAAGAAAATTGTCCAAATATCTATGACATTAATTTAGCGTTGACTGATGATCAATTTGTGAGTTACTTTCGGGGGTGTTCATTGCAAATTTCATTGAAATGATTTTTTTTCTTTGTAATTTCAGCAAAAAGCAACATTGCCCAATTTATTGGATGGCGAAGGTGTTGTTGCCCATATGTATGTTCAGCGATTTGATACAAAGTCGTTGCCAGATGACGAAGAAGAAGCTGCCGAATGGCTTCAAAATCTGTTCCGTCGCAAGGATCAAATGCAACAGAATTTCCACAAATATGGAAACTTTTTCCATGGCCTCGACATCAAACCCATGGATCCAATTGTCTTTGAACCACGTCTCGCCTGTCTGTTAAACACCCTCGGATGGACACTCGCCACACTGTCTTTTGTCTTATATTATCTAGGAAAATTATTACTAAGCGGACGATTAGTATACTTTTCAATTGGAATCGGAATTTTAGTTCTATGTAAATATTTTTTTTCATTTTATCATACTTTCAATTTTAATAACAAAACATTTAAATTTCAGTTTGGTGGCTTATGAAAAAATCAATTGCATATTCAAAAATCGATCGTGGCTCGTCTTATGGCAGCACAGTAAAACATTCAAATGCAAGTACGCCAATCAATGGAAATAACCCACATGCAACAAATCACAACAATAGCAGTAGCACTACAAATAACAAAAAAGATGAATAATATTTTATTTTAACGCAGTCCCACAGAAAAACACAAAAAATTGTTATTAAAATTTGTGTCCAAGTACAAACAATAATTAAAATAATAATAAAAATAATTATTATGATGATCATATTATAAAGAAAATTGAAGAAGAAGAAGAAGAAAATATTTATACATAAAAAAAATATTCATATATTAACAGTAAAATAAATCTACTATTAAATTTTTTCATTGAAATTGAAATTGAAATTAAAGAACGAAAAAACAATAAAACCTATTTTTGCAATACATAGAACAGAAAATTTAGAGAAAAAAAGAAAAAAATTGGACTAATTTGTTGTTAAGATTGACTAATTTCACTTTATTATTAAAAAATTTTCATAGTATATTAATAATGTTAGATGCTAAGTTTAAGGAGATTTATAATTTCGTACTTGAACCATTTTACATGTGTGAAAATGGTAATCAATTGGGATAAATGAGCTTGGTTCTAGTGTTAATTTAGTTATCATGTATTTAAATTGAACTAGGGATCGACAGTTAAAGAACTAGATATTATACACTAAAAATTTTTCTACGATATACATATGTAAAAAAAAATTTGATGTGAAAAACTATGAAAAAATTATACATAAAATTGCCAAATAAGTTTTCTTACAATAATATTTTTTTTTTGTTTTTTGAATATTTTGGATTCATTGTTAACTATAAAAATATTTAGAGCAGAAAAAGAAAAAAATCATAAACGGCCAAATATTAAAAAGAGAAAAATATATTTAACGAAGTTATTCCTGGTTATTCATTGTAAGGCTGATGCAATTTCAATGATTGTTTCCGATTACATTGAAGAAAAAATTTTAATTTCATTTAAAATTTAAGGAAAAATCATTAAATTTTGCATCAGATTTACATAAAATTGTTGAAACCTACTTTTTGTTGTACAAAACTAAGGCCGTTTCAAGTCAAAATTGAATTTTTAGGTCAGGATCCGAGTTTGTGACCTTGACCTTGACAGTCATAATGACATGGAATTCGTAAGACTTCAAATTCAATGTTGACTTGAAGAGACCTTTATAAAAATTGTAATTTTAAGGCCATTTCAAATCATTTTAAGTTGAAAATTCATGATCAGAGTTGTATTTGGGTCGTTTTTTGACACGGAATTGGTCAATGTGACTTACAAGTCCGATTTTAAATCAAATTTCCGTTCAATTTCGGTTCATATTCGACCAATTTGGGTTTGAACTGACTTCAATTTTGAAAATTTTTCAATAATTTCAAGGAAATTAAAGGGAGGGGGAAATGTGAACAAAAAATTATTTGGAATGGCCTTAAAATTAAGGAAAAAACAAATCAAGAAGCTTTACTCTCATACTTCTATGTTCTTAAATGTACTCAGTTATCGAAGCTGTGAAATTAATTTACTTGAGTAGTTGTTTTTCATTAAATTTTTAATGATCGTTGGATATCATAAAGTTAGAGATAAAAAAAAATTAGTTTATAATAAAAAATTAAGTTTTTTTATGAATTTTTTTGACTTTATACTTAAATTTTTATCAGTTAATAAACGTTTTACTTTGAAAATCATGAAAAAATCGTTTTTTTTTCTCATTTTTCCGTCGATTTAAGACTCATGTCGTCTGTCCGTCCGTGTCCTACTTGTACAATGGACTTGTATGCAAAACTTGTATACAAAAAATCAAAAAAAATTTCTTACCATAGAGTAATTGTTTGAAAAAAATATCAGACATCCGATGAATCATAGAAATTTTTGGAATGGAATCAAATTCAGTCCCTGTAAAATGCGCTCATGCTTTTCGTTCATGATTACGTCTTCCATTTTTTATCATAATCTTATCTGAAATTGGTTAAATGATGTCATACAATGAAAAAATTCAATTAATTTAAATTTTTATTGAATTTTATTTTATTGTATTTCATTGAAATTTAACTTAAAATCACTTTTCTTCAAATATTTTTCATTTAAAATAAATTTTTTTATACACTTTTTTTCATTTAAATTTAATTTAATTTTTACTAAAAAAATCCTTATATTTTACATTTTCTTCGATAATAAGCTACATGTCTACAGTACGATTTTGTATTATTTTAAAGTTTTGTTTTAAACATATTTTAGTGGATGATGAATTTACACAATTACAGTTAAAGATTTTGTCAGATTGGGTCATTTTTGTATGTAAGCGTATCAATGGTAAAATTTCTATTTTAATTAAAAACAGTAACAACAAGAAACGAGTAACTTTGATTGTAAATATTTCAATGTGGTAAACGAAGAAGATGAAGAGTAAAATTCAAACACGAAAGAATCTGACAATACGAACAATGTAAGCACGACAAATGGGACATTCACTGAGGACCTTTGAACATTTGACACAAGCCACTAAATGTCCACATTCGAGTAAAACACACTCAATCGGTGCATCCATACAAATTTTGCATAAATCATCTGGCGGTAAATCATCAGGTTTTGGTAGAGCTGTGTGATTTGTCCATAATCGAATTACACGTTCTTTAAGTTCTTTTTTCTCGCAACATCCCTTGAAATCGACTCGATTCAATGCGAGAATTTCCTTGAGTTGTTTCACGGTCAAGAGATCAAAATCAGCACGGGAATTGATGTCAGTTAGGTTGACACGTTGATTAGGATCGAACGGGATTCGTTCAAGTGGTGATTGAGGTGGATTTTCTGTACTATCAGTGCTACTTGAGGGTTGTGGCTCGTTGTTGTCAATGGTGTCTGTTTGTGTGTGTGATTCAGATGCTGCTCGTAACTCTACACATTTTACCATTTCTTCTGGTGTATGTGGAACTGATACTTTACTACTCGATTCAAGGTATTTCAGGAAATTATCCAAAATTTCACGATTTTCATCTTCGGTCACACTCGGAAGTTCTAATTGTTGTCTAAATTCTGAAATTCGTTTACGTATCTTTTCACCAGCCTCATTACATTTATCACATGATTTGCGAGATCGTTTTATTTCCTCATCAAATAAACAATCACGAATATCATCAATTGTATTGACATCACTATCACTTCGTCTTCGACTAATTCGTTTTGCTGTTTGATTTGATCGCTTTTCACCCAAAACCTTATCAATTTGATCAATGGAATGCTTAATTTTCGTCAATTTTTCCTTGTCTTTCGTACTTTTTGTCACAATAAATTGCCAATCATCTGGACTGTGACCTCCAACGGCACCGATCTCCTCGAATGATGATGAGGTGTCAGTTGAAGGGTCATTTAAATTAAGTGGTTGTGTCATGACAGGACGAGATGCAGTACTTGTGCCCGGTGATGGTGCATTATTTGCATTACTTGAGCTAACATTTTGATTTGATTGCACATTATTATTATTGGGTCTACTAGAGGTAGATGATGGAGGAGGAGCTGGAGCTGGATGTGCATACCCATAAGCAAATGGACTTTTTTGTAAATCTGTTGCAATTTTTTCCGTTATATTTGTGAATAACGTTGTACATGTTTGACGTATCTGGTCAAACGGATTTTCAGGTCCATTTGGATTTTGAGGACTTCCAGTGGTTGAATTACTTTGAGGACTATTTGATGTTGTGTTATTTGCGTATGCGACAACTAACGTAATCAATTCTTCTTTTTCTATAAATTTTAAAAGAAACAAAAATTAGATTAATTAATCTTTAACCCGAAAAATTTTGTGCGTAATGAAATTCACAAGAAATTCTTCCATGACCAAAATTTCACAATACTGATAAGGAAAAATTGCGATACTCACCAACACATCCAGCTGTGGAAATGTGTTTTGATTGTAGGTAGTAGATCAAGTCTTTTGGCTTCAATTTTTGCAGATCTGGACGCGAAATTGGTCTTGCAGTGAGCACAAGACATTTTTCACAATAAAATTTCTCATTTTTCTTTGCAAGGCAATTCATACAGAACATTCGACGACATTCTTGGCATTGACGTTTTCTACGAAACAGCGTAAATTCTTTTGTACAATTTACGCATGGCATTTTCCCAGATCATATTATCTAGATGTGGGGTCGATTATGGAGGACACTTTTGTGTGGTTATTTGAATTTTTCCTTGTTTAAAATTTAATGTAAGAAAAATTAATTTAAATTTTTTTCAAGTTCAAGAGTAGATTTGTGAATAAAAACAAAATAATAAATAGCTGTCAAAGAGACAAATGACATTTAACGTTCATGCGAGATCGAATCAATTCATTTGAATTTAAAATTAACCAGGCGTTTTCATTATAAAATTAATTTAATAAAATTTATTTAATTTTTAATCATTTTAAATTCATTAAATGCTTTACAAAATCTCTTAATGGCAGCTTCCAGAATTGAAATTTCATGGAATGCAATTGTCAATCTCATACAATTCTTAAAAAGGCCCTTGGCAGAAAATCTTGGTCCAGGAATTGCAACTACTCCATACTTTTTCCTACAAAAATCGTTGAATTCCAAACAGTTTGTGCCCTCTGGGAATGTAATCCAAATGAAATATCCTCCTGTTGGTGCATGAAATCCACATTCACCATCAAGGTGCTCTTTCAATATTTTACATGCAATTTCCATTCGTTCCTTGTACTTTTCGTAATACAAATCAAGGTGATCATCCAATAATTTTAGCTCGATTAGGCTTTGAACTATCCCGGTCATGTATCCATTTGCACATCCACCACTTTTTAATATTCCACTCTCTTTAAAGATATTGACATGTTTCAGTGGACACTCCATCCAACCCAATCGGATTCCAGGAGATAAGATTTTGGAAAATGTCCCATTCGAAATGACATTTCCTTGATACCCTGAATCTGATACAGAATCATATGCAAATAAGCGTTTAGGAGGAATTTTCGAGTCATAACACAGCACATTATAAACATCATCACAAGCGATGAGGAAATTATATTCCCTTGCAAGTTCAACCAATTTCCTGTTAGTTTCTTCACTGTAAAGGACCCCCGTCGGATTGTGATATGTCGGAATTGTGTAATAAACACCCCAAAATTGCTTATCTTTACTTGCAGTGAATTTTCTTTCACTCACTAACTTTTCAAGGTCATCCAAATTCACACCAGTCTTCGTCGAAAACGGCACTGTCACGATTTTCATAGTACTAAATTGGGAAATCGCCTCTAATGCGATCATGTAAGTGACCTCATCGACAAAAATGAATGCATGCATATCCAGGAGGGTCGATAAAATTAAATGAAGTCCCTGAGTAGCACCAGTTGTGATAACTAAACTGTATGGATCGACTGTTGCATGGTATTTGCGTGACAGGAAATCTGCCAAGACTTTCCGGAAGTCTATTCGACCAATGGCTGGACCGTATTGGAATAGATATGAATTGTTTTCGAGCTCAAATTTCTGGAAAGAAAATTTAAAAAAAATGTTTTTAATTGAACACGTGTTAGTATGAAATGTAACGGTCATTCGAGATTGAATTGAATTTAAAATTTTGTTCATTTTCAGTTTTTTTGACATTTAAATGACAGAAACGTTTCCAGAATTGAATCAAAACAAATAAAGTTAAATTTTTGTGTCTCCCTTAAATTTAATTTTTATTCATTTAAATTGATATTTAAATTACAAATTAAATTCAATCATGGGTTGGGGCGATCCCGAGGAAAGTAAAAGCACATTTGTGTGGGGCAAAAAGCTCGAGAAACAGGGAATTAAGAATCTGCCGAAAAAGGAACTTGAACGCATCAATCGTCGTAAACAGCAGGAAAATATGGAAGAACTCGAGAAAATCAAGAAACGTCGACTTGAAATCGAGAGACAAAAGGCTGAACGCGAAGAGGAACAATATCAACAACAGAGGATGAAGGAGGCAACACAATTTGATGAGTGGAAAAAACAAGAAGAGAAATTTCATCTTGAACAAGCAAAACTCCGGAGTAAGATTCGTATCAATGATGGACGAGCAAAACCCATTGATTTACTTGCTCAATACATTTCCGATAAAAGTCTTGAGGAGTCGATTGAGATGCAGGTCCATGAACCGTACACATATCTGAATGGACTTAACATTGAAGACTTTGAGGACTTGTTAGTCGACATCAAGGTTTACAATGAACTTGAAAAACGTGTTAATGCCGAATATTGGGAGGACCTGACGATTATCTGCGAAGATGAGGTAAAGAAATTGAAAAAGCTTGAGATGGAAAAATCCGAATATCGTGGAAGTCGACGCGAGGGTATCCATGAAAGTGTTGCCAAAGATGTGACAAATATCTTTAAAGGTAAATCAGCGTTGCAATTGCATGAGCTTCAAACGAAAATTGAATACAAAATTAACAGTAAACTCGATGGTGTTGACATTGGATATTGGGAAAGTCTTTTATCACAATTACGTGCTCACATGGCACGTGCACGTCTCAAGGACCGTCATCAGGAGATGCTCAAGGTAAAATTACAACTCCTGAAAAAAGAGCAGGAAGAACAAGCAGCTGTAATTAAAAAAGAGGAACCTCAACCAGGAAGCAGTAAAGAACCAAGTACATCAATTAAGCAAGAAAACGTGGATGAAACATCGCAAGACAGTACAAAAATATCTGATCAAGAAATGGCCGAGGAAGATGAAGAAGAGGAACCTCCTGAAATGACTCTCCTCGATGAATGTCTAGCTGCATATGAAAACGGTTCTTATAGTCCAAAGTACATTTCATTTGATGACATTGAACCTGGCATGCAAATAATCCCCCAAGACATTGACGAGCAAAACATTTGTGATTTACGGGCAAAACTCTTTGAAAAGGAAGACGCTGAACAACTTTACAGCAAAGAGGAATTGCTGATGCGAAAAGAAGCTCGCAAGGGGATGGGTGATGATGAAGTTCAATTTTCAGTGGAACAAACGCTCGATGAACAGGTTTACATGTGGTCCGATAAATATCGGCCAAGAAAACCGCGTTACTTTAACAGAGTACACACAGGCTTTGAATGGAACAAATACAATCAAACGCATTATGACATGGATAATCCACCACCAAAAATCGTACAAGGCTATAAATTTAATATTTTTTATCCAGACTTGATTGACAAATCAGAAACACCAAAATATTTCCTCACACCATGTTTCGACAATCCTGACTTTGCAATCCTCAGAATTCATGCTGGACCGCCATACGAGGACATTGCCTTCAAAATAGTGAATCGAGAATGGGAATTCAGTTACAAACGTGGATTTAGATGCCAATTTCATAACAACATCTTTCAATTGTGGTTCCATTTCAAACGTTATCGTTACAGAAGATAAGATTTTTCGTCAGTTATTTTTTTTATCATTTGATGTAATTTTAAAGTAAATAAAGAATGATTATGCAAATATTTCTTATCACCATGCTTGACTTTAATACACAAAAATTTACCATCCTATGTTCCGTTGCTTTCATAAACAAATTACTGCATTCCTTGAGTAGATCAGGTCCCGGTGCACCAGCACTCAAATTGACAACATTTCCTGTTTCATAGACATTCAAATCAGTTCCGTCAAATAAATGTTTTTGAGGTATTTCAGTCATTTTAAAATAAAAAAATTAAATTTGATGAAACTTGTTCTTTATTTGACAATTCACGGTAAACTAATTTTAACATTTATAAGTGGATTATAATCATAGTAATCACAATGAAAACAATGAGAGATATCGCTCATTATATTACATTATTTGAAATTTGAATTTGAGTTAAGACAATAAACCGTTAAAAATTTGCATCTTATCCCATTGAACGTGAAACAGATCGCCATAAAGTTTTATATTTGCGAAGACGTGTTTCGTGTAATTCAAAGACCTTTTCTTGGATGTTAGTTTGACGACATTTCCCGCAAAATTGGCTGGTTAACACATGTAACGGTGATCTGTAGTAAATGCATTCATTTGTATTTCTGCTATTTTTCCTGTGAGCCCACATGTGCAGGAGAATTTCCGTTACAATCAAAATTGCAGCTGAAATTTGCGGGAAGAAGAAAAGTGATGGAATGAAAAACATTCGATGTGACGTTTTATTGTAACCCAGAATTATTTCCTAATTAAATTAATTCATTTTAATCGCATTTTAATTTTAATAATTTTTAACTTCAACTCACTTCTTTCAATTTAATCACTTCCCGTTTAGGGGCTAAGCTATAAGTGCGTTTACTTGAAATGAAACATTTTTTCTTGGGTTTTTCCTGTTTTTTGTTATTCTCGAGACAACTTTTCGGCACATGAAATGACGTGCCCTTCCTTCGACTCCGAAAAATATTCATATTAGGGCCAATATAGGCGTTATTACATTCACCGGTTTCCAAATCAAAGTCATCTAATGAAAGATGAACAGAATTTTCAATTTCACCCGTTTCGTCATCAAATGTGGACATTTTGCTTTTATTTACACTTTAAAAAGTGGCACCATAAATGAGTTCAAAGATTGAATTATTTGTATTAAAGACATCGATGTGACCGTCTGTTTGTATGACACGCGTTCAACTAATTAATATTACTGTGAATAATATTTTTAAAGGTAATTTGCATTTTATTTTTGTTTGTTTTCTATTGAAAGTTATAAAATAAATTGAGTGAAGAGAGAACTTTAATTAAAAAACTATTGAATTAAAATTAATTTACTTACGTTGTGATATAGTAAAATTATATCTATTTAAATCACTTTCATGGAAAATTAGGCCATTTTGAAAATTTCCTTGATTCTGCAAATTTTTTTCATATTGCAAAATTTCGTTACTTTAAAATATTCGGTCATTTTAAAAAATTCCAGTCATTTTTGAAAAATTCCAGTCACTTTGAAAAATTCCGGTCATTTTTGAAAAGTTCTAGTCTATTTTGAAACATTACATTTCATGTTGAAAAATTACTCACATTTTGAAAAATTTTCACATTTTTGAAAAATTTCATTTCATTTTGTAAAATTCCAGTCTTTTTTGAAAATTTCATTTCATTTTGAAAAATGTCGGTTATTTTGAAAAATTCCAGTCATTTTTGAAAAATTCCAGTCATTTTTGAAAAATTCCAATCACTTTGAAAAATTCCAGTCATTTTTGAAAAATTCCAGTCACTTTGAAAAATTTCAGTCATTTTTGAAAAATTTCAGTCATTTTGAAAAACGTCGGTCATTTTTGAAAAATTCCAGTGTTTTTTGAAAAATTTCATTTCATTTAGAAAAATTTCATTTCATTTAGAAAAATGTCGGTCATTTTTGAAAAATTCCAGTCATTTTTGAAAAATTTAATTTCATTTTTTAAAAATTCCGGTCATTTTGAAAAATTCTAGTCATTTTGAAAAATTTTAGTCATTTAAGAAAATTCCGCCATTTTATTTTATTTTGCATATCTCACGTGCTTTCTGTCCTGTGTCATTCAATTGTGTTGACAATATATCAAAAAATTCACATTTCATAAATTTTTTCAGACAATATCCATTTCCTTTTATTTATTTATAAAATTCTCTTAATTACTAATATTTTTTTATTTTCTTCCATTTTATTTTATTTCATTATTTTAATTCTAATTCTAAACTACGAAATTTTTAGTATGTTTACAGAACATTGTACAAGCATCATATTTCAATATTTTTTTTTTATTTAAATTTAATAAGGCAAAAAATTTATGAAAACCGACCAACACTCTTCCATCTAGTTAAAATTTTTTGGCACACTTTTCATATTATTTAAAAAAAACTGAGTAGAAATTTCAATGCATTGTCATACGTGGTTTTTTTCCTTTTTTTGTTTAACTTGAGGATATTTTTGCATTTCATAATAATAATAAATAAAGCATTTATTATTATATTTTTTCCCATTCTCTCTCTTTCTTTCTCTGTTATTTTTTTTCATATTATTTTGATTCATTTATACAAATTTTATACTATATTCGTTGTGAATTATTCATCTTCTGTGCTAGATTTGACTTTGAATGACGAACATAGAATATGAAAATGAAAATAAAAAAATTAAAATAATAAAATGAGAAGGTTCATTTTTTTCATTTAATTTTTTTGCATACATTTCATTTTCATTAACGGATTTTTTTTGTATTATTGCTTGAACCTGCTTTGTTGTAACACAATGAAAAAAAATAAGAAAACAATGGTAATAACAAAGATATGATACTTTTTTTGGGTCATAAAATTTCAATTTTTACATTTTACACTCAAAAAAAAATTGTAATGAAGAAAGTGAAAAAAAAATACAATTTAAAAGCAACACAAAATTGAATAAATTTCACGCTAAATTTTTTCTTAGTATGATATTTTTTTACGACAGCAATCATCAGTTAAATTTACAAAAAAAAAAATGAAAACGTTTATGATACATTTCAATTTAGTCCTTATCTTCAGAAACATCGTAGCCAGTTTTAATTGATGACGTTAACTCATCTGCACGCTCTGCTGACGACGTCACATTTGCAAATAATTCCCTATCATGGTATCTAACTGGATAAGTGAGCTGATTACCTCGATCCCATGAGTAAAGTTCCTAAGAATAAATTTCAAGGAAAAAAAAATATTTGTATTAATTTTTACTTTTTTAAATGTGAGATGTGGGGACAATTTTTTTCATCTTTATCTTTCATCTCTAGGCGTTTGATTCTATTTTTTATAATAATTTTTTTTTTCTAGTAATCTAAAACAGTTTGAAGTGTAACAGAGACAACAAAAAATTTTTTCTTTCCTTATAAATTTTTTTTATATTGCCTTTCGTATTATGAGATATTAACATAATAGCACTTACTTACAAAAAAAAATAAAATAAAATAAAAATTGTTATGATCAGCTCAAAGGTGATTCAAAAAAGTTAACACTTGTAAATATGTATAAGCACTTGTCTTCCTTAATATTATGTGTGTGTGTGTGTAAGATGTTTAAAGTTCGTGTGCAATTGATATTAAGTATGGTAAAACATGAAAAGTTTTGAAAATAAACAGGAATTACGAGTAACGTGTCGACACAAAAAAAAAAGAAAAGTTTGATTTTTATTTGAAATGAGGGTGTTACGTGACATCTCGTGAAAGGTGAATCGATTGTGACAAGTAACGCGCTGTTTTTTTTTGTCTTATGCCTCATTTGTGGGTGGAATGAAAACATTCGAGATGTTCGTGCCTCAGTTTTAATCACAAGATACGTCAGTACTGTAAGGTAGAGTTAACAACACTCTAATATTATCTCAAAGGGCTCTTTTATGTCCAAGCCTGATCGTGGACCTCAGATTACGTAAGTCATTGGAAAGAAGTCGCATTCTGATTCGATTTCTCGTCATAATTTTGTCAGATTGAAAACGTAGTGCGTGGACTATCGATCTAAAGGTTAGCAGTTCGATTCTCGCTTCGGTCATGAACCTTTACAATCTCTGTAAGAAATAATGGCAACCCTAACTGTCAAAATTTAAAGTAAACATTTGGTAACCCGATTATAACCGCCATTGTAGCCAACGCTCTAAAAATGAAAAGCAACCGTAAACTAAAATTGTTAAGTTAAAGTGTTAAAAAGCTAATTAGTAATTTAAAAATCACATCTAGGATTTAGACACATTTAGGATTGTGCTAGAAATTGAATTCAGTCAAACTCAGATCAGGAATTGGATGAATTATAACCCCCGGATCTTGAACTATTTAATATAGAAATTTGTGTAGTCAAAAACCAATTTTTGAGTATTTGTGTTGTAAACAGTCATAGTCTCAACAATAAAGTAACAGTTGCTGCTAAAAATGTTTCTGGAAGATTTATTTTTTACAATGTCAAATGTCTCGTTTTCTGGCTACTCAATTTGAGTTTAAGGCTAGATAAAAATGGCGACTGATTGGAATGACATGGTAAAAGCTAAGGCCCTCTGATGATGATACTGAGTATACACAATGGACTCCACTGATGGCCTGACCCCATTAATCTGAAGCTGAGTCATCACACAGATCAAAATTAACTGAAATCTTTACAGCGACATGCGATCAGGGCTATAATCAACAAACATTTTAAAGAAATTTCACGTGTTTTGGTATTCCTAAAATAATAAAAAATAGTGTATAATGTCAATAATAAATATAATCTGAAAATGAAAGTTTCTATTCCCAGCATTCCCTTCACGTAATTTTTGCTGTCTAACTTTTTTCTCTTTGATAAAAAATGAAAACATGATATTATTCATAAGAACAGCAAAAACGATCACACTTTTCGCGTAGTTTATTTATTTTTTTTTTTCTACACTTGTGTATCAAAATATAAAGAAACTGAGATTTTTCTTGCTAGTCGTTTCATCGTTTGTACATTTTTTTCCTTTAAAATGTGTTTAGAAGGAAATCTTCACAATAAGTGTTAAGGCAATAAGAAAAGATAAACTTTTGATGTTTCCCTTATGCATAATACATAATAAATACCTTATTACGATGATTGTAGCCTACTGTGGTGGTTGTACGGAACGGATTTGTAAATTCTAGGCTAACATCCTTTTATGTGACATGAAAATGTTGAAAAAAATACAATGAAAAAGAAAATTAGATGACAAAATGCTTATAAATTAGCTTAAATTCAACTCACCAATAATTGATTTTGGTACAAATCTAATGCTAGTCGAATTTTAGTTGTGCGTACAGTGACCGAATCAATTCCATATAAAACACCACAAACAATAAACATTTCACCAAGTTTATGATGATTAATGCTAATATTCCAACTATACTCAATTTCTAAGTCTTCAGCATCCAACTGGAAATTATAGTTATTTTTATTTTATTTCAACGTTAATTTTTTTTTCAATTCAAGTGCAATTGTGTGAAAGTTAAAGCCATTTAAAGATGAACAAAACAAAAAAATAGTTTTATGTGAAAATAAAAAGAGGTGGAATGTTACGCAATGCAATAAATTTAACGGGATTTTAACTCACACACAAAAAAAATATATTTTTTATACATTGATACCTTTGTGACGATCGTATAATTCGAGTCCTGAAGACCATAAATCGCCCATAATCCGTTTTCGTCCACAGCTGAATATCAAAAAAAAAAATCAGTGAAAAAATATCAGAGCGAAAAAATGGCGGTACTTACCTAAATCGACATAATTGTATTCTGTTGTGTACAGGAAATGAGTGCCATTTATATCTAAGCCCGTTAACTCTCTGGAAGCTATAAATAAAAAGGAAAGTATTGTCTAAATACATGCTTTGTCTGTGTGTGAGTGTGGGTTGAAAACTATTTTCAGCAATAATCATACAGACACCGGTATTTTCATTTTTTTTTGTTATCCATTTCATTTCACATTTTATTATTTATTTATTTACATTGTCTGTGTTTAAAATTTTATACAATTTGAAAAGTATTTAACTATTAAACTATTTTGAAAACAGTTTCTATTTGTAGAGAAACTGTTACAAAGGAAGAATATTCATAAATTTTTAATTGTTATAATTTTGCCTTTTGCTTGTCTGTTTTTCTGGTTGAATTGACATTGGAAACTTATTAGGTCAATAATTTTTTATTATTAACTAGACCAGAAAATATAATTTTTGATATTTGAAGTTATCAGATTCAAATTTTATTTTAAAATCAAAATACTGTGCGTTTTCATTATGAAAATTTGAAAATGGATCTTCAAATACCAGGCGTTTCCATTACTCACCTGTTTGCCTTTCTTTGGATATGTCAAATTTAACTATTCTTGGTGAATGTCTGTCATTATAGAAAAAGGATCCATTGTAAACGACATGTGCATTTCCCTAAAATAAAAAAAAAATTTAAATAAATTAAGAATTGCCTTTCAAATCAAACAAATTAGGTCATTTGATAAATTTTATCCAAAAGTTTTGTAATTTTAAGGTATAAATAAACGTAAATTTATCTGAATTATGCAAAATTTCGTGTAATATCTTTTCAAACTCCCTCTCAATCAAATTAAAATTAATAATTATGATCATAATCATTGTGATTAAAATAATAAAACATTCATTTAAATTATAAATGAAATACACACAAACACAAATATTTGTCTGTCAAAACAAATCCATTTTAATATTAAAATAAGGAATAATTTAAATATGATAAATATTTTGTATGGCAATAATATGACATAAAAGAGGGCAATTCTATTTCTGTTTGTAGTCATATCTATTCAAATTTATCGACTGATAATAATAATTGATATGAATATGTGCGTTTAAATCTCATTGAATATTTTAATTATACCATTTTACTATGACTATTAATTAAAATTTCAATTTCATATAAATAAAATTTTCATATTTAATAATAATAATAATAAATGATAAATAATGATTGGTAAATATTGGTGGTTAAGTAAATGTATTAACATTGAGGTGAAAATTTGTGTGTTCGCTCTTCTCACCCTGAATGCTGATTCCAATCGAATTGTTTTTGTATGGGCATTATTTCGGTAAGCAGCTTTATTTTTGTACTCGTACAAGTGAACTGAGTCATTTTGCTTGGTACACCAAAATTTATCGGCAACAATGTCGTTACGTGGCACAGGATCCTTCAATGCTGATCCATAATGTTCTTCCGAGAATTTATGGAACACGGGTTTACCGATTTGATGCAATTCACAATCTAAAAGAAATAAAAACAATGCAGTTTAAGCTTAGCATAGTGATAATAAAATGTGTGTGATGAAAAGTAGTTAGAACGATGAAATGATAAACTAGACACAAAGATAATAACATTTTATTGTGTTGAATGAGACCATTTTTCATCCTTCTTCAAAGTGTGTGTTTTTTATTGTATGAAGAACACACACACACACTTGTTACTCCAACGCCATTATTTTTTGTCATTATTAATGCGGTTTTGCTTCACATGCCCACGTGTTTTATTGTGTTCTCCTCATTTTATGGGAGATTTATTGTGATAAATTGAAAAATGGGACTTGAACTTTTATTGTTTTAGTTTTTTATGGTGCCTTGAATGATAGTGTGTTAGATAAATATGACTTAGAAAAATGAATTCAGTTCATTTTCGAGTCTTAAATGCAGTTTTCAGGGCATTTCAAGGAAATGTGTCAAAAACTTTCAAAATGGCGGAATTTTTTTAAATTTTTTAAATGGTATTTTTTTTTTAAATTCGCATTTTTGCAAAATTTCACCATTCAAAAAATTTTGAAAAATTCAAAGATTTTGAAAGCTTTTGAAAAATTCGGCCATTTAGAAATTAATTTTTTAAAAAATTAAGCCATTTTGGAAGTTTTTGAAAAGTTCAGCGATTTTGAAAGTTTTTGAAAAATTCAGCGATTTTGAATGTTTTTAAAAAATTCAGCGATTTTGAAAGTGTTTGAAAAATTCAGCGATTTTAAGAGTTTTTGAAAAATTCAGCGATTTTGAAAGTTTTTAAAAAATTCAGCCATTTTGAAAGTTTTTGGAAAATTTAGCTATTTTTCCTTATTTTGAAAAAAATCGTTAATTTTGAAATTTTTTTAAAACATTCAGCGATTTTGAGAGTTTTTGAAAAATTCAGCGATTTTGAAAGATTTTGAAAAATTCAGCGGTTTTAAAAGTTTTTGAAAAATTCAGCCATTTTGAATGTTTTTCAAAAATTCAGCCATTTTGAAAATTTTTCAAAAACTTTATTTAATTCGTCTAAAATGGTTGGAATTTCTCATTTTTCAAAATTAGGAACTTTTTCTAAATCGTGGAACATGCTTAAATCGATAAATTTTAAAAAAACCATAGAAAATCGCTTAACTTTCATAAATCGTAAACCTTCAAAAAATCGCTTAAATTTTCAAAACGGCCGAATTTTTTTGTGATAAAGAGTTTTTATAGAAATATTGAAATGCGCTTATGTCTCTCATTAACCTTATCGTTCAATTTTACTTTACATTTTTCATGTTACTTACTCAATGTCCTATTGCCAATGCCTGGATATGATAAATTACCGGTTGGATGGATCTGTAAATTGCCCACCAAATCATAAATTGATACCACAGTGTCCTTGCATTTGAAATCCCTTTAATGTTGAATTAAATAAAGATATAAAATTATATAACTGTGATGATACGTGAATGGTATTTATAATAAATTTCATCATAAGAGTATTAAAATGAAAGGAATAAAAACTGTCATAAAATAATTGAATAAGAATTGCTTACTTTGGATCTGGACACTCAGGACACATTGTACGTGGACCACAAATGTCATCCAATGACTCTTTCTTTGGTGCAATATTTCCAGTTACAATTGGTTTCAATTCAGTTGATGGTCTTATATATGAATTATCTATGAAAGTAAAATATATTGAATTGTCATGCCAAGTAAAATAAGTCGGTTAAGATTTTTTTAATAAAATGCTTACCTTGCACATTAAATTTCCCTCTTGCAAGACTCATCTCATTTTTACATATACAATGATACTCTCCATGGTCATGTCTGGATGTTATCGTAACGTTTAACCTCATCTTGGATTTATAACTGGAAAATATACAATTTAAAAAAAAATTGAATTGAGAATTATTTTGGTTGAATTGAGCTAGGAATTGGATTAAATGTTAGAGCTCATGAAGCAAGAATAAGAGGATTCAATCAAAATTAAGCCTTGTTACATTGAAATAAGGAATTTTGGGTTAATTGAAGCATTTACTGATATTTTTTTTAGTAAAATTGTGTTAGTCGATACTCAAAAATGGACTCACCTGTAAATTCTGTCCAAAAAAATAAAAAAAATTAAAAAATCATAATGTAACCACTAAATGCGAAAATGAAAAGTAACAAAAAAAATTAACAATGACATTCACATAATTTTTTTCATGTAAACCATCAGCTGACATTTAATCCTCACAAATCCCATTTAAGGCGCTTTTTAATTTGTTTAACATAAAAATTTATGTATATCAGTGAAAAAAGCATAATAATTTTAAATTCAAATTTTATTCTTCTTCAATTTAATCCAGTTATGAAACTTTTTTTTGCGTAAATTTTAAATTTATTCGTACATGAGCGCAATAAATAATTATGATAATGATACAAAATAATTGCACGATAATGAATTTAATGAAAAACAGAGGATTTGCTTAAACTAATAATAATAATATTTGTAAATTTATGAACTTGTTGATGTAAACATTTGAATGTGAGCGTAAAATGTGGTTCTTTGAATGAATTGAATTGAATTTTCGCTGTAATGAGATTTAAGCTTAATATGACTCAAATTTTAATGACTAATAACAATTAAAAAATCATTTTTAGTTTGGATTTTATGTCAAATTTTAAATTTATTTTTATTGAAATATTTTCAGCATACACACACACACACACACACACACACACACCACACACATTTCAAGGGAGCACGAGGAGCGATAAAAACAAATTGAAAACCGTTTAAATGAACATCAAATATCACTTGATTGACACAATTAATTAAAACAGTTTTCATTGTAATGTTCGCTTGTTGTTGATGATTGTTTTTTTCATGTTGCAAGTATCAAAATGTTTAATATTTGTCCAATTATAGAGATCATGTTATCGTTTTTTGGATGCATGTTGAGTGATGAAATCGATTTTTATTGCATTTTTTTAAATTTTTTTTGATCCTTTTCATATTAAATCATATTTTGAAAGGAATTTCAATTAAAAATTAACCCATTCATGTTAAAATGACAGATTTTATTTATAATTTTTGTTAAAAGTGATAAAAACCCGGGCGTTTCCATTAAAACATTTAAAAAAAATACGTTATGAAAGACCAGGCGTTTCCACTACAAACTTGATTTTTGTATGAAATCGACTAAATTTTTGCTTTAATGACAAATTTCAATTAAAATTAAAAATAGTTATAAAACACCAGGCGTTTTCATTATAAAATTTAAAAAAATGTTACATTTCCTTCTTTTTCTATCAGAATTGCCTGATTTTTGTTCTAATGATAAATTTCAATTAAAATAAGTTTTTTTTTTATCATTAACGTGGTCTTGAACATTATTGTTGAATGTAAATGGATGGGTTAAAAGTACAGTTTATAATAAGTTCCTTTGAAAAATGTGACGAAACGTGATGCAATGAAGGGTTAATGATTCAATTTATTATTTGACCTCTAGTTTTTTTTTGTTTTGATTTAAAAAAAGGCAAACATTTTATTTTTGGTTTGAAATAAAGTTTTATTTTTATTTTCTTTGAATGATGGAAATCTTCCTTTTTTCCTATTGACAGACCACACACACACACACATACAAACGTTGATAATGATGATGATGATGACAAAACTGATGAAAAGGGACAAATTTACAACAACCGTAAAATTGAAATTATTCAATGTAAGCGCATTTTGAAATTTGACAGTTTGAAGGATTTAAATGTCAAACAATTTTGAAATCCTAAAATTTAACGGTCATTTAAATGTGACGTTATTGATTTTTTTTAAAAGTAACATGACCGTTACTTGAAGTACACGGATTTGTCTCTATAGAAAATAAACGTCACATTAAACGTCAATGTCAACTGAAAATCTACTCTAACGGGGTTACGGGTTAAGCATGTAAAAGTTGACAGCTGTTTGACAATTCATTTTTGACAAGAAAATGAATTAATTTGAAAAAAAATAAATTTAAATATAAAATTAATGGTTTCTCGAATACCGACCATGGACTGTCAAAATCAATTGTCAAACTTTTACTTGCGGACCTAGTACGGACTTCTTAGGGCAGCAGTTAAGAATTTGACAATTCATTATTGCATAAAAAAATTTTGACGTTTACGTATGAGTATCTATAGAAAATGAACTATAATATTCAGCCTCGTTCTTAAGGGGGTAAGCAGATAAAACTTGATAGCTCATAACATTTAACTTGAAATCGCATACAGACACAAAATTGTCCTCTTAAGCGTATTTTTAAAATGAAATCCATTCAAATTCAGGTTTTTATGAGTCAGTCAATCATTTGTCTGTTTTTTTTGGGGTAATAATTTTATTTAAGTATCTTTTTATTATTGTATTCAGGTATCTATGGAAAGAAATACAGCAAAAAAGGTCATTTATTATTTGGGTTAGTTTTTTTTTGTTGCCTTTCCTTGACATTTTTCCATCACCACATTATTTTTTTTTCTTTTAAAAGGAAAAACTTTTCAACTTACTTCCATTCAAGAAAAGTTCACGAAAAATAAGAAAAAAAAAAGAAAGAAGACGTTAAAAATTTCATCCTTTTTTTTCTTGATTATTATTATTTAACTTTCAAAAAAGGGTAGAATTCCTCTTGATTGCCTACGATTACCAGACTATTATGTCTCAATTTTTTTTTCATTTTAACTAACTCACGATTTATCAAATTACATTTAAGAGAAATTAAAGTTAAATGACAACAAAAGTCATCCCTTTTTATCAATTGTCACAAATAGGTCAATTTTTTTCAAAAATGATATCAATAAAAATGAATTTCAAAGAATACCGTTAAAAAAAACGAGTAACGGAAATTAAATTGAGTAAATAATTGATAAAAGTAAGTTGGCAAGTTGCCATTTAACTCACCCATCTGTGTGTGTTTCCATTTGATATTTTAGACCAGGTTCCAGTAATCGTCCAATATCCATGTCATTTGATTTGAATTCCCAGTAACGAAGTGGTTCGGGATATGCTTCAACCTGCATAAAAAATGAAATGAATTTTAATAGTAAAATAATCAAATCAAAGCACATGTCAACAATTTTTTTTTCAATTATATAATAATTTAATTTTTTTCCTTGAAATGCTTTTTGGAAGGACAAAACTGTCATTTTTATGTCATGTAAAAAAAATAAATTTTTTTTTTATTTTATTTTGATTTGATTAAATTAAAGAGATATCATACAAAAAGTGTATCAAACAGTTGTCATGAGCGTGAAATGAGAGACAAGATGATGTGATTGAGCAGTAAAATAACATTAAAAATAATAAAAGAACGTGCTTTCACTACTTTTTTTTCTCAGTATCGTTATCCAAATATAAATGAACTTGTTTCGGGAGTCACGTAACGTGACAATCATAATTCAACAAGCTTTGGGCCAAAAAAATGTTGTATTTGTAAAGAAAACCAAATAACAACAAAAAAAATCGAAGGAGAAAAGGAAAATAACGATTCTCTTCATTTAATAGGCCATTTAAAGCAAAATGATGATCCAAAAATGTTTTTTTTTTAAAGAAAAGTGATTTCAATCAGTTTTTATTATTATATTACATTATTTTTTTACTGTCTTCGCTTCCAAAGTAACTTCCGGTTTTTGTCTCAATTTTTTTATTTTTTATGTAATTGTGTCCTTTTATTTTATTTTACTTCTCTCTTGAAATTTCAATGGAATCAAATGGAAATGAAAATGAAAAAAGGAATAAAATATGAAAAATATTTGATAAAAATATGCACATATGAAATTTTCCTTTTTTCTCATATTTATATGCCTAAGTCAATATTATTATTCAGTTTCATATGTTTTCATATTTCAAAAAGTGGTAAAATGGCATGGTGTTGCAATTTTTCATTTGTTAGGATGATAAATTGTCTGAAATTTGGTCAGATGATCTTTAATTTAAGAGAAATGAAGAAAATAAAGCACGATTTTGTAATAATTTTACTTGATGCAATGCAAGGAAACTGCAACATTATGTTAAAAGTGAAGTTTAAGATGCAATTCAGGAATTTTATTGTTATTTAAGTAATAAAAATGGGTTAAATGTGTCCTTTTGATCTGTGTTGCATTTAATTTAAATTATTTATAAAAAAACTGAAGTTTTCAACGAATTTATCGAATGCTTCAAAAACCGCAGATAAAATTCAATTCACCAGGTGGCGCTGAAAATCGATTAAGGTAGTTTTCAGGGTTTTCTGAAACATTTTTCATGGACAAATTCATTGATGGCTTGTGAGATCGAACAATAATCAGAAACTGCAGGTAAAATTGAACTCACCAGGTGGCGCTGAAAATCGATTTAGGTCATTTTTAGAGTGTTCTAAAACATTTTATTGAATATAAAGTCGTTGATGGCTTGTGAGATCGATCAAGAATCAGAAAATGCAGGTCTTTTTATTACGGTTTGACAATTGGACGCGGAAAATGGGGCTTAGAGCTAATTTTTTGATTATGACGGAGAAAAAATGAACTACAGTAAAAAATTTCAAAGTCGATTATGTCAGGGAAGGTCCACAGTGACTTGATATGTGGTTGATACACCCATGAAATCAGTCAAATATGAATCATTAAAAAATCATTGATTAAAATCAACAAAATTTAATCCAATTATGATCGAAATTCGCTTCATTCAATTAGCTATGTTGCGAATCATTCGACATTTTTTCCTTCCAACCGTAAAAAAATCAAGTTCACATCAAAAATCTCCTTAAATGCCATTGACATTTCTATTACACTCGAGATATCATCTTAACAAACTCAGGTGTGTATCATTCTTCTTCATCATTAATAAATTGTATGCTCTTCAACTCAAGTACATTCAATTTTCTTAATTTTTTTCTCCTCTTCATGACAAAACATTACACGACATCATAGCTCATGTCTCTTCATTTTCATTTCATTCATCATTTAAGTAACAAAAGCTTACAGCAATAACTTATCAAGTTACTTAGTTATGTCTTCATCTTCTTGCAAAATTTTACAAGAAATTTTTTTTTATCGACATCTTTCACTTTTCATTTTAACATGCAAATTCTTGGCATAACGTCTCAATTCATTTGCTTGAAACGTAAATTAGAAATAGAAGACGAAGAAGAAGGAAAATTAATGTTAAATTTTTTTTTCTCTTCTTACTTTTATTATATTCCATTCATAGCTAACAGGCGTGAAAAGGATCTTGTCATCTCTCTGCATCAGTAAATGAATGTGATCTGATCTTTAAATAGTACATTCAATTTCACTAACTGTATCAAATATCGTCATATTTCCATCTCATAAATGCTAAATAAATTTTATTTATTCAAAATGATGATGATGATGCTGTTGAAAAATATGCAAAAAAATGAAATAAAATAAAATAAAATAAACTCAGGTTGTGATGATGGTAAAAATGATGCAGAATAAAAAAAATGAAATAGAAATCATAAAAAATACTGTAAAATTCTCAAATGTTGTGATATATTTTTTTTATGATAAAAAGAGGTACTAAAGGTAAAATGGTGTGAATTGTGAAAATAAAATAAAAATAAAACAACAAATAATGTGCTTACGCTTCACAAACAAACGAATCACAAAAAAAACAACAGGTCTTGAAATTTTTTTTTATGAAAATATTTTATTTTTTATGTAAATCAGAACTTATTTAAGAGGTGAAATAACAATGAGATTGTTGATTGAGTTTTTTTACGTGTTTAAGGAACTTTTGCCGCATTAAACTGGAAATAAGAGGACTTAATTTGCATTGACATGGATTTTATGGCATCAAGGAGTCTGAAATGAGACCCTGAGCCTGAAACACGTGACTCAATCCAGAAATTTCTAGGAGCGGATTCTGATCAATGACATCAATTTTTTCCTTGAACTATTCGAAAATTTCCCCAAAATATTAAAAAAATACACACATTCAAGCTTATCCCCGTAATAACCACACTAAACTTGTTACTAAGCCATAAAACAAAATCCTTTTGTCATCATAACCTGACACAGTTTGGCATTGGCATAGAAAATCGTCTCTTTTATATGTCACGATCATACACTTACGGCTATAATTCATGGCTCGTTTTCAGCACACACACAACAAAAAAAAATTGGGCTTTGTATCATTTTCAATGCATACCATTCACTTTTTTTTATTCAGATTTACATGAGATATGTAAAGGAAGAGTTTACTTTACAGTTATAATACGTTTTATCTGTGTGTACAATTGAGCATTTTTCCTTGAATAGAAAGTGTTTGTTTACATGCCTTAGGGAAATAACACGCAGCATGGAACTCCTTTTAAATGTAAAATTTAATGTTATGGTACAAAAATCAACAAGAAAATCTGCAACACTTTTCATACAATAACAGTTTTGTTTGAAATGTATCCAAGGCTGTGAAATGGTGCCTGAAGCTATTTATTTGATTCTATTTCATTTTTTTTTTTTGAATTTCCATGGTTCCATGAAGATCAAACTTTATTAGGAACATGAATATTTCCTTAAATTGATTGAATTTTCTCCCCATTTTAAGTTTTATCGATATTCGTTTGATATCGTTTGAATTGAGATTCAAAAAAAATTATAATAATAACTTTTAAATATAAATAAATATAAAAAAAAAATAGGTGACAAAACTTTTCTCATTTAAAACGTGAAAATTCAAATTATTTAAAGGAAAAAAATAAATAAATAAAAAAAGCAATAAATCATGGCATTTGCCTTTTTTTATTCGTTTAGTGCAAACAAATATTTATTTATAAGTATTTTTCAACTTTAAAGTGCAAATATTATTATTTATTTTTTTTTCTCTGTTATTAACAAAATTTTGTCTCTGATTCAAAATTTTCAATGCAAAAGTACAATGAAAAGAATGAGATGAGAAATTTATTGTCTGTGTATTTATCATTTAATTTGATTTTATTATGAAAGTTTTTGTCATTAAATGTTTTGAATTTTTTTAAAGATTTCTTAGGAGGTGACTACATGAAATTTGACACTTAAAAACGTAAACCGTCAAATTCGAGGGTAGCTGTCAAAAATCATGTTTCATCTATCTTATTCAATTGTCTTTACAGATGTGACACAATTTGACAGTTGACACTTTACAAAGTACATATAAGACCTTGGAATCCCAAACCAAATGTCAAAAATGTGAAAATAAATTTGACATTTGATGTGTCAAACGTCATTTTCTGCCACAGTCGATTCTTAACTCAAACTTCTAAATGTGTCCTTACATTGAGAATGTTCTTACAGTTCGCAAAAACCTTAAATGGGCAGTTTCTTTCAAAATGTTTTTAATTTTTGACATACCTGTCAAATTTAAGATGAACTGTCAAAAATCGTGACTCATTCGTCAAATTTATTTTATTATCATGACAGGAGTGTTTCACATGTCACACAAATCAGAATGACAGTTGATTTTCTAGAAATCCTAAACCAAATGTCAAAAATATGCAAATAAATTTGACATTTGAAGTGACAAACGTCATTCTCTGGCAATTCAGCTCAAACTTCTAAATTTTCCTTAAATTGAGAATGCCTCAAAGTTCGCAAAAAACCTCCATTGACAGTATCTTTTGAAATGATATTTATTTAAGACATATCTGTCAAATTTCTCATAACTGTCAAATTTTCCACTAAATGTCAAAAACCCCAATGAATCTGTAAAACTCAGTTTGTATTGAAAACGTTCTGAAATTTCGATTAGACCGTTTTTTGTTGTAGATTTCTTATATTTTTGACATATCTGTCAAATTTTAGAGTAACTGTCAAAAATCATGATTCATCTGTCAAATTTATGTTATTATCATGGCAGGAAGTGTTTTACATGTGACACAAAAACTTGAATGTCTACAAAGTACATACGGGAACCTGAAATCCCAAACCAAATGTCAAAAATATGAAGATAAATATGACATTTGAAGTGTCAAACGTCTTTTTCTGTCAATTCAGCTCAAACTTCTAAATGTGTCCTTAAATCGAGAATGTTCTCAAAGTTCGCAGAAAACTTGCATGGAAAGTTTCTTTGAAAATGTTTATTTTATTTTTGACATATCCGTCAAATTTCACATAACTGTCAAATGTTGTACAAGATGTCAAAAAATCCCGATGAATCTGTCAAACTCAGTTTTCTCATCATTCGAAAATGTAAGATAATTCTTTTGAATAATACAAAATCATCAATTGTCAATCGAAGACCAAAAATTACAAGATAAATTTGATAATGACAATTGACATTTTCATCCAGTTCTGTCAAATTTTCTTTAGGGGTATTTGAATTAAAAATGACCTGATATTTCGACCATTTTTTTGTTTGAAGCAGACCCTCGTTAAGTTTCTTAAAATTTTGACATATCTGTCAAATTTTCCAGTAACTGTCAAAAATCTAAGTAAGTATGTCAAATTCACTTTAAATGTCATTTGTTGCCAATTTATGACGAAATCAAATGCATACCTTTTGAAATACATCTTAATTGCAACAATAATGCAATCAACACCAACCATTCAGTAATTTTTCACTTTTATATCACCAGTTTCATTTCATCATATGTTCCATAAATAAATTCTAATAAAAAATTCCATTGCATAGACTATGGACTACACATAAATCTACTCCTTGTTTGGAGTTACACTATTTTATTTATTTACATTTACACTGAATGTAACTAATTCATAGACGTTGCCTTGACTTGCACAGTCCATTCAAAATAATTTCATATTTTATGATGAGAAAATTTTTCATTCACTGCTTCAAATTATTTGTGATGAGAGTGGGTACAGAACTCTTCATTTTCAATGTTATGTGAAATTTTCTATGAAAAATGTTTCATCCTAATTATTATTTTTATACAATGACACAGACACGCAGTTTTTTGTTGCTGTAATTTCACAATTAAGGACATGATAATTTCATATTTGACGCTCTTCCATGCATGCTCATTAATGTTTGTAATTAAAACGGATATGAAATATTTATAATTTGTTGTGCAATCGGGAAATGAAGTGAGTGTAATTTTTTTGTTACTTGGATGCAAATTTTACTGTAATGTTACTTGTATCATGTAAAATCAGTAAAAAATTTTCATTTTCATACTCTTAAGTCTAAAAAAGCTCATAATTAACACATAAAAAATTTAAATCACCATAATTATCAACAAAAACCGACAAAATTCTACACTGAAAATACAAAAAAAAACATGAAACTTCATAAATAAACTTTATCTCGTTCACAACTCACTACATTGAGACAAGTGCAAGACTCGAAGTTTAAAAAAACACACACATAAAGAAGATGTTTTGAATCACAATTTAATGTTCCTTTTTGCCCTCAAGTAATTAATTTTACGTATCACAGCATGTTCTTGATAGTTATCTCCTTAACTTTGTCATAATGGTCTCTTTATATGCACCACATAGTTGTTGATGCATGATGAGAACCACACAAAAAAAAGCCACATAAAAAAAACTATGAAATATTTCTATTTTTAGTGGTGTTTTTTCATATGACATACAAAAAGTTTTACCTTTATCTTTTCATTCATCCGTTTTTTTTTCTCATTTTCTTATTATTTTCATTTCAGTGTCCTTTGAAGAATTTTTGTTTTTTTCCTTGAACCATGAATAAATTTCATTTTAATTTCAATTTTTTATTAATAAATTCTTATTTCAAAAAAATTCATTACAGAGGCTTCCATTCGATATGATTTAATTTTGAATTTGATTCACTTCATACAAATTAAATTATTATAAAAAAAAAAATTCCATTCAAATTATTATTTAAATTCATCCACACGAGATTTCTTCAATTTTTCTGGTGATGTGTACATGAGTTCGTCAATTCTACGTTTCAGTATGATTGTGGCTGCTCGTGGTTTGATATTTCCTGTTCGAGTGCTTGACGTTGAAATGTTTGATGATGACGATGATGAAAGACTTGAGGGTGAGGGTGTTGCAAGTTGTTTTTCGGCTTTTAATTGGACAATTGTGGCGGCCATTTCACGATTTTTAACTTCATACTCTTCGAGGCGCTTCTTCAAATCGTTAACTGTCGATTTGAGAGTCGATACTTCAACTGAATAGTTTTTCATTTGGAGCATTTGTTTGGTTTGGATTTGGACCATTGCACGTGCTTTGCGCAATGCAATTTTATAACTATTTTGTAGTTTGAGCACTGTGTTGCGATTAATTTGGGCCAATGCACATCCATGCTCATCACAAACTGAACGATTTACACTACTGGTCGATGATGTGTCCTGTAATCCAACGAGTTTTTCACTGAGACTTCGATCTAAGCTGAAGGAAGATGATGCTGATGAGGCGGATGGTGAAAAGGAACGATCACGAAGCGGTGATTGATTTTGATGAATGTAGTGTTGTTTGAGTATTGGTGAAATTTCATCGTCAAAATGATCGGTTGCCATTGAAGAAATGTCACGCAGTTCCTGTAACACTTCATGTGCTCGTAGGGGTGTTTGTTTGCGTGCTGTTGTCTCGACAAGCTTCAAAATACTCAACACTTCATCAATGACACGACCCGGAATGAAACAACACAAATCCAAATCCATATACTTTGAATATGTCATCGTTAACATACTGAGACGCGTTTCAATACATGTCAATATATCACTATGTTTACTTAACGGATGAGTTCGACGTTCACTTTCTCTGCGTGGTAACTGACCTTTAATTGCCTTCAAATTTGCAGCATGTCGTCTTGTCATCAAAATAAATCCACGATTTAACATACGTTGATTCAACTCGTTAATCCGCTTACATATCTAGAACACAAAAAACATTTACTCATAACAATGCGTATAAAAGTCCTTGACCTTTTTTTTCATATTGAAATATGACAAAAGAAAATTCAATTAAATTTTACTTACAATTCTTTTCTTTGCAATTTCATCATATGACAAATAACTAAATATATGTTCCAAACACAAATCCGGAAGTTCCAATAAATTCACCATATTTTTACTTTATTTGTATTTATCTTCGCAATATGTTTCAAAAAAGATTCTTTATTTTCCGCTGCAAAATAAATTCACGTATTTTCACTCGGAAATAAAGTTCACAAATAACCAAATTTTACCGTGAATAGATGAGATTAATTGTTATTTATTATTTTTTCGCAAAATATGTTTAATTTTTCATTTGTTTTGCTTTGTTTTTTCGCAAAACATGCACACACACATTTTTATTTGTGAATGAGAAAATAAAAATCTGATTCTGCACGAGAACAAAATGAGTGTTGTTATGAAAACAAAAAGCGAAATTTTACTACAGTGGCACAATGCAAAATCGATATTTTTTTGTACAGGGTATGAAAATGACGGTTAATTCAATGTTGATGTGCTTTTAATTTTTTTTTGAGTTTAAAATTTAACTTTTTACGATTCTTGGGCACTGAATTGAATAAGATGGAAAATTTATCGGGAATGTAGAATTTAACTTAGCCCAAATTTCAAGCCAAAGAAAGTGACAGATCTGTCAAATTTTTTATTTTCTACAATTTTTCTAGGATGACGACTCTCATTTTAATTATTTCAAGGTCCAAAATTGAGTTTGACGTGCTCCATGAACCCCAGTTTCAATTTTACATTCACAAATTTAAATGAATTTGGCAAAAAATGACAGATCTGTCAAAAATGAAAATCAGAGACAATAAAAAACGTCTTTCCTACAGTTTGTAGGTTGACGTGCTCCTTGAACCTCATATTTCAATTTTACATTCAAAATTCAAATTAAATTGGTCCACAATAACAAAAATGACCTTAATTCAAGTAAATAAAAGTAAATTTCTCTTATAAACGTAATTTACAAAGTTTTTACCAGAAGACTGAGTCTATTCAAACAAAAAATTTCCTTTCATGTTACATTCCAACACTACATGAGCATTCTAATTGCAGATATTTGATTGTACAACAAAAGCAAAAAGACTCCTTTCATTCATTACAGACTCGTTTCATGCTCGAGTAATCATTTTCTGTGCCGTACAACAAGAAAATAGGAAATTGCAACAAATTAGCTTTTTATGTGCATTCTACTTTAATTTAACTAAAATTTTCTAATTATCTTTTAATGTTTTTGATGCAGAAATGAGCAAATGAGTGATTAGTGACGATTAAAATACCAGAAAACAGAGATATCGAAATTTGCATAATTTTATGATGATTTTATATTATTATTTTTGTTCAATTCAGTCAACTAGAAGAGGAGAGAAAATTAACCTTTTAACGTAATCTTCCATAATTACAGTTAAAATTATTATTGCTCTTAATTTGTTAATTTTAATTGGATATTAAAATAGTTGTTCAACTGAAACAAATTCGATTATGTGAAAAGTTTTCCAAGTAAAATGGAAAATCTTTTTTAAACTTAAAAATGTTTGTTTGTTATTTAAAATGCAAATGAAACTCAACAAATGTCAGTTTTAAAAGCAATTTATCATTGTATGACATAAAATTTCGGAGCCACGAGCGATTTTTGATTGATTTCACATTCATTTCACCCCTAAAAGCATTTCATGAGATAGAAAGACAAAAAAAAATTACTCTTACCTCACATTCCAATGTTACCAATGATCCATTTGCTGCATAAATCATTGGATTTCTGATGGTTATCATTGGAGCAACTACAAAAAAAAAATGTGATGAAGAGAAAAACACAGATGAGAAAAACAAGAAATATGTCAATAAAATGACAAATTGAGTGAAATATAAGAGACACATATTGAATTGAATTCAATTCAATCATTGTTTACTTACAATGAACTTCAACGTGGAACGTTTGATTTGCCTGCGGTGGAATACCATTGTCGGCCATACACCGATATGCTCCCATATGAACTCGATTAATTGATGTTATGTTTAGTGTGTGACCGGACATTGATGAAGCTGGATTTGATTTCATCATCGTAATTAAAAATGTATTTTTTTTTCTTTGAATATGAACAGATTTTACCTTCCCATGATCCAACATTGATCGTCCGTCCATCTTCGCGTCGCCATTCAATTTCGGGCTTGGGTGTTCCTGTGGCAGCACATCGAAGGCGTAAATGTTGTTTTTCGTAGACAGTGATTGGACGTGTGATATCTGAACTGTCAGCGCCAACGATTGATGGGGGTATGAGAAGATCGTTCGAGAATGTTCCATTGACTTTGGCTTTCCATGCGTTAATTCCAGGTATGCCGGGTGTTCCATTGATTCCTGGTCTTCCAGTACGACCACGTGGACCGCTTATGCCTTTCTCGCCTTTTTCTCCTTGTGGTCCTATTTTAAATGATAAGCATTGAAATTAAATTTAACTTTAAAATATTTTTTTGTTTGTAAATTACCAGGCGGTCCCACTGGACCAACGTGTCCATCTTTTCCAGGCATTCCAGTATCACCCTATGAAAGGAATTTTAATTTTTATTTAATTTAAATTAATGCAAAATCATTAAATGTATTACCCTTGGTCCTTTTTCGCCTCGTTCACCTTTGGGTCCTTCTGAACCTGGAGGACCAGACCTTAATTTAAATGATATTAAAAGAAATATTAATAAAAATTTATTTTCTGATAAAATTTAAATCAATTCCATACCTTCCAGGAACACCATCAAGTCCAGGCTGGTGAAATTCAAAATAAAAGTCCGTTTAAATGTGAATTGAATTAAAATTACTTTGAATTTACCTCTCCTGGGATTCCATCTCTGCCATCTAAACCTCGTGGACCTTAAATGGATGTTTTTTTTTACATTCAAGTCATTGTTTAAGTAAAAAAACGTTATTATAATTACCTGGCAATCCACGGTCACCTTTTATGCCACGCGGCCCGGGCTGAAATGAAAATTTATTTTTTTTAATGAAAAAATACAATTTTTAAAAAACTCACTTTTCCTTCTCTGCCATCCAATCCAGGTGGACCTGATTCACATGAAGCACA
Source organism: Culicoides sonorensis (assembly GCA_900002565.1). Lineage (NCBI taxonomy): Eukaryota > Metazoa > Arthropoda > Insecta > Diptera > Ceratopogonidae > Culicoides > Culicoides sonorensis. Next base: position 416,424 of record LN483518.1, on the reverse strand, counting down.
AAAATTGATATGAAATTTCATTGAAATGAAAATAAAAGTTCAATAAAATTTGCTTTAACTCTTGAGATTTGAGGTTAAATTGATATCAAACATAGCTTAAAGTCATAAAAATTACCTGGAATTCCCATGTCACCTGTGTAATAAAGAAATAAAAGAAAACAGAAGATAAAAAATATAATTTATTTGTGTTAAAATTATAATAAACAAAATAATATAGAGACAAGACACTGTCTTAAGAGAATTCTCATTCAATTACCTCGGTTTCCTTTGGCACCCGGGACACCTTGAAATGTAAAAAGACAAAAATTATTGATGAATTTCATGTCACATACTCAATTTTAGCTAGATAAGTTCTTACCTGGCACACCAGGAGGTCCGGGTGGACAATATTCACTTGTAGCTCTGCAGAATCCTGTGATGGCACCATACTAAAAAAAAAGTTCAAGACATGAAAGAAAATAAAATTTAATTTCATTTGAAACATTTTCAACAAAGTAAAATTGATCTCATATGTGCTTTGAAACGAGCTTTATTCATGCTGTTATGATGGTAAAAATCCAAGAAAAACACATACATATTAAATTTAAATTCAATGAATTTCAGAATCATCATTTACAAAAAGGAAGCAAAAATTATGCTTTACACTTGGATGAATTATTTTGAATTACATTTATATTTATATACATTGAATGTAAGCCAAAAAGTCATTATTTCATATTTTCTCATCTACTCTCCTGTTTATTTTCATTTTTTTATTTACGTCTTTGAACATTCATTGTATAGGATGATTAAATTATATATTTTTTTTATCATGTCTTTTATATTCTTGTTCTCATATTTTTTTATTGTTGTTGTCGTTTCGTTTTTTTTATTTTAACATCATTTTATTTCACATCTCATTTCAGTTTGACTTGGAAAAGAGTTTTCATTTTCTTACTTTTCTTTTTTTGGAAGGATCTTATTAAGATGATAAAAAAACACGTGAAAAATGAGAGATGATAAAATTTCGTCGTGTGTGCGTGAAATGAAAAAAAAATCAAAAACAAGTGTACTGAAAAGTGCTCCCTTAAATCATTAAACCAATTTAACTCATTAATCGCGAGCGTTGTATTTTTACAACGCCTCTTTGAAGTCACTTTTCTCGTTCAAATCAAAAAATTTCTTTGGCAATCTTTTTTAGAGTCTTAATTTAAGATGTTTTGTATCAAACAGTTGCATGGTTTTTGAATTTAAACCAAAAATTAAAAAATTATGAGCTAAACTTTTAAGAAAAATCGCGTTTTTTTCATTCTCGTACAAGATTTCTGTATGTATTTGTGTAGGACTTATACGTATTTTGTTTTGGCTCTCCTGTAAAATTTTTATATGAAAACTAAAATTTTCATCGAAATGAAAAGTGTTCAATTTTACCTAAAGAATAAATCATAGAAGAACTTTTTGTTCAAAACTCAATATTTTAGGAGCGGCGGTTAATGAGTTAAGGAGACAGGTAATTTTTTTTTTGTGTGTAATGGAATCAAAGACAAAATGATTATGAGAAATTTTCTTTTTATTTTTATCGCTTAATTTAAGGGAAATTTCATTTAGCGACATTTTTCAATGATTGGCGAAATTTTTTCAATGATTGGCGAAATTTTTTCCATGATTAAGGAAATTTTTTCACTGATTAGCGAAATTTTTTCAATGATTGGCGAAATATTTTAATGATTGGGGAAATTTTTTCACTGATTGGCGAAATTTTTTTAATGATTGGCGAAATTTATTCCATGATTAGCGAAATTTTATAATGATTGGCGAAATTTTTTTAATGATTGGCGAAATTTTTTCAATGATTAGCGAAATTTTTTCAATGATTGGCGAAATATTTTAATGATTGGGGAAATTTTTTCAATGAATGGCGAAATTTTTTTAATGATTGGCGAAATTGTTTTAATGATTAGCGAAATTTTTTCAATGTTTGGCGAAATATTTTAATGATTGAGGAAATTTTTTCAATGATTGGGGAAATTTTTTCAATGATTGGCGAAATTTTCTAAAGATTGGTGACATTTTTTAATGATTGGAGAAATTTTTTCAATGTGAAAAAATGAAATTAAAATCATTAAAATTGAAAAATGGACAATGTGCTGATAAAATTGAATTTCTTCTATGAACTGTATTAAAAAAATTCGTTCAATATCTCATTTGATCATAAAATCTGTTTTTTTTCCTTTTTTTGTTCCCTTATCACTCTGGAGCAGAAAAATAATAATAATAATAAATATTGTATTTATATGAAATGTATTACACATGTAATAAGTTGAATAATATTCAATTTATATGTCTGCTTTATGTTTTTTTAGGTGTCTGTAAGTTTATCTCAAGATTTTATGTTTATTGAATACACACTTAAACCAGACATCATCTGGAGAGATAATAAAGAATAATAAAGAAAAAATATATTGAATTTTCCCTGATAATGTGCGTAAATTTCCATTAAAATAATTTTTTATAACAGAAAGCATTCTCAATATTAAATTATTATTAAATTATCAAAAAAATTTACTGTTAAAATTTCGGTGTTTCCATGTCAAAATCAATCAAATTTTATTTTTTCTGTGAATATTTGACCTGAAATTCCAATAATTGATGGCTATGAACTACCGATTTCTGGTATTTTTATTAAAAATATGCTAAAATTCCTTTAAAATTTGTATTTTAATGACAAATTCACAAACACACACACACACACACAAAATATTTACACTAATTATGTGAGCATAAAATTTACATTTTCCTGATACATTGAACATAGTTTCATAATTATAATTGTCGTTTAGGTAACATTAATATGACACACACACACATTATCAAGTATTCCGATGAAACAAAGTTCGAATATGGATGGATGATTTTATTTGAACGAAATGAAAATGATGATGATAAGAAGGCACGTTATGACATGATGATGATGATGCTGATGATGTTGAAGAGTCAATAAAAACAATGAAGACATAACACATAAAAATAAAAATGAAAGTAGAAGAAGAAATCCACCTACATTCATAAATTTCCCTTTAGATTTAAGGGAGAATTTTCATTGAACTTAATTCCATTTCACTCACACATGATAGATATGAATATGAAAAGGAAAGTACCATTTGGGATTTGAATATTCAATGATTTATGGTATTTAAAGGTAGTTTAAAGTATGAAAAGCTATAAATATACGATAAAAAAATTGTAATATGATGATTATGATGATATATTAAGCAGGTGTGTGTCCTTTTACATTATTGAAATGAAATAATAGAAAATATTAAAGGTGATATGACATTTATAAGAAAAAAATTTGTGGGATGCGATGTTATAAATTTTACATTACAAGCCATGTGAGAAAAGAAAATTTTGGGTAAATGCATGACATGAACGATGATGAAAGATGGAGAGGTCATTTACAAGGAGACACGTGATCTTAAGACTCATTTTCAGGATTTCTCGCAGATTTCCCCTCTCACAAGTGGCGGATTGGTCATATGGGCAATCTGGCAAATACCAGAAAGGCCACAATCGATCGTATTGTAAAAGTTTAGTTTAGCGTAAATTTTAAAGAAAATCATACAAAATGTCAGGGTCGTTAATAATTTTTAATCCACCCCTGCCTCTTACGACCAGGTTGTTGTTATGATACCCAAAGCAACTTTTAAGATTTTTCAAGTGCGGAATAACCAAATTCTTAGGTCATTCACTTGACATTTGCGGTGTTGAAATTTCCTACGAATGAAAAGAAGTTTGTAAAAAATTTTAAGGCGATGCCTTGAAAAATTTCCCTTAAAATTTCGCTTTTCGTTCGGCTGTGTCACGTTTTTCACTATTTTTTCATGGAAATCATGCCATTAGCTAGATGATTATTTTATCTAGAGAGCTTTTTCGATTTACATCGATACGAAGAAATTTTCATGCACATTTGAACGTAAATTGAAAATGACTGAATACTCAATTATTACCTACATACCAAAAATAGCCTTCGGAACATTTTCTTTCATCGTATCACCATAAATCGAAAAAGCTCTTTAAATATATTTATTTTCTAACGTTTTGCTTAATTTTTACCAAAAAATAATGAAAAATCCAAAAGTAGCAACGGCCAAACCAATTGGAAAATTTTAGGGGAAATATTTTAACGCAACGCCTTTTAAATTGCTAAGGACTTTAAGAGCGACACCTTAAAAATTCGTATTAAATTTTAATTCATTCTCAACCCAAAACCAATGGGGTACCTGATTTTGGGTTCAGAGTGAACAGTTTGACTTTCGTTGTCTGAAACTCAGATCTGATCCTCAAGTATAAAAATCGTCTGATACCCATGGAAAAAATCTCATTACGTTTCAAAATGAATAAATCTTACGTTTTGAATAAATTTCCTCTCATACCTTTTTCACTCCAAAACATAATTCAATTAAAATCGATACTAGACGATCTAATCAATTTTCATTCAAGTTTCAATTCAAAACACACATATTCTTAAAAAAACAGATATTATCAAAATCATGTCGTGCTTAAACATAAAATTGTACGTGTTTTCATGAATAAAACTCGAATCACTTTTATTACCATTCATGAACGTATTTTTTTATTATCATGTGAGAATTTTCACCTAAACACACACACATTTAATGTTTTAAAGACATAAAATTTTATAAGAGACTTTTCAACTTACCGGTATACGAGAGTAACTTGTGAGCCATACCCATTCATCTCCACCTGAGCGCAATTGATGTGATTAAAGAAAAATAAAATTTCATTTAAAATTTTCTTTTTAAAGCTTTAAATATAAATAAAAATGTGATACAAGGAAAAGGAGGAGGAGAAAAGAAACAAGAATCAGACTGCTATAAAATAGCATTTAATCAAGCTAATTTGTTTCAATATTTTCTTTCATTATTTTTTGTTTCATTTCATTTTTTTCATATAAAGTAAGACAAATGAAGGTGATAGTCATCGTTTAATAGAAATAATTATAATAAAATCCAGATAGAAGGCAATTAAATTAATCCCACAAACAACTTATTTTATTTTTTTTCCAGTTGTATGGAAATTTACCTGGTGCTGCTCCTTTTAATTTTGTTTTTGCTATTATTTCTGCATCCTTCTTCTCTAATTCGTGTCTTAATTTAGGATTAAAAAATTCTACCTCTGGATCTTTTAATCACCAACAGCGTGTTGTGTTGTGTGTTGTATGGTGTCCAATGAAGAAAAAAATATGTTCATAGAAATATAAATGAGAAAAATATTAGCATCATTATATTGTTTTATATTACATTTTATTTTTTTTTTCATTTTCATAACCATAAATAAAAGAAAAAAGGAAGAAGAAGAAGAAAAGAAAGAAAAAAATCGAAATTGAATGTAAAACAGTCCATGTCCATGTTCATTTTCATTGCAAGGTAAAAAGAAAATAATTTTTTTCACACATTTTACCAACAAACAATATAATAATAAAAATAATAATAAAATACACAACAATAGTAATTATATTATGATGATTATCATTTTCATCTAATTTTCTTCATTTTAGCTTATCATCAAGACATATGTCTTCGTTTTATTTTTTTTTATTTTGGTTGCTCGTGAAATTGTATTTGACGACCTTTGAACAGTGTGTGCGAGTCATTAGAGGAAAGAAATAGCACATGAAAGTTATTATTTTTTTTGCAGAAATTGGCGTTAAATTAAATGGATATCCAAAATATGAAGAGGAGGAAGAGGAGAGAAATGAAGCTTCATGGGAGGAGGTTACAGTTTAAGGGAGATTGACTTGAAAATGGATCAGTTTTTATAAAAAATTGGAGCATTTGACTTTGAATCTTCATAAGGTATGATGCCATGCCATAAAAAATTTGATGCCAAGTTATAAGTTCGTGGTGTGATTTTTTTCTTTCACCTTTGAATTCAATAAATCCTTGCATGAGCATAAACCAGGATAAAAATATGAAAAAAACGTCTTAAGAAATTGACCGTATTTTTTTGTATGTTTATTTAATTTCTTTCTGACTCATAAAGCAATATTATAACATTGTTAATGATGATCTTTTTTTTCTTTTATTTTGTAAGTGTTTCAATGAAAAAATGACGCCAATGACGACTCATTGTCCGTACGAAGGAATGTCTAACTCAAATTCCTTTCTGGAAGTACATGAACTCAAAAATATTTGTCTTAAGATCAAAATTAAATTCTCTCTCGATCTGTATGCTCATCAATGACTTTGCCCTTGTTGAATTTTTCAGGAAAGCCTTAAAAACCCACTAAAAACTTACGTTGAGAGCTGTTTTCGTAAATTACACGGAGGGGGTCCGTAAAACCCCTCAGGCTGCTAAGGACGTTGATAACTTTATTTTAGCCTTGACATCAGCCTAAGAGAGAAGATGACAAAATCACATCAAAATGCACTTTCAAAACCATTCCACGAATTAAGTTTCCTAATTTTTTCTTTTGTGTCGTGAAAAAAATCCTTAATTTATTATGTTAACAAAAAAAAAACAATCATATAAGCCACATCATCATCATCATCACCTCCTTTAATGCGTAAACACACAATTTATTCTTTTTTTTGTTTTGTTGCTTCGTTTCCTTTTCAAATCTTTGGTCCTTTTTCGAAATTACTCCGATTATTTATCATGCTTACTTTTTACTTTATTTACGTTAGTTTTATTGAGGTTCTTTTTAGGAGCAGACCTTGTTTTTAAATAAGATATTTTACATTTGTGACAAAAAAGGTTTTTGTTCATCTTCGTTTTAGGCTTTTGGTGTATTCGACAAAGTCGTAGCTTATGTTGAGAGGATTTCATTGATATAATTTTCATTTAATTTGGCCAATAAAAATAAGCTTTAGTTTTAAATGGAATGCAAACAGAATCCCTCACATGGTTCTTATAGTCCAAGTAGCACTGCGCATCGTTTGCGGGACATTTTCAATTCCATTGTAAAATTTTTCGATGATCTCAATTTTTTTTTAAATAAATTTCATAGAAATACTCCAATAAAAAACATCAGAGCCTATTTAAAATCATGAGATAACAAGAGCTTTAATTAATTAATTTTAAAAAATATGTTACAAAAAAAAATTATAACAAGAAACTTTTTTCTGTTTTCCTGTCGTATTTCACTCTTTTTCATGCAACACGAGACTTTACAAATGTGAATCCCAAAAAAACGAAATGAAATTAAAAATAAAATTAAAACAATGTGATATGTTGTCACAGTCGAATTAAACAAAAAAATACAAAACAAAAACAAGCATCTAGCAAAATAATTATAATAAATCATAAGACGACACTTTGTTAATTGAATTTTGAAATTAAAAGCTTAAATCAACGTGTGTGAATAAAACTCTTCATCGTACATTCATTCCGACTTTATTTTATTTGGGTTACAAAAACTTCAGATGTTGAAATGAAATGAAACAAAGCACATTTTATTATAATTTACAACATTTTTTTTTCCTTTTTTCATTGTAATTGTAATAAAAAAAATTTTGCATTGAAAAAAAGTGTTACAATAATTTTTAATTAAGCGATTTGACGGTGTTCTTAATGAGGAAATTGTGTATTTTTTTAAGGCAAAAATAATTACAAACCCTCAAATCATGATAATCATCTAATACTTTTATAATTACGTGACACGAAAAATTTTCAGTTTCAAGTGAAAATGAGAAATGATTGGCTACGGTTCTGCTATAATTCAATTAAATTTAAGGAGATTTTATTTTGATAGTGCATTCATTTCATATTTAATAAAGTTGCGATGTTTTAAAATTAATTTTTACAGTAAAGTCACGTTTTTTCTTCTTTCCTTGTGAGAAACTTTTCCTTTTAGTTGCAGTGATTTTAGTGATCAGTATCCATTAAAATTGAGTATAAGCGAGAATGCTCACTTAAAAATGAAAATCAAAGAGATACAATTCTTGGATTTTCTTGAATTGAAACGAAAAAGTTATTAAAAAGTTTCTTCATCTTGATTCTATTTAATATTTACCATTAAATACTATTCGTTTAAGATTTTCTTCATTCAACTCACATTAAATTTTTTATATTCATGATCTTCCTGTTGATCAAAATACACAGAAAATACAAGTTTCTTTAGGAAGATTTCAGTCAACGATCGCCTCCTCTCATACAAAAAACTTTTATAAATGCCCTTTAGCGAAAAATAAAAACATATAAAAACTATTCAAAACTTAACTTTTCTCAATTGAATTTTTATATTTCTTTCATTTAAGTGAACTTTTTTATTCACTCTTGTTCTACAATGCAAAGTTTCATAATAGACCAATTTATGCAAGAATGAATACAAATTTAGAGCAATATTCAAGCCAAATTTTATCTGCAATTTGTATATGACTTGCATTCTATTTAATTTTATTTTCATTTTTTTTTTTTTTGTAATGAATCAAAAGTGATTGGATAAACTTTGTTATTTATTTATTTTTGTATTAATTTATTATGATTATGAAATAACCATGATATTTATTGAGGTTGAATTTCATTCATTCACAAGTTTATGGCACTGCTTTTTGCCTCTTATTTAATTAACGTCATGATTTTGGGTTTCAATGATCGTTTTTTTGGTGTTACACAGATGTGATGGAAAATTTAGTACAAAATAACATGAATAAAGTTCTGAATTGAATTTCATGCATAAAATCCCAAACCAATAAATTTTTTGGCATGAAGTAAATTGATATTCATATATAATATAAAAAAAAATCAAAATACAAAATAAAATTTACGATGAAAGAACAATAAAAAAAATTGTAAATCGAATAAAGTTTTATTAAAAGTAAGCGTGAAAGGTGAGAAAAAGTGCATTTAAGTGAATTTTTTCATGATTGGTGATTTATTGTCATTGGCGACTTTTATCGTCTTTGGAAACTTTTATGATCATTCCACAGTGGTTCACCCGCGGTCATAATTATAAGCGCTTGGAGGCGCCTCTTTCTACTTTGTATCAATCAAAAGTATAGGATAAGAGGAGTTCAAAAATGCAAAAACGTCTTCCGCAAACTTCTGCTTTAGCGTTCTAGAGCATTTTCAGTATTGACAGATTTTGAGCGACTAAATCACAATTTCGTGTTGATGATTTTTGATGAAAAATAAATTTTTTTGTATGAAAACACGTAAAACGGTATATGAAAAGTTTATTCTCCAAACGATTATCTACAACTTTTAAGAATATACATTACACCCATTTCATACAAAACCATGACTTTTTGTGCATTTATGTATTCCTGAACATACAAAAATCGTATTTTTCAAGATTTTTTTGCTGTTGAGAGAAAAAACATATTGTAAATAAGTGTGCCCGATAAAATTTATTCTTATTTAAAAATGACCACCAGCGCCATCTGGTGGGTCCAAATGGAAGACCCCGATAGTAATGTCTGTATTTTTTAGTCGTCTATCTATCTGTATAGTCATAAAAGACTTTGCCTATTTTAAATTTTTCAGGAAAGTCTTAAAACTAACAAAACAATCATAAAAATTACCACTAGCTCCATCTGGTGGGTCTGGAAATTTTGATATGTTAATAAATTTTGTTTCGGAAGTTCACCGGGTGAGTTTCCAAGCACTGATAGTTATTTGTTAGGAGTCTTCAACTTAAAAAAAAATTATGACCGCGTCTTATATGAAGACAGACCACATTGCAATGTGTTAATTTTACATTTAACGAACATGACCCTTAAAGCGCCATTTTTCATTGAAACTTCCTTCTAAAAGCCGATTTATAAATTTTTCGTTATAAATTCACGAGACTTCACTTGGCATAACAGTTAAAATGCAATTTTATATTCAACAACATAAATCTAAAAAAAAATCACGCAACTGAAAAACATGAGTCAAAACTCCTGAAAAAAAAATATAAATAAAGTTGTTGAAAATCTCATTATATGCAGTTTATGAAAAAAAATGCATTTTCTTTGTTTTTTTTTTGAAATTAAACTCATTTCATAAACATTGAAAAAAAAAGTTTATAACTAAAAATAAAACGACAACAGGTTATTAATTTTACAATGAAAAAAAAATTGTGACAGGTTCATAAAAATAATAAATCATCTGTTGAAACGCAAAGTTGAAAGTTGAAATTTCACTTACCATCAGATGCTTTGGAAGGTGGTCCGAACAGTACATTATCATCATATAAATTTGAACTGCTGCTACGTTTCTGTCTCATAAAATTATTATTGTTATTATTACTTTTTCTTTCATTTTGTACGTATTGATTGTGGTCTGTTGAAAATTTGTGGTTTAATCTGAAATGAAAAATGAGAATTTTTTTTGATGAAATGAAATGTAAAATTGAAATTTCATTGTAAGTGCATTTTGATTTTAATGGCATCAAATCACATGATCTTAAGAAATTTAATCACATTTCGTTTGAATTGAATAAAAATTTCATTCAAGATCCATTTTTACATAGCCAGGAGTCACAGACAGTTAATTGTGCCCAAAAAAGCATTTAAATTTAAAAAAAAGACCGTTAACCGTTAAAAATGATAAATTATGAGTAAAAAAACACGGTGTTTGATCTTTTTTGAACTTTAATTTAAATGAAATAACTTTTTTTTCTCATTTAAGTTAAAAAAACAAAAAAAAAATACACGGACACGTTCATAAAAATTTCCTTTATTTTTTTATTAATATTTTTTTGAAAATATAATCCATGATAAAAATTTCCTTGAATCGCGTTAACAAAAATTTAACTTCAGGGCAAAACTTTAATCAGCATAATTTTGTGTACACAAATGTTTTTCCTGTCTTGCAAAAAAGATGAATGAAAATTCTGTGACGTTTAATCATTCATCAAAAAATATTAAATAAGTTTAATTTCTTTCGATTATGTAAAATATTATTTAATATTAATAATAATTTTATCTAACACTAAACTTTTTTTAATAAATTTTTTTTTTTGTATTTAAAAGTAATGAAAATAATTTTTTTCTTTCTTTAAACTTTCTTCATTTAAAGTTTTGAAACTTTTACGAGGGATTATCAATATAACGACGTTAAATGTATCTTTTAAATGTATTTTGACTCACTTTATTTTGTGTCAAGTGGCAGATTCCATGCAATTTCAGTCCTTAATGGGTTAAATTTCATCAAAGCTCATATCTCATTTTATTTTATCACTTCACATTCAGAATATTTTCCTTGTCAATCACTCTTCTTATCATCAACATTTTATTTCACTAAAAATAGACGAATAACAGTAAATTTCCTTATCAGTTAATAACATCTCATTCGCCAGTAGCATCAAATAATTAAAATTCTCTCATTTTCTGTTTATTTTCATTATTCTCTTTCGTAACAAAAAATTCTTCTCATAACAGGGTAATTTAAGTTATAATTAAGCAAAAAATAGCAAGAATGTTAATTAATAATTATTAAAATAACAATCAACTAACTGCAAAATTAACACACTAATCGTTTAAAAATATAGAGTGAAGACCACAAAACTTTAAAATTTCATTATTCTTTCACATTTCTTTTTCTCAAAACAAAAGAATACAAGTAAATTTAATGCCAAGTCAGATTTTGCTCCAATGCTTCAAAATAAAATAAAATGAGATACAAAAATATAAGAAAAGTGTGCTCATAAAGTATAAGAGGAAATAATTTGAATAGGAATTTATTGATTAAATTAAAAATTTTAACATTATTATCAAGTACAATTATAAAAGTTGAAGAGAAACTGTTTTATGTAATAATTTAATAATAATAAGATTAATAATAGTAAGAATAATATTAAAATTTGAAATGCAAAAAGAAAAGATGAACTGTCAGGAAATGTGAAATAATTTTATTTTTTTTGAAATTTACCAGGCGTTTCCATTATTTGAAGCGAAAATTAAATTTTAACCCGTTAAATAAGGAGGGGTCTTGACAGGTCACATGGTGAAGAAATTGACGATTAAAAATGAGCATATTAAGGTCAACTCTGACAGTAGGAGAACTTTGAATTTAAATTAACTTGACACTGTTTCTAATTAATTGACAGCTGTCAAACTTGTCAAGTTTAAATTAACGGTAAATGACAGGAGGGGTTAATTTATTTTCAAAGTCAAATTTCAATTCCAATTAAATGACCTAAGCGAGACCAGAGCACATTAAGATGAAAATCCAGGGCCACATAGTCAATTAGGGTCACATAACAAGCATTGGGTTAAAAACCGTTTTAATATAATCGAGTCGTTCGAATATTAACAGAACACCGTGCTTTTATATTAAATACCAAAAAATTAAATTTATATTAAAAGTTATCTGTATCGGGAAATAACACAGTTAAATCCGTATATTTAAAGCACAATATCAAGCTGAAATATTTGGGGTATGTTATGTGTATTGCAGAGTGAAAATCGGATAATTAATGACTTGATGTCTGGTTTGAATCAATTTTATGTAATAATAATAATAATATTAAAATCATGTTTCCTGTTAAAAAAAAATTAAAATGAGCATATTGGGACCAAATTGATCTTTAAGAGGAAATTAGACTGAAGTTAACATCGGCTTGGAAGTCTCGAGGACTCTTCATGATACGCTCGAGACAGTTTCAATCCAAAGAAATCTTAATCACTGCTTCTAGTAAGGCCAAGTTTTCGAAAATGCACTTTAATTTCAAATTTCATAATTCCATTTCAATTTTATCACAAAAATAATTTTAATTTCATTATACAACACACACACCCATAAGAAGGGTGTCGGTAACATTGTTTTAAGCAAACAAAAAACATGTAAATCAATTCTTTCAAGTGATTTTCCACACAAATTTAGATGGCATTCCTGTGTTTTGCCTCCACTCAATATTTAGGCGTTACAAGTACTTTTAATTTCAGTTGCAATTAAACTTATAAATTAAATTATTTCTAAACATAACCCTTTGGTATGGAGGGCGTTGTTATTTGAACATGACTTTTACTTAAACTTAATCCATTTTTCATCATTATTTGCCTTTGACTTCCTTGCTTGACTTTAAAAAAAAAAATAAAATTTCAACGTAACATGATGAAAAGCATTTCAATGTAATGTATATTAAAATAGTAAATAAAATGAAAAAAATAAATGGTGTGATGAAAATTAAAGAAAAACATTATAAAAGTTTTTCAATTGTTAACATTTCTCGTTCTCTCTGATATCGTGTGAAATGTAAAAGTAATTTTCCCTTTCCCTTTTATTTTTTTCATAATTTTTTTTTGTTTTGTGCATTTTAGCACAAAATTATTATTTTTTTTTTTTGTAATTTATATTCATAGTATTTGAGAGATTGATGATAAAAATGATGATGATGATGAAGGATTTTTTTTAACAGTCATAAAAAAGAAATCGCTTGACTTGAGTATTTGCTTTAATTCCCTTTTTTTAATTCAAATATTTGCTTTGATAATCAAAATACGAGGAAAAAAAACGAATAAAAAGTTAAAAGGAAAGGATAATTATTATTGTTTGGTAACACTTACACAAAAAATTCACCCTTTTAATGTTTATCAAAGAGATTTGGTTTTTGCTGCTGGGATTTAATTGTGATTCATTTGGTTTGCCGCAAAAATCATTGAAATGTTATTTTGTAATTGTTATTTTTCGAGTTGAAATTAAATACAAAACTACAATTCAAATCTTAATCATACAGAATTTGAATTAAATCGATCGTAGCGCCACCCTCATGATGTGGTGAAAATATGAAGCTTCATTTTACAATTTAGTGCATTTTAATTTCAATTTCCTTCACAATTTTGAAAGTAAATCATCCTCGTGCTCCAAATTAAATTCAATTTATGATTAAATCCGTTCATATCAAAGTAAATGACTGTCATTCATCACAATCATAATTAAATAGGTCTGTTTTTGTCACATCCATCATATTTAGCAAGATGTTTGTGAAATAAAAGACAATCATTTATAACATTAATTAAAATGACTGGTTTATCACTTTGGGTCACACTCGTACATTATTAAAATGATTCAAACAAAAAAAAAATGTGTGTGGTAAAATGTTCAAGTGTGATAAGGAATCATACATCTACCATTATTATTATTACTTTAATTACGGTCATCGCTCACTATTGACATTACATTCCATTTCATATAACATGTCTCATTTTCTACATTTGAACATGATTATAAAATTTACTCATCCTCTTCCTCAAAGTACATTTTCACTGAAGTCCATTTTAAATGACCCAGAACAAGGCTTGTTATTAATCTGATATTATTATTATGAACTTTAGTGTGAGTTACACCTGTGCATGTGTGTGTGTTGACTGTACACAAAATACACACAGAGAGAAAGAGAAATTGTCATTAATTTAATCTTGTCATTAGCTTTGTTACATTTTGCAATGTTCAGCCCATGTTCAATGTAAAAACATGATGTTTATGTAACATCAAAATTGACTTTACCACACACATTTATTTCATCATTCATTTACTTTTGTGATAAAATTTTTATTATCCTTTTACACATTTTACGTATCTGGGAAATTGTATAATTAAATGTGTCCCTTTTTTTACCTTTTAAGTCTCTCTCTCTCACTTTGTCAGGGAAACAACTCAATTTATGAACAAATTTTATCAGATTTTAATTCAAAATCACTGACAAAAATATGATATGATATGGATCGTACTTCAGAATATTTTGATAAATAATTTGATGAAAAAAGGTAAAAAAGAAGTTTGTTATTATGGTCAAAGAGTGTTCAAATTAATTTTACGTATCAGTGCATCGTATTTTGTGGTAATCCAATGAAAATTGGTCCGTTAGTCAGTGAGTCAGTTACTTTTCATATTTATGATTCATTTTTCGATGAAATAAAGGATTTTGTGTTGAAATTTTATTCAATTCAATGCATTTAGTAGAGAATCAAAATAACTGAGCTTCCATTTTCTTCCGTCATTATGGTGATGACGCTGCGATCGTTTTTACTGTACTTTGTACGTTGCACTACTTACAAAACGTATTATTTTGCGTTTAAATGAAATGTTTTTTCCTTAAACGTGTATCATGTTATTTTCCATGAAAAATCTGATTAAATAAGAAAATCTTTTCATAAGAATCACGTTCAAAATTGTAACATATGTGACCTGACCATATAGAAAAAGAAAAACCAAACATCATTTCATTATTTATATTAATTGTTAAAGATTAGAAGATAAATAAATTCTCTTTTCTGCACTTCTACACACACACACACACAACAATGGTGAAGATGGTTCTTGGTTACACAAACAAATATGATAATAATAATGTCCGATATATCTAAATTGTAACTTAAATTTATAAAATACACACATATGGTTATCTTCACAGCACTCTTAATGAATATATGGGAAAACCAACAACATGTTATCATAAAGAAAGATTATTGTGAGAGTAAACTCAAGATAATTCGTCTTAAATTTCATGTCAAAAAGAAAAGTTACTCAAATTGACCCATCCTAATCCTTATTCTCAATAAAACCCATACATTTTGTGGGTTAAAACTAATCTCCTCTAACATATTTCCAAGTAAATGTAATCGTTTTCTGATATACTTTTTTATTATCGTAAATAAATTTGAATTAATTTTATATATTGTGATGTATTTTCTTCAATTAAATTTTAATTTAACCGAAGCAATTAAAATAATTACAATAAACGTTATTTAATTTACTTGGAAATTATAATTTGAAATTTTCTACTAGTTCATGGCAACAAATTTTTACAATTATTATTATTTAAATTTCAATAAAATATTTAATATTCATGTTTCGATGAACTGCAAATATTTGTTTGAAGTGCCTTTTGAGACGATTTCCATGAAATTTGTAACTATTTGTACAAAGTTTTCATTTCAAATTCAAAGGAAAATGCGATTTCGAGGACGAACTGCTGTCCATTGACATGAGAAATGTATTTCATCTTCCAGCGTCATTTTGAAATGATGAAAAATTTATTGTCTTATGGAAATGCATTTAATGGAATAATTTATTTTAGATTTGACTGAAAAAATACTTTTGTTTACAGCTCATAAATGTGCACAATTCAAAACAAAACAATAAGAAGAACAAGAAAGAAAACAAATCTCTTGTTGACACTTTTAAACTACAAATATGAAATAACATCAAGTACATAGCAACTGAACAATATGAAATATCTATCAATAATCAGTATCCTTTCCTTTTGTTTGGAAAATGTAAATATTTGTTTGTAGGCTCTTTTTCTTTATGTTTCATGTTTTGTGTTGAATAAGCATTTAAGTAATAGTTGAAATTGTATTGTCATTTATTTCTGGGGTGAGGGTGACACATGAATATGTAAAAAATTCTAGAGAAGTTTCCATGGAAAAGATCAGAGAGAGAAGTTGTGAGAGGAAAATTATGAAAGAGCAAGGGAGAAACAGAGACAGAAAGAGCGAAATCGATTGGATTCAGACAGAAAAACAGATTCAGTAAGCTGGATGAAAAAATCACAGAAAAGGGGCACATGGAGCGTGAGAGAATATAAAAGAGCATAACTGAGTGACAGAAGAGAGAGACAGCACAATTGAACGAGAGAGAAACTGATTCTGTAAAATGAAAAACTGAAGTCATTCCAAGAGAGACCCAGACACATCTGAAAAAATACAGTCACAGAAAAAAAAAGTTCATGGAAAAGAATAAGACAGAATGAGAAATAGAGCAAGACTGAGTGAGAGAGAAAGTGAGAGAAAATGATTCAGGAAAATCAAAAATTGAACTAATTCTGATAGACAATGAAAAAGAACTGAATAAAAACAGTCTCAGATTGAAAGCGCATGAAGTAAGAGAAAATAAGGGAGATAGAGTGAGTGAGATTGAGAGAGAGAGAGTAATTCAGAGAATGGAAGAAATGAAACTATTCAGCCAAGAATCGTGAGAGAGCTGAACACAAGAAGACTCTTCCTATACAAACAAGAACAGAGAGAGCCAGTAAAAAAAGCACGTAGTGTAAAAGAGAGAGAGAGAGCACAATTGAGTGAGAGGGAAACTGGTTCAGTGAAATGAAAAACTGAAATCATTTTAACAGAAAAAGAGTGCATGAAGAGAATAAGACAGAGAGAGAAAAAGAGCAAGACTTAGTGAGAGAGAAAATGATTCGGGAAAATCAAAAATTGAACTAATTCTGATAGACAATGAAAAAGAACTGAATAAAAACAGTCTCAGATTAAAAGCGCATGGAGTAAGAGAAAATAATAGTGAGAGTGAGTAAGAGAGAGAGAGAAAAGGCAATGCATAGAATGGAAAAAAATGAAACCATACAGACAAGAATCGTGAGAGTGCTGAACCCAAGAAGACTGTTCCCACACACATAAAAACATAAAGAGCACGTTGAGAGAGAGAATATTTTCTCTCAGTTAAGCATCAAATGAATTTGTTTAAAAGTTACAAAATCATCATCATCCACCCTTAAAACACACAAAATTCCGATTCATCGATCAAAGTCAATCAAATTCCAATTGAATTATAGATTACTTGTTAAAAACACACACACACACACACAAATACTCATAATATGTGTGTTAATTTTATATAAACTTACCTGGAACTTGATGTAATTGTTTCCCTTAAAATTGCATCACCACCTCTCAAATAATTTTCATCTATATAACTTTGTACAATTTTCTCTACTCGATTTACAAACACTTTATTTTGCATAAATGATTGAAATAGATTTTCAGCATTTTGTTGTACTTTAATTATGCAAAATATTGACATGACTCCCATTAGCAATGAGCCAATTACCATTGAAATGGCAATAATTGAAGGCATTTTCCTTTGTTTTGTCTTACTTGCATTTGAATTGTAGCAACAACTACTTTTATTTATACATTTGTCACATTTTATTTGATTTTCATCTTCTTCCTCTTTTTCTATGATTTTTTTTTCTTCACTTGATTTACTCGTTTTTGTATTTTTATTCTCATTTTGTTTTGATTGGAATATTAAATTGAGCATTTTACTTTGCTAGATATGTTGGATTTCAATCGGTTTTCCTTGAAAGAAAAATGAAAAAGAAAAAATGTATTCAATTAAATCCAGTTTTGATTAGTTTTACTCAGTGATGTATATGAATATTTATGTATTTGAATTCTTTTTGCATGCAAAATCATAATTACAAAGCTAATTGAATAATAAATCATGATATCAATGTTTCCGAGTCCAGTTATACGTTAGATCAATAATATTCTCATCGTTAATTAAATTGTTTTTGAAATTGCAAAAAGTTACCGTGAAATTGAAATTTAAGCGCATTTTCTGATTTCAATGAGAGCTGTTTGGATTGTAAAAGAGAGAGAGAGATTCTGAATCTCTCTCCTCTCATTTTCACAAACACACTCTCTCACAGAAAACATATCAAACGGACACCAAATCAGTCCCAATATCGCATTTTTACATGAAATTCATATCAAACATCATTCAATTAATGACTCATTACCATAATTACATACCATCTTTGAAAAAAAAACTGTTAATTTTCAAAGCAAATTTCCATTTCTAAAAGGAAATTACCCCATTAAATCATTTTTTTTCATTTCATTCAAATAATTCAAGTAATTAATAATCAAAATAATTGTAATTACACATAAATTCATCTCTATAAATAATTATTTGAAAAAAAAATATTTCATAGAACAAACACATTATGCGGTAATTTTCCTCAATCAATGTATACACATTAATGAAACATGTATAAAAATTACCGCAACATGAATTCTACATTAAATGCCCTCGCGTTTGTATTGACATGTTTTGTGTTTTATATGCCCTTTTTCTGTGTATTGAAAGTTTAGTTGTTGAAAATTGTGTGACTTCTCTTGATTAATTGTGAAAATATTGCATTGAAATGAAGTGAGTATTTGAAAATAATTAGTTGGGTGTCTGTTTAATGGCTTTAGGCAGTGATGATGAAATTGAAATCGAAAACCCCTGAAATTATGCAATGGATTATTCTCACATGGCTTCATTTTGACGGGATTTGCAATTTTGAGTCTTGTTTGTTTAATTGTGGGCGATCTTAAATGCGTTTTATAAGAAAAGTCCCCTTTTCACATAAATTTTTCCTATAACATCCGAAAACCCCTGAATTTATGCAATGAACTCTTTTCACAAGGTTTTATTTTGACGGTGTTTGCGATTTCGAGTCTGGTCTGTTCAATTGAGGGCAGTCTTAAATGCAATTTATAAGAAATTTCCCCGTTTTCACTTCATATTTTTCATAACATCATTATTTTTAGTAAAATAAATTGTGACATGATCAAAATAACTGTCATTATTTGTGTTATGCATAAGTTGATACTTTGATACACACACAAACAATAATTGTGGGTGACCCACAAAAGAGTAATAAAATGCATTTCATTTGAACAAAATATACATTGAAACAGAAAATAATGAGGATAATAATGAGAATTATTTTAAAATAAAATTTATTATTGATTTTAACAGCGGATTGCAATTCAAACATTGTCACAATTTCAGTTCAATTCTAGTCAACAATTGAACTAAAAACTGGGAAAACAGGACAAAAAACTCATAATTACCCATTAAAAAAAGGAAATAAAAAAAGAAATGTCCTGGTAAATGTTTTTAACACTCATTTCAATTACTGTTATCTCACATTTTGTACGTAATGTGACTAGAACTGAGACACAAAAAAAACTACAAACTAACAGTACATTAACTTTTTGGAATTATGTACTAATGCAATTGTTTTCTCTCTGTTTTAATGACAACATTTTACAATGTGAAAATGAAAATGGAAAACAAAAAAAAATGAAATAACATTTTTTTATTGAATAACATGAAGTTGATACAGTTGATGAGATTTTCCATGTAACGTTTTTGATGTCACTCTTTTAACAGAGAAAACAGCAAAAAAAGGCATTTAACGAACTAGTATCGAAATGGTAGATAATGAAATTGAATCAGAAAATAAAATTTAAAATGAAAATCAATTTCTTGCGATTTCTTTTTATGATCACTTTTATTCTGGTTTAAATTTAGTTTTTGTATGCATTTTTTGCTCATTTCCCGTCTATTTGAAAGAAATGAAAGCATTTAGGATGCTTTTGTTGTCCGTCTATGTCATTGAAATGGTCTGCTTTAACAAAATGGAGGAATTTTCAAGAAAAATTGAAAATCGTGGGAATTTTCAAAATTGAAATTTTCGAAAACCGCGAAATTTTTTAAGTACAGGGGGTTTTCAATTTTGAATTTCAGAAGAATTTCTTGAGATTTCTTGTGAAATAATTTTTCGATCCTTTTCTTTCGTTTTCAAGGTCAAATTTCCCTTTTTGACTTTTCCTTAGCCCTTTTCATAAAAAAAAATCATGTATCGTGAGTCAAAAAGGGTAAGAAATCTCAATAAAAGCTGAAATTCAATACAAAAAATACACTGTATTGAAATGCGTTCGTGTATTTCATTGACGATTACGTTCAACATTTTTTCAGATGAAATCCTATCAGTACCAGTAGCAAAAAAATTAAATGAACATCGTTTGCCAATATTGTGAAACTTTTTTTTTGTATTTGTAACCAATTTGATATTGTTTGAATAGTAATGAATAGGAATTGTCATCATGACCATTAATGATACGAAGGGAATCGTTTTGATGTCATGCTGTGAGTATTCAATTGAAATTTCATCCTCAAAACATAAATAGAAATGGGAAACCAACTACAGTTAAACTTGGCTGATTTTCGGGTGATGATCAAAATTCAATAAAAATTGGAGTGTTCGATGACCAGAAATCAATAAAAATTGGAGAGTTCGATGATCAAATTTCAATGAAAATTGGAGTGTTCGATGACCAAAATTCAATGAAAATTCGAGTGTTCGATAATCAAAATTCAATCAAAATTTAAGTGTTCGATGACCAAAATTCAATGTAGAGCCATATGGTAATAGATTGGCGATGTGGTCTAACTCATTTGACATTTAATCTCCTGTCAAATCAAAAATAAACTTAAATAAGCCAGGATTTAGTGTAATTTAAAATTTCATAGATTTCTTTTTTAAAAAAACGAATGTTTTTGATCACAAACGTTCCATTTAAAAATGTTATTTTTTTGTTTATAAAATACATCGAATTTTGTCAGTTTCATCATAAAACAACTATCCATATTTACTTTTATTATGTTCCATGAAATGGCTTTTCTATATTTAATTCTCTGTGTCAACATTGTTTGTGCTTAAAAATGTTACATGTCATGAAAAAAAAGAAATTTAAGCTCTGATAAGCCTCAAATTGTGCTATTTCCCATTTTTTGTAACATTTGCAATGAAACCCAAGTAAACACGATGTATTTTTTCTATTTATTTTAGACAAAAATAGGCACCTATTGCATAACGATGTGATGTTCATTTTTACTCTTTAGTTTTAATTTAATTCAATTGAATTGAATAAAATGTTCAATGAAATTTGAATAAAATTGAAAATAAAATTACAGAATGGGAAGCAAAACAAAATTGATCACACATACACACACACACGTTATTGTTTCCATTATGTATCAGAAATATGTGTAAATATTTCTTTTTTTCTATATAAATTCTAATCATTTTCATTCATTGAATTCATCGAGAAAACGAAGAAGGAGGAGAAGATGAAAATGAAAAAAAAAATATAAAGCATCTGGCTTAAAAAGCATTAATATGACATGAAACGCGTGTGTAAATCGATGTGAGAGATTATGTATTGTTATCTGTTATTTTTTTTGTTACATATAGGAATCAATTCAAACAAAACCGGATGCGATGAGGAAAAAAAACAGAAGCATTAGAAAAGATCGAAATTTTAATAATAATCTCTCATGACTGATTTACTACAAATTGAATGTGTTGTAAGTTATGAAGATACGGAACTTTTTTAACCCTTTCCCCTTAATCTCACTTCAAATCGAATTGATATCCGATTAGATGGTTTTTCACTCTTTTTTTCAATACATTTTTTCAGGTTAAATTGACAATAGAGCTCTTTTGTTTCTAATAATAACACTTTCAAAGGCACTTACGTCACACAAATTACTTGTTCAAATTTTAACTGGCATGGAAATGGTTTGAAGAGATAAGAATACAAATATCTGACTAATTGTTCTATTTTTTTGATGAAATGTAATTGTGAACGATATCATAAGCGCATTTTCATTTAATTGTGAAATTCAATGATTTTGCTACTAGAGGGCGCTGTTAAATTTATTTAAAAGCCGTAAATTATGATAACTAGACCGAATTTATGTGTTTTTTCTTATCATCGCTCGATTTTCTGGAACGTGGCTCTATGAAAACTTGAACTCAAAGGTTTTGTGTAGAAACTTTCTAGATGAGGCATCAAAATATAACATTAGCTTGGAAGCAGTGACGCACGATCTATGTTGAATATGAGTCAAAGTACCTCAAATTATGAAATGAAATTTCTGTCTGGTTTCAAAACGAACTTTGCTTAACGAAGATGGCGCTTATTCTAAGTGGCGAAACATAAAATTTCATTGCAGCGCCATCTACGTTGAAATTTGATTAATTCAACCACGTATTCAACTAAAGAAAAAATAACGCCAAACTAACTTTACGGCAATCAAATGAACTAACACGGATTTTTGCATTATTTTAATGACTAGTTTCGAAAATGACCACGTAAAGCGCCAATCTAATATTTTATACTGATTTTTTCACGTGTATGGGATGTCATATACGTGATTCAAAGACAGATGTCAAAAAATCCTCTTTAACCTCATTTTCCTTGACAAATATTTCCAGAAAATATAAAATAGTGGTATTAAACTCATTTTCAGACTACAAATAAACATTCTTAATCACAAATCCTCTTTTTCAAGTGAACTTCTGTCTTATTTCAACTAAAAATACCACTCAAATGTGAATTTATGTACGAAAATAAATCAAATTCATAAAAATAATATTAAAAAAACAATTTAAAAGTACTTGTTGCATTCAATCTGTACTTTTCTCTAAGTTTATTGCTAATTTTCTGTACACAAGCACACACACACACACACACACACACACACTCAATGTACATGAAATATAAAATTCACCGGTGTGGTTCAAATCTAAACAAGTGAAATATAAATGATTTTCCTGCAAGTTATTGTTCTCTCTTCAACAGTTATGAATGTGAGTGTGTATCCGTTTATGTAAATTTTTGATATTTTCAACTTAATTTAAAGGAAACATGCAAAATCTGTTCCGGAAATGTTACCTTTTTAATGAAATTTGAATGAGTTACGTGTTGTAAAATTGTAATTTTAGTACACAATTAATGGCATTTATAATTATTTTGATTATTATAATTTCATTATGAAAACTTGAAGTTGAATCGATTTCTTTTCCCTTGAATTCACATCGATCTAAGCATTTGACATTTTTAAATCCACTTTTTATTGTGATAATCCATTTCATGTTGATTGTCTGGTATCAATTTGATTCAGCAAAACAGCATTGAATTTACTTGAAACAATTTCAATTTATTGGTTTTATTTTTATTTTCAATACAAATGCACAGACAACGTTGAATGTAAGGCAGTGAATGGATGAAACAAAAAGAGATTATGTGGCCCATAAAGACAATTTATTTGTATCATTTAAACGATTTGTTCTCCAGATGCACACTCTCATTTTATATACATAAAAAAAAGTATGTAGTGTTTTTGCTGTATGTTAAATTTAATCGCTTTAATTGATTCTTGGCATTAAGCTGCTTTTGCTCTGTCTCAAATGAATTGTATCTGCTTTTTTTTCTTTCTTTTAGTTTTGGTCATTATTTTTAACCGCAATTTGAGATTTCATGATGGAATTAGAAGAAATTATTGGATTTGGACAATGAAATTGAAAATGGAACGAAAAACGTCGCCTAATGAAAAATGGAACGAAAAACGCTGATATAATGAAAAATGGAACAAAAAACGCTGATTAAATGGAAAATAAAACGAAAGAAGCTGACGTAATGGAAAATGGAACGAAAAACGCTGATATAATGGAAATTGGGACGAAAAACCTTGACATAATGAAAAATGGAACGAAAAACCTTGACATAATGAAAAATGGAACAAAAAACGCTGTCATAATGAAAAATGGAACAAAAAACGCTGATATAATGAAAAATAAAACAAAAGAAGCTGAAGTAATGGAAAATAAAACAAAAGAAGGTGACGTAATGGAAAATGGAACGAAAAACTTAGACATAATGAAAAATGGAACAAAAAACGCTGTCATAATGAAAAATGGAACGAAAAACGCTGACATAATGAAAAATGGAACGAAAAACGCTGGCATAATGAAAAATGGAACGAAAAACCTTGACATAATGAAAAATGGAACGAAAATCGCTGATACAATGAAAAATTGAACGAAAATCGCTGATACAATGGAAAATAAAACGAAAGAAGCTGTCATAATGAAAAATGGAACAAAAAAAGCTGGCATAATGAAAAACGGAACGAAAAAAGCTGGCATAATGAAAAATGGAACGAAAAACGCTGGCATAATGGAAAATGAAACATATGAAGTAGTGGGGAAATCTTTTAAAAAATTGCATGTAAATGGAATCCTAAAGTGGAAAATGACAGGAAAATGAAATAACGGTAATAATATTTGAATTTAAAAAGAAAATACGTTACAAGGAATACAATTGAAAATGAAATAAGACATGGAACAGTGATTTTTCTCCAATTAAATCAAAATTGGATGTTTTTCTGCTTATAACAAACAATTTCTAAGAAAACATATCATCCAATTAGTGTTGCATCAAGTTGTTGCACAGGAACTTAAAATGTTGAAAGAAATTTGTATTGTGTTGCATTTCGTCTCTTTTTTATTTTACTTGAAGCTTTTGTCCTGGATTATAACAATAATATCAAATGAATATTGAAGGAAACTTCATTCATTTCTTTAACAATCTAACTCAGTTTTTACTTTAATAGAAACAAATGTCTGAAATAGCAAGTGACATTAAATTTGTCTTGCGGGAACCTGCAGCAGATGGACCAGGAACAGACGTGTCGAGTGTCTACAAGGACTGTGTGTAATTGCTAAAGAGGAACGCGTGTGTACGGCACTGCTGAACAAAAGATCGTGAATAAATGGAAAATGGAACAAAAAACGCTGATAAATGGAAAATGGAACAAAAAACGCTGATAAATGGAAAATGGAACGTAAAACGCTGACACGATGGAAAATGGAACAAAAAACGCTGATATAATGGAAAATGGAACACATGAGAGTCCTATAAATGGAAATCTAATGTTAAAAATGACCTGAAAATGAAATAACGGTCAAAAAAATTTGAATTTAAATCAAAATTCCGTTATAAAAAATGTAATTGAAAATGAAACTACAATGAAATCAGACACAGAACAGAAACTGAACTGTATCGAAATGAAAATTTTCCAACAAATTTTCATCATAATCATTATTTTTATTTTTATTATTATTAAATTTGTGTCATCATTAAATGTATCACAACAACCCCCTTAATTGAACTAGAAATGCATGTTCATAATCGTGGTCTTGCACATGTGCTGCTCTAACAATGTACTTTAGTTATTATTATTATTATAAAATGTTTTGTTGCTTTGTAAGCAACTTCCATATAATAGGACAAATACGAGAATTTCATTTATTGTGTTTACAAACAAAATAAAAGATGATGCTGATGATGATTATGATGGAAAATGAAAAGGGGTACAAAACTAAAAGGACATGACACATAAATGGGAATGTGATGAAAAGTTTTCTTTTGTTTCTTTGATATCAAGGATTTATGTTGAAATATTTTTAATATTAATTTCATGTAATGTATCATTTTAATTGTGATTTTAAGATTCATGGATGTTCTTTTTAAAAGGAAATATAAATTTTTTGGGTAAGTTTCAACTAAAATTTAAAATTTCATATGAAATTTCACTTTAATTTGATACTTCAATGCATTTTATTTTAAAATGAGAATTTTTATGTCAAGTCAACTCAATTTAATCAGTAATCTCTTAGATAAACTCATCATAACTTTTTAATGAACGTGTATATCTAGCATTTTAAATAAATTGAATATTCATATTCATTTAATATCGTAACTGCATTGAAATAAGTTTCAAATTAATGTCTAAGATTGTTGGAAAAAATTTTTTATGTATATAGAAAACTCTTTCGTCTACTTTTAAATGTGCCATAGACTGAATTTAATATGATGAAGATTGAATCTTAATAAACTTAATAAAACTTTTTCATAAAGGATTTTTCACACACACACATACATACACATGGAGATATTCATGGAAGTTCACAGTAAGTGGAGCAGCATCCATAGAAGTGACATTGTTTGTTCTATTCATTATAACCTTAAAAATTTGTTTTAAAAGGACTAGAGACAGGGCAAATTTAGACGAAAATTATCTGGATTGAGGTCCTGGAAACTTAAATGAGACCTTAATTGTGGGTCCATACATTGTCCGTCCGTCTACCTGTCAAAAACGATCAAAGTTTCCAAGATGGCTGACTTGTTCAAAAAGGCCCACTCTGGTGAATGCTGAAAAGGACGAGTAATTTTACGGTGAATTCCAACGAGACCCTGGGGATACATTTAAAATGATTGACAAGCGATAACGACCCTCATCCATCCATCCATTTAATTTTCAAAGTTTCCTGATTAATTTTTTTCTTGCTCTACCTTTTCATCCTACGTGCTGCATTGAAAGTAAAAAAATATTCCACATATTAATAGACACGTTTTTCATCCATGTGTCTCAGGATAGGGAAACTTGATCGATAAGATACCGTGCTGCGACAATTTTAATTTAAATTTGATAAAGTTTTGAAGTGTTAAATGAATATCATGTCTCTTTTTCTCCAACAGTTCACGTACACACATACACACACATGCACGTCCATAGAATAAAATAAAATAATATAAAATCAAATTTCCATGAAAATAAACTACACACACACACACATACACACACACAGACACACACAGATGATACACACAGCGAGTTAAAATAAAATGAGTACTTGATTGAAAATATCATGTGACGTGTCAACGCATTGATGATATAAAAGATATTATTAAATACTTTATGACATGAGTGTTTCAAACAGATAACAGTAAGATATTTTATGCTGATATAGGTTTTGATTGGTAAAATAAAGGATTAAATTTAATTAGTATTCGTGATGTTTTTTTTTCTTTTTTTTTTGTACTGTGACGAAGTTGAAAACTTAATTTTTCAATCGCGTAATGGAATTTTACTGGTATGTTTTCTAATCAAATTAAATTTGGATGGAAACGCCTGGTTATTTGTAATTATTTTGAATTTTACAACGGAAACGCCTGGTTATTTGCAATAATATTGAATTTTCATAATTAAAACGCCTGGTTATTTGTAATTATTTTGAATTTTATAATGAAAACGCCTGGTTATTTGTAATTATTTTCAATTTTATAATGGAAACGCCTGGTTTTTTGTAATTATTTTGAATTTTGTAATAGAAACGCCTGGTCAATTGTAATTATTTTTAATTTTATAGTGGAAACGCCTGGTTATTTTGAATTATTTTGAATACACTGGATTAAAGTGACCACACTAACCACAGTTTGTTAAAAACAAAAAAAATTAAGTGCAATTCAATGAAATTCATTGAAAAAAACAACATCAGAAAATGTTTCCCAGTTTTTTTCACTCCTTCCATTAATTTTTTCTTTAACTTTAAATGTAGAGTTAATTTAATTTTTCAACTTTTTCTAGTAATATCAATGTAAAAATCGTTTTTTGGCACAAGAAGTACTTTAAATTCAATTACAATTCTTGTTTCTTATTCTGATTTAATACTAATTTAATTGAGACTTACTCCTACGTCTTTTTTTTGTTTTTTTTATGTGTGTCTGTGATTTTCCTTGTGACTTTAATTCATTTTATTTTATTCATATCAGATTCTTAACTTGATTTGATTTGATCAATAGTAAGATTTTGTTTTTTTGTTTCTTTCATTTCATTATTATTTAAAAATTCAATGCAGTACATTGATTTTTGGATTTGCCCTAATTTTTCTTATCATTTGATAAGAAGCTTATGATAGGAAAAAACAGTATCAATGATAATGAGGATGATTGAAAATTAAGAAGAATATAAATAAACAAATTATTTCATGGATGTTCATTTTGTGAATTTCAATGGATATTTATGAGATTGATTGATTTCGTTTTATGTTTGGGAGAATTCAAAGAATCAGAATGAATATTAAAAGGGAAAAGGGAATGGAAAAGTTTTTGTTTCCATTTGTAATTGGATTAAGACATATGAGGGATATGTGAAAGTGGGAATTGAACAGTGTTGCCACATTTTAAGAAAAAATTTCAAGGAAATCTGGAAACATCCTTCAATGAACTTGATTTGGCGTTCCCTTGAATAGTTTGTCTCTTAAAGGAAGGTCAGTGATGAGACAACAACACACTGATAAGGAAATTAAAGGAATTGGCAACACTGGACCAATACTCCAATGACTCAAATTTGTGTAAGTATTTCACATCATTCATAATATCTCCTTATAATTGACATCCAAATGAAGACCGATTGAAATTCCTTAAATGTAAATTGATATGAAAAAAACATAAACAAATTCAAATCACTCATTTTTGATGAATTGCAAACCATTCACTGACTTTAATCATTCAGCATCCAATTCACACAGATTTATCCTCACATATTCAATTTAATTCAAGATCACATAACATGTGTCGTTAATATGCCTATTTGACCATGATTTGTAAGTAAATTCACATTAGTGTAACATTTTTCCTGTTTTCTTATTTTTTATTATAGATCAAAAACTTGAATCAAATTTCATCATAATAAAATAACAAGAAAAAAGAGCAAGAACAAAATCTTCTATTCATCGAAACTAAACAAAGTTAAAGTAATATCATATTAAATTGTGTTAAAGGAAAAACTTTTTTTATTCTCCAAAATAACATATAAACAACAAATATCAATATATCATGAATGGTACTATACAACATAATTTAAGCAAATAAAATACATTTAAGCCAATATAAGTCTTTACTGACGAGTCGTGTCATTGTGATGATACTCTTGAACAAACAAGCTTATTTGTGTCGTCATTTGGACATCCGTTATGTTATTAAATGTTAGATTTTTGTTAGATAAAAAAAAAATACAAATAAAAGCCAAGACACATCTGTGAAGTTCTTCGTGAAAGACAAAAAAAAATATCGGAGCTTTAGATTAGAAATGTGTGTGTGTGTTGCATATTTGAAAGGAAAAAGACAAATAGAATTAAATGGAAAAAATATCTTATTTTCCTATCATGTTTATTTGTTGCTATTATTATTATTTTTTTTCCTCATGACACATCCACACACATATGCATAATATTTTCCTTTTCATTTTAACCATCCATGGATGCATGGACGAAATAAAATATTAAAGTCAAATATAACAAAAAATATTTTATCTCTTCCAAAGTCCCACAAATAAATACAAGAAAAAACCATAATAAGAGAGATTCAGACGAGATAATGATGAGCAAATATATAAATGTAAAAAAATGCAAAAATACATGATAAAATAAATAAACAAGAAATAACAGAGGTTGATACAAGTCTAGGATGGAAAAAATGGATGTGATACAGCTTAGTGATGGAAAAGAAATTATTTGTACATATTTTCCTTTTTCTTATATTTTGGTGTGTTACAACAGAGTCGTGACATGTCACATGTAGTGGAGATAAACAAAACATGAGAGTTATTTGTTAAAGTGAAACTAAATCGACAGGGTGACTTTAATACGTCAAGGAAAATGTCAACGAATATCATCATATGTGACAGCCATTAATTATTGACTTGTGGAATTACATTTTAATATCATGGAGTATGAAGAAGGTAAGTAATTTAAATTTATTTTAATATATATTTTGAATTTCAGGAGTTACAGGTAAGTTAAAAGTAAGTTACTAGAAATACAAATGGCTTCAAAGGAGTCATCAAAAGAGGGGTCTGTGGTTTTAAATTAATGAGTGTTTGTTGATTATCGTATCTCTATCATCTAATAGCCCAGATTTCATCTTTAAACCTGTCATTTTCAAGGCGGCTCACAAAACCTGAGCACAGGACCATCAAAAGGACTCATTGTGTATCACCGTTCAGAGAGCCTTAGCTTTTACCTTTTCATTCTTAGCAGTCATAACCATTATCTTGCCTATCAACTCAAATTGAGGACCGTAAAATGGTCATTAGAGTACGTAATGTTTCATGATACCAGTGATAAAAGCCTATATTCATACAAAAAATCCACTTATCGTAGCAAAATTGTTACACTGCAAACTGCGAAAAATTTAATACTCATCAGATTTTGTAGCCTATTAACAGCACAACATCATAAATATTCATATCAGAAAAACTAAACTTATTAAAATATGAATGATAATCATATATCAAGTAAACAATAAAAAAACTCATATTCATGAGTACACACATGAATCAAAATAATAATATCGCATACACTCTCCATAAAAGTACCATTTCCGGTTGCAGATGCAACTCATAAAGTAGGAAATTAAAATCATGAAATATAGTGAAAATTTTGCAACTCAATGAAATATGCGATAAAAATTTCATTTAATATTTTCAAAAAAAAAGAATTTCACTGTTAATCATTTTAAATGGGTGCATTTCTTCACTTTTGCCTTTACGTGAGTACTAATCCAAAATTTAGATCACTTTAAATACTTATTCAGTTTTGAGTCAGAAAATATTTAGTTTTATCCTTTTTGGCCTTTCAGGACCTGACACCCATTTGTATGCGTATGTGAGTGTCTTGTAAAGCTACACTGAAAGCTGAAAACGCAGTTCAAAGTGACTTGGTCCGCAGACGGAGATCTTTGATTGACGCTTACACGACATTAAATGAATGAAATTTTTATCGCATTTCCAGTTAAGTAAAAATTCGACTGTGCTCATAACACTTTTAGTCTTTGCATAATGCGGGGTGATCTGCGAGGCGTTTTCAATTTAGAGTGTAAAAGTTCAAAATCTCGTTTTGCCATTTCGAATTTTATTCAACTCAATCCACTTTATCTTACTTTTTTTTATTTTTTTTTTTATAAATCTGTAGAGGATTCAATTTAATCTTGAAAATCCTCCTTCATTCACTCAATCATGCTCGGTTAAAAACTTTCAAGTTCTTTAAATTATTCGGATAAAACTACAAACAAAAAAAAACATAATTTTAATGTTATAACAAACTTTTTTTTTGTATTTAAAACAAATTAAAACAATAATGATAATTAAAATGCACAAGCATGAGTTAAACCGAAGAACAACATTAAAAAACTTATCGTTAAAAACTTTTAAATACAAAAAATAACATAAGTTTAAGCGTGTACTTTATTATGAAACTTAAAAAAAACTGTGTTAACCCTTTCCTGAGTACACAGGTCTGTGGTCCATAAAAAATATAAAACAATCGATTTTTTTGTATGAAAACATGTAAAATGGCAGATAAAAACTTTTTTCACCGAATTATTATCTAGAACTTTTAAGAACAAACATCATACTTATTTCATACAAAACCATGTCAGTTTTGTAGTTTTAAATTGAAGAGTAAAAAAAAATTAGAAACCCTTGTTTTTCAGTTTTTAGGGCAGGTACAAAATTTTTCGTGAAACAAAAATTTCATGGTCCGCACATTGACTTGATTTAGAATGAAAAGCCACATATCCAGAATTCATTTAAAAAATGATTGAAGGAGCCTCATTTTCACTTGAAATTGAGATTTACAATTAAAAATCACTTGGAAAATGTTTGAGTCAATTTCATTGACATTGAAAGGGTTTAAAAAAATGCAGAATAAAAATATAATTATGATAAAATTAAAAAGAATAATAAAAAAATGAAATAAAATAAAACACACACAAGAAAAAAAATCACAACAAACTAAGAAACAACTTCTTTTTATTTATTTATTTACTTATATACATTTTTATTTTTTTTTTTATTTTCTTACTTTAAATTTTTCTTTATATTTTCCGCCACTTTTATTTTTCTTTTCAAATTTCAAGAAAATTAAATTTTATTTTTTC
Source organism: Culicoides sonorensis (assembly GCA_900002565.1). NCBI lineage: Eukaryota > Metazoa > Arthropoda > Insecta > Diptera > Ceratopogonidae > Culicoides > Culicoides sonorensis. The sequence continues at coordinate 384,289 of LN483518.1, read as the reverse complement.
ACATTCTGCATTGTAATAAAACCACAAAACAGTCCTTTATGAGTATTATTATAGTAAAATTATGTGAATTATTATTTTTATGTTTATTATGCTTTGAATATGTTTTTTCTTGTATAAAAATATGTGATTTTTTTTATTATTATTTTCTTTTTCTTATGATTTTACGTGAAAATTCAGCACGGTACTTGAAATCGCACAAATTTAACGGTTTTTTTAAAATTATTTTAATTTTTTAATTGTATTAATTTAATTTAAAAAAAAAAATTTTTTTTACATTTAATTTAATTTTTTTCTGATAACTTTTTTGTTTAAATTAATTTAATTTTTTTTGATTTTTTTAAATTTTAAAATTAATTTAAATTTTTTTCTTTAAATTTAAGTAAAATTGAATTTCACTCTCAAATAATTTTTTTTTTTTTAATATCCGAATATCCTTTTCCTTTCAATTGAAGTGGCTCGACTGTTCCAACTCGACTGAATTTATTTTGGATAAACACCGGTTTTTATACTTGCTTAGATTTTCCAGCATTTCCAAACAGCTGATCGTTGTCATGGAAACGGAAAATTTATGAATGAAATTTTCAAATTCAATGAAAATTCTCTGTTTTGATGGAATTTCCATTTAATTTCCTCTCTGTTTATGATTTTTTGTATGTAAACAGAGAATTTGAAATGTGAAAAGAGATTTCTTTCGAGAGAAAATTCAAAATGAAAATGTTTTATTTGTAATTTGACCGTTAAATTAACGATGAAAAATAAATAAATAAATTAATTATGCGATTAAGGGTGAAATAAGCATACATTTTAGAAGAAAAAACTGTTTGTAATCTGTTTTCTTCGATTTCTTCGTCTTAATGATGCTTTTTTAGTTGAATTGGTTGAAGTTGTTTCAACATATCCCACTTTATGTGCCTCCTCTTCATGTGGCGTCTTACAACTTTCAAATAATTTCAAGCATTCACGATATTTTTTTACATTTGCACTCTCATTTGTGCGATATTTTTTGAATAAACCCTCTCTGTAATGATAAAATTGATATTTAATGTCAAACAATTTTCATTGAAACAAAATCTTACCCCATCAAATTATATCCCATCCTAATCCATGGATCACGTTTTGATATGAAATCAACTTCACATACAAATCTTCGCTTGCAATCCAAAGTTCTTACATTTAAAAATCCAAACATTATCTCGGCCACATCGATTCCGTTAGATGAACCACGTGCTTCATTGCCCTCCCCCTCCAAGCTTCGTCCTTTTCGTTTGTAATGCGATTCAGCGAGCACCTCCGCTGGAACATCACCCGAAATCGCACCAGGATAACTCGAGTAACCAGTTGATGGATAGACGTCTGCCCCAGATGGAGGATGACTTAAATACACGCCACTGCTGCTGCTGATTCCGGGATATGAGGAATAAATGTCTGATGATGTGTGAGGTGAATATGCCGTGATTCCATGACTTAAGTTAAAAAATTTAATTGAAATTTGCATTTAAATGAAATTTTCATTGAAACTCACGGATAAAACGGTTCCTTGACAATACTAGGCTCAGGACATCCAATACCCTTTCCTGCCCATATCCGAATTCCATAAAATATGGCACCAAAAACGAAGATTCCAATGACAATTATTTTGAATTTAATTGCAACCAAGGCAGCTAATGCATGAAATCCACCAAGCCCTAAGAGAATTTTTTTTGTTATGTGATTTAAATTGAAATGAAATTGAAAATTAAGTTCAAGGAATAAATTTGCCAAAAAAAATCTATTTCTAATGAATTTCATGATTTAGTGTCCTCAGAAAAGGTAAAGTTAATACAGGAAAGTGCATTAAATTAGTTTTTTTGTTATTTTTTTTGGATAAGGATCACAATTTTGATTGAAGGAATGCATTTTGCAAGGATCAGGTTCCTAGTCTATGATAAAATGACATGAAAATGATCATACACAAGCCACCTAGTCCATAAAACAGCTTTTTGCGTCGACTTCGCGACATGATATCACTTCGCAATGTCTCGACATTTGGATCTCGTATTTCACCACCGTTATTTGAATTGAAATTTAATGTGCTTTGATTATTTTCCGAAGTGACATTATGCGAGGCTACACTAATCGACACGAATATGAGGAAAAATGTGAGTATTATCAATTTTTGATCCATTTTAATTTTATTTTTTTTTAATTTCTTCTTTTTAAAGGTCTTCACTCCATGAAACTATTCACTCAACTAAACAATTGATTCAGATAACAAATAAGAGGAAGGTGCATCTTTACAAATAAATGGTGTTAAATTTAGTGTAACGATACAATACAAAAAAATAATAAATTGATTTTAAATAGAAAAGAAAATCAAAAAAATTGACAATTTTTACGATATGTGAATGAATGCAAAGACACACAACCGATACGCAACATGTGCCATACTCAAAAGGTAATAATTAATCTAATTTTTTGAGAACACGATTAAAAATTGTTTGTTCAAGATGAAATTTTTTTATGTGAGAGAAAGATCTTGTGACTCACAATTCAAACTCAAATTCGACATCCAACCTTGATATATTGAAATCATACCAGAAATGCACCTAATCAAATAATGTCATGCTCCAGCAAATTTTCTTCTTTCATTGTAATTTTAATTTTACTCTCGTAACCTTGTTTATCATCAATTTGATTTGAAACCCATTATTTGTACTAAAATGTATGTTATTAGAGTTAAAAATTGATTTACTTTTCATTTCAAGCCTATGACATGATTTTTTATGTCAATAAAAATAAGGAAGTTAAGTAAAAATGCATTAACATAACAAGAGAAAGTGCTAATTGATGGTGTGATATGTGATAGTGAAATCGAAAGAAAAAAAATTCTATGAAAGGGTCTGATGTTTGGAAATTGTTTTGAGTGAATGTCTACTTTCACTGATTAGAAGCTGTGTGTGATGTTTTTTTTGTCTTATTTTTTTGCATGGAATTTAATTTGAGGAATTTTTGACAATTTTCAGTTTAAATGTGAGATACGATTCTTTGAATCTATGTTCAGGTAAATAATCGAACTTTCTGAACAAATTTTTCAGTAGAACCAGGAAAATGCACTCTTCATGACTCTTTTTGACCGACTGCTTACATAGGAGCACTCCTCACTGCCCTGAAGAAAAATAAAAAAAAACTCTAACCAGTGAATTGATTTGGAAAGAGCATTTCAATGGGACTTACTTCATTGGAAATAGCTCAAAAATTTTTTTTGTGACATTAAAAATTGAATTTTTTTTTTGAAAATTAAAAAAAAAATATTTTTAACGGTTTTTTTTCAAAATTTCTTCCACGTGCAATTTTTAGGCCCCAAATTAGACCCCAAACCAAAAAGTACACAATAGGGCTTCGGTCCGAGGTGGACGGCTTTTCATATCTAATCTAATCTAATCTAGACCCCAAACCATCTCAAAGCACTTTGTCCCAACCTAGAATATTTTTAGATCAATCAAAAAATCGAATTTTAAAATTTGCAGAAAGGCCTTCCCTCACCGATTTTTTTTCCATATTTTCATAATTTTGCTTCCGAATACCAAAATTTAAAATTTTTTCAAAGAAATCCAAAATTTGATGGTTGCAGGCTCAGAGTTACGGAGAAGCATTTTGAAAAACTTGAAAATTTAACGGTTTTTTTTTTGAAAATTTTGACCATGTTGCATTTGTAACCATTGAAGCCCAAAGTTTGAGCCTAATCCTAATACCAAAGAGTGTGCTCTTCTTTACAGCACATTTAATAACGAGACTACACTCTGAAACACCATCCTGAAGCCTCTTAGACACAGAATTGCATTTTTTCATATGAAACGAGTCCTCAAATCGTAATTTCACTTGAAAAATGGACCCTCAATGAAATAAATAAATCACAATTTTGCTTTATTACCGTTACCAACTGTATACTTTTATCATTTTTTTTTATTTAACTTTTTATAATTTTTTTTCATACATTTTACATTAATAAAATATGTTATATAGGTACATACGATAATAATATTTTTATTTTTCTTCTTTTATTACATTAGTGTTTAATTTTTATTTTTATATGAAACGTTTTTCTTTTATTTTCTTATTTTTGCATTGAATTAGTCTATTGGATTTTTTTGTGTTTATTTTATTTTCATTTATTTAAGTATTTTAATGCATGTCACCGGTGTGTGTATTTTTTTATCATCATTGTGTGGGAATTTTCTGGATTTAGAGTTTATCTCCTTAAATTTGTCTTAAATTTTAATTGAATGTTATTTTTCATTTCATTTCAAGGAATTTTTTTCATATTTTTCATTATCATTATAAAACTACACTGAAATCCAATTTATTTTTTTTTAATTTTTTTTTTGGCCGTTTCTTAGTTCATTAATTATAATTTTACAAAATCGCGACTTTTTTAAGGTTCATTTGAAATGTGAATTGAATTTTTTTTAATTTAAGTGAAAAATTTCATGGAAAAAGTTTTTGTGCCTTCAAAACATTTATATTAAAAATTTCATTATAAAAAATATGATTAAATTATTAAAAAAAATTACAAAAAAGTTAATTTTAATGCATAAAAAATCACATTTAAAATATTGAATGGAATACATTTAATTTTTCTTTGTTTCGTTTTTTCTATTATTATGTTAAATTTTTTGAAATTGTAATAAAAAAAAATAATATTAAATATATAAAATTAAATTTCTAAACAAAAACAATTAAAATTACTGGGATCGTTATTTCCTTCTGTTGAATTATCATGGAAAAAAAATTAAAATCGTCGCATTTAATTTTTTTGTTTTTAAATATATAAAAATTAAATTTTGTTTTGTTTTGTTATTCATTCAAATTTCTTGGTCTATTTCGGTCACTCGGGCTTCTCTTTGTCTGTAGTGCCAATTGTGGATTTGGTTGATGCATCATTTGGTGAATCTTCTTCTTCGTCCGAATAATGGGTGGGCTCCTCTCCAGGTCTCAATAATTTGCCAACCAAATCGTATTTTTCTAGTAAAAATGAAATTCAATGTATTAAAATTTTTGTTATGAAACGTGACAAATTCATTTTAATATTTAATGTCAATATCAAATATAAATCGATTTTTTTGAAATTCTTATTCATGCATATCAAGATATCGATTGTAAAATTTATCAGACGATTTACTTATCTTTCATTAGGGGGCACGGAAATTCGATGAATTACATAAAAAATAAGAAAATACTTGGATTTAATTGAAATTTGGCCTTGATCTGAAGCTGTCAATTGAAAGGTTGTCACTGTATGGCTCTACAGACCTTGCATATACACGTATAAGATGGTGTTAAGTCTTGAAAGGCCAAAAAATGATAAAAACAAGTATTTTCTGACTCACAAAGCGTTCATAATCTTAGACACTTTTTTAAAATAATCTGATCTCTCAAATTTCTTTCCAAAGTAACCGTGATTTTCGACTCACCTTTGAATTGAGCTTCCCATTCTCGAACTGAGTCCATTTCCATCGAATTCAAATCACTTAAATCGTCATATTCTAAGTTGTCGTTACTTGTAACACTGAATGTAGCTAAGCCTCGAGATGCATCACGTCCACCAAATGCGGCATATGGGCCACCTGATATCATTGGATGAATGAAAATAAAATTGGACTTTGACCTCGTATCATGTAAAATTGTAATTTTTTTTCATGTTTTACTTACCGGGACCATAAAAACGTTTTCCCTTTGTTACATCATACACATTTCCATTAACAGCAATCAGTACACGTCCATCTTTTTGATTTCCATCGTATTCACGTAATTCTTTCACTGTAAAATCTCGTCTAAGTTTAGGCAATTCTGGCTCTGGTGGCTTCACTTCCTGCTTTTCTCCTATTCTGGTTTTGATAATTTTATATACAAGTAACGCAATGACCTACAAAATACGGTGAAATTGTAAAAAATATGTTACAAAATAGTGATTACAGCAACAACAACAACAACAAAAAGAGTATCATGGTCGTATTTATCATACAAATACACACAGGTCAAAGACCAATTTAATTGCATATTGAATGGCGAAGAAGAAATCAAAAAAAGTAACAAAATGAACGTCTATCGGGGTAAAGGCCATTTTTCTGTGTGTCTTTTTGTAACATTTATGAATATTGATGATGATAAGGTACGTCGTCATATCGGCAATCAGTGAAGAAAAATAAAATCATAGACGCAAATTATTTAAATTGCAAGTTCATGGATAGACACCACTCAATTTATTTGCCGAGTACTTGCACACTTTTATATCTATGTTGATTTTTTTCATATCATATCTTGATTAAATTAAATAAAAATATCTTAGATGTACGTGTGCGAATGTGTGTGCGTATGAAAGTGTTTGCAATTTTTTCGTCTTAAATTCCAATTTCTAGTTGATGGAAGAAAAAAAAAGTTTTACACAAAACTTACTCCAATCAATGCTAAATTTATCGGTGATTTAATTATTTCGTCAAGAACTGATTGTAAAAAACCAACTGTTTCGTTGGCTTCTGATTCGCCCATTTTTATTAAGTTTTTTTTTTCTTGAAATGTGATTTAATTTAATGAATTTTAATGACGAAATGATTTTTCAGTAAATTGTAAATGGCAAATAAACACAGCGACTGGACGATGCACTGTCAAACAATCGTTGCCCAAATAGCATACATTTGGCATGTAACGGACATCAAACGTCAATTGTCAAACTGACAGATGTCAAATTATATCAATTGTGCAATTAGAAATTTTTTTTGATTTAATTTTTTTAAACCTTTTATTTTCAATTTAAATACCTCGTAAAAAGCTCTCAAAATCCTTCTGGGTTTCAATTCAATCTCATAATTACTGGAAAAAGTACTTATTTGAATAGTTGTTGGTGTCCATTATCCGATTTTCTTTGTGTAAAATGTTAGGATAGGAAATTTTTTTGTATTAAAACTAAAAATAAAAACAAAACACAATAAAAAATTGATACACAAGAAGCTCACGAATAAATTCAAAGAGATTTCATTGAAAGAAGAAGAAGGAACGACCTTGAACTTAGATTACCGAGATAAAATGTTATCATAATCAAATTTGTTTTAATCAAATATTTAATTTTATTGCTTCAAGACTGAAGAACGAATTAGATTAACAGGGATTTAATATTAGAGGAAAAAAACTTGGTTCAATACAAGGATTTTTTGAGTTCGATACGAAACGGAAGCAGCTGTAATTAATTAATTGGAAAAAATGGCGACAAATAAACTGCTCGAGGAAGGAACTTCAAATACGAGTACGAATGTAACACCAAGTAGGTCGCTGCTACCACGACAAAAGGTATGTTAAATTTTTGCTGACTCAACGATTTCTTGTAATTATTAATGCCATGTGACTTACAGCCACCATCATTGTGGACTCCATTACTAATCACAACAGGCATCTCAACGACATTTGGTGCTTCAATCGCATGTGGTTACAACATTGGTGTCATCAATTCACCCGGGAAATACATCAAACATTGGTGCAATGAGACATTGTACGAACAATATGAAATTAAGATATCACATGACATGCTTGAAACGTTATGGGCATCAATTGTGTCGATTTTCCTTATCGGAGGTGCGATTGGATCTCTCTCAGGTGCCTGGGTCTCGAATAAACTCGGAAGGAAGAAGGCGTTTTTCGGATGTAGCATGTTATACATTTTCGGTGGTTTATGTTTCCAATTTTGTCGGACATTTTCATTGGTCGAGTTATTGGTACTTGGAAGACTTGCCGTTGGATTGGCCTCTGGACTGACAACGAGCACAATTCCAATGTATTTGTCTGAAATTGCACCAATGGAGTTGCGTGGCACATTTGGTGTGTTATGTTCAATGGGAGTAACTGGCGGTGTCGTGGTTGGACAAGTCTTTAGTTTAGCCGAAGTTTTTGGAACTGAAGATTTATGGCAATTTGCGTTAAGTTGCTATACTGTCATTGTCATACTTTGCCTATTACCCTACATTTGGTTACCAGAATCTCCAAAATTCTTGTACTTAATTGCAAATAAGCGGAATGATGCCGAACAGGAATTAATCAAGTTGAGGACAACGCATGAACACATCAAGGCAGAAATTGATGCCATGAATCCGAATAATCGTGCGAATATAAGTGAAAAGAGATCACTTTGCTCGGTGATTCGTGATCCGAAGTTGTTGCTTCCACTTGTGCTTGTGTGTGCATTACAAGGCGGCCAACAAATGTCTGGAATTAATGCAGTATTTTATTATTCGGTCCAATTATTTGAAAGTATTGGATTTAGTCAGAAAAAAGCACAATTTGCTAATTTGGGAGCGGGTTGCATCAACTTATTTGTGGCATTTTTGAGCCCTATCTTGATGCAAAAAGTAAATAGACGTCCATTGGCCTTTTTGTCGATCTCAATGAGTGCCGTCTTCTTGTTTGTATTGACACTGGCAATACAATTCATTGTAAGATGAAATTTTAATTCAAATTTCAATTTTTTAACTTACCTTCATTTCAGGACTCTGTATCATGGTTCGCCTACGCATGTATCGCCGCAGTCTTTCTATACATATTTTTCTATCAACTCGGATTAGGTCCGATTCCGTTTTTTATTGCTGCTGGTAAGAAATTTCATTTCAATTACAAACAAAAATAATACAATTTTTCATTTCAGAACTTTTCGAAGTGGGTCCACGCCCCGTAGCAATGGCCCTTGGAAGTCTCTCGTCATGGACTTGCAACTTCATTGTCGGACAATTCTTCCCAATACTAAACGCAAAATGGGGTGCCTTTGTATTTCTTCCATTTGCAATCACGTGTGTCTTATTATCGGTACTTGTGTACTTTTATCTGCCCGAGACACGAAATCAGGATCCTTCGATTGTTGCACCAAAGGTGTCGAAAGGATTTAAATCAAAAATTCAACGTAACTGATAAAAAATTTAAGGAAAAGAAAAAAAAATTACAAAAACAAACCCGTGATTCCAAAGGAGATTTTAAAATAATTTTTAAAAGAGAAATTGATATATATATATTTTAAATTAGTCCTTAAGCTTTTATTACTGATAGTTACAATTTAAGCCTTTCATGATAAGAAAAAAAAATTGAGCAACTAAATTTCCTTTTTTCATTAAAATTAAAAAAAAATAACGCTGGAACGCACACATTTGCCTTTGATACTAAAAAAATTTAACTTTATCTAAATTTTTCGGAAAAATTTGCTCAAATTTAAAATTAAAAAATTATTGCTTCCAATTAAAATTTTTAACCAAAAAAAAAGAAAATTAGAAATTTTTAATTAAGAAAAGGATTTTTCGGTTAATTTTATCATAAATTTGATTTTCTTTTAAAGGTAGAAGTTTGTTGAAATAATTTAAATTTTATTTTCCTTTTAAAATAAAAGCCATGAAATATTCTCTCTATTGTAAGATATTATAAGTTAAATCATGTTATTATTATTATTATTACATTTTATCCATGAATTATAAAAAAATTACATTGAAAAAAAGACAAATTCTGCATTTTAATTTCAATTCATTCTTTTTTTTAACGGTTTTCCACGTGAATTTAAAATTTCATTCAAACATTGAAAATTGACACTTGAGTCAAGTGACTTGACAAAAAATGTAAACAATTACTTTAAGTTGATGTATTTGTATCTAAAGTAAAATTTATTTTACATTTTCCTGGGTATTTTTTGATGCAATTCAATAAGATTAAGTTCAAGCTTTTCAAAAAGTCAATTAAATTTAAAAATCATCTAGGGAACTGAATGTTCACCGAACATTGAAATTACATTTCATATTAAAATCGGTGATTTTGACAGATTCCCACGTGTGTTTCAATAACAAAAGATTTTGACCGGAATCAAATGAAATTAAAATAAAATTATTAAATTTACTTTAAAATTAAATTAAATTCATAATGTCTGACGACTTAAATCATGTCATGGAGTTCTCCAGTGATGGAAAACTCTTTGCATATATCGACGAAGCTGGAAAACTCAAAATTTGGGATACAGAAAGGAATTTATTGAAACAAGAGTATATTCCAAATCTGCATTTAGCATCACCAATTACATGCCTGAAATGGATTGAAGTTGGCGAAAAGAAATCTGGAAGTAAAAAAACTCCGAAAAAGAAATTGAAGCAAAATGAGAGTAAATTGTATTTAGTGCTCGGAACAAACAAAGGAAAAGTTGTCCTTTATTCGTATGCTGATGCCCAAATTGAACGTGAATTTCAGGGCACAGGACATTCTGATGCCGTTACAGATTTGTTTTATGATGATGCTGAAACAATTTACAGTTGTGGTGCCGACTCAAAAGTGATTAAATGGAATTTAGGGGATGGTTGCAAGGAGACTCAGGTACTGCAGGCAGGGAAACAAAAATTAACAGCAATTGCAGTTGTCGATAATTTTGCAATCGTTGCAAGTCGAGCAATAAAAGTCTATGACATGAAATCCGAATCATGCATCAAAACATTTACAGGTCATTCTGGAACTGTGACAACCATAAAAACCTTCACACATAACGAGAAATCTTATTTCCTTTCAATTTCAAAGACGGAACGCATTGTTTCAATGTGGTGCCTTGATGAGACTGATAAAACAGATCCAATTGGGTCTTTTGTCACCGATGATTGCATCATTCAAATTAATTTCAATGTCACTAATGATCAACTTCAGCTTACAGCAGTCAATCGAATCGGTGTCCTTCAAATGTATGTTCAGGATTTGACAAAACTTCGCACATCAAAACCAGTGAAAAAACGTCTCAATCTACAAATTGTATCAGAAGCTGTAAAAAATGTGAGTGAGCCAATTCAAATAATTGCCTGTCTCATCACAGCGGGAGAGAATGAACTTTTGGTGGCTTATGGTGATCGAATGCTACTCAAGTTTGAGCACATCCAACCAGATCATAGCATGAAAGAGAATGTTTTAGTTAGACAAAATCCGAAAAAGTTCCTGAAACAAAGTGAATTGGATGCACAAAAGCCACACAATGTCGTTGTACCACTAGCTGAAAAAGGAAAAGTCGAGTATTTGAATCAGGTAACGGCAGTTAAAAAGGACTTGAAACCAATTGACACTCCATTACAAACACGATTAGAAAACATGAGTATTGGAAAGAGTGGTGATGAGCCACCAGCGAAAAATATGGTGAGATTGTTGATTCAAGGTCTTCATAGTAAAGATGCAAAGTAAGAAAAATCATCTTTGAAATTTTTTTCAAATTAATACAATTAATTTCTTTAAACAGTATTTTAAGGACAGTTTTCCAAACAAAAGATCCAGATGCAGTGAGATCAACTCTCGAAAAATTACCTCCACAATACATTAAACCTTTAGTCAATGAATTATCGTTATTAATGCAGAAGAAGACAACAAAGTGAGTTAAATTTGACATTGAAAACGAATTTTATTCTAAATTTCATTTAATTTTTTAGTGTCCAATTATCAATTGTGTGGCTAAAAACGTTGATTCAAACTCAAACCAGTCAGTTAATGGCACTCGGATCAGATACCTTAAAGGACATGTTTGGACTTTGTCTTGGAATTGTAGATCATCGAATGAATGATTTACCTGCACTGATGATGCTCAAAGGTCGCATGGACTTGATTGCATCACAATTGGAACGGAAAAGTTACAAAAACATTAATAATGAAATTGATCTAACGGAAATGTTGGTTTATGAGGACAAGAGCGGTGAGTTTGACTTTTTTTTGACGCGTTTTCTGTCCATTTATAAAAAAATGCGATTTTTGTGACGTCTGTCTGTCCGTCGATGGCACCTTTCTTTAAAAACTTGCTTAGAAAAACGAAATTTACCGAAACCGAGTCTGACGAGTCCGTTAAAATTTTAATTCAATTGAAAATGCGCTCATTTACATCATTCAAGATTACATTTAAAATTTTTTTCCATTCATTTTCATTTAGACGATGAAAACCTCGGTTTAGCTGCCAACTCAGAAGAGGAAAACTTGGATTGGGATGATTCTGATGAAAGTGAGTCTGAAATTGATGGTGCCGAAGAAGACGATCAAATGAATGTGGGAAGCAGTGACGAAAATACAAATTCAAAGAAATCAAGTCAACAAACTCCAAAAAGTGACGAGGACGAAAGTGATGATGATTCAAGTGAAATGGACACTGATTAAAATTGAAATGAGAAATTGAATAAAATTTTTAAGGAAATTTAAATTTAATTTTTTATGTGTTTGAAATTAAAACAAAAGTGGATTAAGTTTGAATGATGAATGTTGAGTTGTATTTATTTATTTTGCTGTTTTTTTTTAATACATTTTTTTTTTGAATTATTTGCTTTTAGTTGTTACATTTCTATTTTTTTATTTAATTTATCAGTAAAAATACAATTAATTTAGATTGAATCTACTTTAACGCAGTAAAAAAAAAAATAAAAATAATATTTATTTTCACATTCATACAAAAATAAGCTTATTTAAGGATCCTCAAATCAAATCACCTTCCATACACCCTATGAGTCAATTAAATTTAAGTTTTGTTTTTTTTTTTGGTGTGAAGTCATTTCAACAAAGGAAACATTTAAATGTGTTATTGGTGGTTAAACTAAATCTTAATTTAAATGTAAGTTTTTTTTAAGGAATTTAATCAACTTCTTCCATGTGTGAAGCATCTTCACCAGCATCGACTAGTGGTGGCATATCTCCAGTTGTGGCTGCTGGTGCGGCATCTTCAGTTGCCATTGGTTCGTCTTCATCAATGCCTAAACCTAATTTAATCATTCTGTAAATACGTGTGGCATGGATTTGAGGTTCATCAAGTGTGAATCCAGATGATAGAAGTGAGGTTTCATATAACAAGGTAACGAGATCACGTACAGCTTTGTCATTTTCATCAGCTTCAGCCTTGGCTCTCAATGTCTCGATAATTGAGTGATCTGGATTGATTTCCAAGTGTTTCTTGCCAGCCATGTATCCCATGGTGCTGCTATCACGTAATGCTTGGGCTTTCATGATACGTTCCATGTTTGCGGACCAACCATATTGTGAAGTGACAATACAGCATGGTGAATCAACGAGACGATTTGAAACGACAACTTTCTCAACTTTGCTGTCCAAAATTGATTTCATGACTTTGCACAAACCAGCGAATTTGGCTTTGTCATCTTCACGCTTCTTCTTTTCAGCTTCATCTTCTGGCAATTCCAAGCCTTCCTTTGTCACACAAACCAATTGTTTGCCTTGGTATTCCTTGAGTTGTTGAATGACATATTCATCGATTGGTTCTGTCATGTAAATAACTTCAAATCCACGTTTCTTGACACGTTCAACAAATGCAGAGTTGGCGACTTGTTCTTGATTTTCACCAGTAATGAAGTAGATTTGTTTTTGGTTCTCCTTCATGCGTGAAACGTAATCAGCCAATGAGCAATATTCATCACCAGATGCTGAGGTGGTGTAACGCAATAAATCAGCCAATTTAGCACGGTTTTGTGAATCTTCATGGACACCCAATTTCAAGTTCTTGCTGAATTGGTCATAGAATTTCTTGTAACCTTCCTTGTCTTCGGTCAATTCTTCGAAAAGTTCCATGCACTTCTTGACCAAGTTCTTGCGGATGACTTTAAGAATCTTGTTCTGTTGCAACATTTCACGTGAGATGTTCAATGGCAAATCTTCGGAATCAACGACACCTTTCATGAAGTTCAAGTAGTCTGGGATCAAGTCTTCGCAATTGTCCATGATGAAGACACGACGTACATAGAGCTTGATGTTGTTCTTTTTCTTCTTTGATTCGAACAAATCGAAGGGTACACGACGTGGTACAAAGAGCAATGCACGGAATTCCAATTGACCTTCAACTGAGAAGTGTTTGACAGCTAAATGATCTTCCCAATCGTTTGTCAATGATTTGTAGAACTCTCCGTATTCTTCTTGTGAGATATCATCTGGATTACGTGTCCAAATGGGTTTGGTTTTGTTCAATTCCTCATCTTCAGTGTACTTGACTTTGACAGTCTTCTTCTTTTTCTTGTCCTTATCTTTGTCGGCATCTTCATCTTCACCAACATCTTCAATTTTTGGTTCATCTTCCTTCTTTTCACCATCTTCTTTCTTTTCCTCATCTTCAGCTTCATCGTCACTGACTTCCTTATCACGTTCCTTTTCGCACACCAATTTAATTGGATAGCCAATGAATTGTGAGTGTTTTGTTACAATTGTCTTGATCTTTGATTCTTCCAAATACTCAGTTTGATCTTCCTTGATGTGCAAGACAATTTTGGTACCACGACCAATTGGCTCAGAGTTATCTTGACGAATGGTAAATGAACCACCAGCACTTGATTCCCAAACATATTGTTCGTCATCGTTGTGTTTTGAGGTGACAGTGACTTTGTCGGCTACAAGATATGCTGAATAGAAACCGACACCGAATTGACCAATCATAGCAATGTCAGCACCAGCCTGCAATGCTTCCATAAATGCTTTGGTGCCAGACTTGGCAATTGTACCCAAATTATTGACCAAATCAGTTTTTGTCATACCAATACCGGTATCAATGATTGTGAGGGTGCCAGCTTCCTTGTTTGGAATGATCTTGATTTCCAAGTCACGACCACTGTCCAATTTTGAGGGATCTGTTAGTGATTCATAGCGAATTTTGTCCAAGGCATCAGATGAATTTGAAATCAATTCACGCAAGAAAATTTCCTTGTTTGAGTAGAAGGTGTTGATGATCAATGACATCAATTGAGCGATTTCAGCTTGGAAAGCGAATGTTTCAACTTCTTCAGACATCTGCAAATAAAATAAAAAAAATATCGATTAGTAACACAATTCAAAAAAAAAAATTCTAGAAACCAAAAATGACGCTATGAATGAGTAATAGAAACTTCGAGTCTGTTCCTAACTGAAAGCCACACACATGTGCTTCCAAAATTTCACAACTCTTGACATAAATTCATGGAAATTAAATCAAAATTCAATGAAATCAACGCGATTTGATCAAAGAGATCTAGGACAAGGTGAATTTTCATTCAAATTTTCATAAAAGTAGCACGCGAGTCATGGAAAAAAATTTACATGGAACTTAAATGAAAAAAAACCCGATATTCAAGGATTGATTTAAGGAAATTTCAATGAAATGTTACTTTTACACACCTTTAATTGATTTTTCTTTGTTTCACTTGTAAAATTTTCACTTATTTTTAGCACTTTTTTCACAAATTTTTATTGATTTGATTTTTATTTGTTCTCCGGTTTTTTGGTTTGGCTGTTGCCTCTTCAACGTTTTGAACTCAAATAAACTTGCAACAAACCGAACTCACTCTGCTTATATACCATAGCGTGCATAGGAAACCATACAGAATGGTAAAATCGAGAGAATTGCTAGAAAATTCAAGAATGTTCTAGAACAGGAAGGTTACACAAATTGCATTGATATACGAAGCAATTTTTGTCTGTACTGTGGTTGAATGAGAGAAATTACGAGAAAATGAGAGGAAATGAAATTAGTCGAATTCATAAACGCAGTGAAACGCTAAATTTGAATTTGAAAGTGGAAGCATGTGGATTTCCGTTAAAATTTCAGTTACATTAAATTTTTATTTAATTTTTGGGCTCATACGTGAACGAAATAGATTTAAATTCAAATAAAAAGACCAAGTATTGCATTGAATCGTTATAAATTTGAATTTCATTTCAATTCTAATCCAATTTTTTCTTCATTTTATTCTCTGCATTGAATTAGAATCATAATAAATAATAAAAATTGTATCAATGTGGGTGTTTTTAATGACCTATAAGTCAACTCAATTCAATTTCAAGTGATTTTCAATAAGGAACGTGCTATAAATAACGATTGAGTAAGCGCTTTCCTTTTAATGTTACAACCATAACAATAACAATGAATGACTTTTTTATTGACTCTTTATATCTCATGTTTATGTGTAATAAGTGTGTGTGTGTGCTTTATTAATGTAATGTGAGTATTTCTTGATATGGATTTATTTTGCATTATTATTATTGATGATCAACCCACACAAAACGATTAAAAGAATGGAAATTTCCCTATCTATGCAAAAATTGTGTCCTAATTTGTGATGTTTTTTTTTTTTATCTTGATTTAATTTCAGTGCTTTGTGTGGGTGTGAAAATCACATCTAAGATTTGATTGATGATTTTTCGAGTCATCTAGATGGCAAAAGCCGAAAAATTAAATAAACGTCATCTCTCAATGTAAAGGAAACCGAAGAATTCTGTTTAAAGGAAAATATTTTTTATTTTGATATTTAGTGCGCGCAGTTCAAATAACAAGACATGGGTAACTGAATTACAAACAAAACAATTTCATTTTAATTCCAATTACATTCATTCATTGTTTTAATTACATTGAATTTTTTTTGTTGTATTATTTTTTTTATTCTCGCAACAAATATGTTTTTTTTTGTTGTGTACTTTTTGTAAAATGAGAAGAGACGTTATCGACCATCTGTTGGTTGGAGTCAATCACATTTCATATTATCATGCTCATGATCGGGAATTACACAAGGAAAAAACATCATTAGATGGAATTCTGTTAAGGAATTTTATTTGAGGACGAGGAAATTTGAGGGGTGTTCAATTTCGATGAATGGGAAAATGAGAAAAATGAAATTTACTGGGGTGGATTTTGGTAAGAGCTCGAAAATACCTTAATATGATGCTGTAATGACCAACTCTTGTCCATGTCGTTAAAAGATGGCCTAATAAACTAGGGGCTGGAAGTAAAGCTTTTGAGCTAGTTCCTCAGACATTCGCCAAATGAAGGTTTTAAGATGAGTAGTCGAGGTATATGAACAAAAGAGGACACTGCCGAGTCATTTTATTAGGCAAGGGTAGTTTATGGGTCATCGGAAAAACACTTGAAAGAGCAGATAACGCAAAATTACGGTAGATTGAGTCTTCTGTCAGTAAATTACACATTATTATGCACAATTGACTCGTTTGTAAAGTCAAGTTCTGATTTTTATTTGTTAATATGGCCGCAAAAGTCGGATTTGACTCATGCTTGGAGAAAGCTAATATTTGATACCCATCTTTTCACAGCTCGACCTTCTTCAGGGAGTCCAGATTGTTCTCATCTTGAGCAAAGGCGATCTACAAAATTTTTTTATCTAGAACGTCGGATTGCAATTTTTTTCAGTTCCCTAAGGTTTTTAAATTGTGCCTCATTTGTCTCTCTCACCGAGTTGTCATCAGAGAGTGTGGAGCATCGCAAGGTAATTCTTGGTCGACCTCTTCTACAGCTACCTTTTGAATTGTATAAGGGCCTGGTGGCAGACTTCTGAAGGGTCTTTTCGTAAGGTATGTCCAATGTAACCAAATTTTCTTCTACGTATCTCCACATTTATGTTTTGCATCTCGGCTTTTCTCAGCAGTTTTTCATTCGAAATTCTATTCGGCCAAAAGATACGCAGAATTCGTCTAAGACAGTGGTTGACAAATACTTGCAGCCTTCCCTTAATATCCTATGAAACGAGCCAGGTCTCACAACCATACAGACGGGCAGACAATAAGCACGATCTAAAGATGTTATGTTTTACCGTTTTGCTATAGACTGAAGAGCATAATATACGGTTCACGTCTTGTGGAGTCTCTTTTTTGTTACTTCTTTCCATGATCTTTGACTGGGCCTCGGATGAGGTAAGTTTTTGCTGGTTCTGAAAAGTTTGAGTCAACTGGTCAATTTTTTCTCAGATATGACAATAACGTACCCAATTTTACGTTTCAGTGCTCGCCAATCATCAATCTGGCCTGATTTAAACTCGAATTGAACGAAAATTCACAATTGAATCTTCACCGGAACTGAAACGAAACAAAAAATTGAATCAACCTTAATCAATAAGAGATTTTTTTTTTCCTTGTACAATAAATAATTATTTTTAATCATAACAACGCACACACAAAAAAATTATAAATTAAATAAAACAAGAAGAATCAATTCATCATAAAAACGAAACGAAACGATCAATGATGATGATGATGATGACTGACTTCTTCTTGATCGATTATTTATTTTTATTTTATTATCAGCATTTTTTTTTTGTAAGTGAAAAGTATATTATTGTAATTGTTTTTATTATTATTATTCGTTACATTATAAGATTTCAATAACATTCTTTTAATTTAAAAATTTTTTGTATTGCTGCTGTAATTGTTGTTATTTATTTTTTTTTGTTGTTTTAATGTTGCCACATCCTTAATGTTTCTTTTTTTTTCTTGACTGGTACTGGTCTGGTCTGGTCAATTTATTCATTAAAAGCTCATATACATTTAAAAAAAAAAAAAATAAGTAACATTTGAGCAAGTAAATAAGGGTCAGTGATCTTTTTATTATTATCAGTCGTATTTTTTTTTGTTGTCCGGCACAACAACAAAAAATTGTGATGTGAATTAATTTCATTTCATTTCATTTCATTTAAAACAAACAAAAAATGTGAATTTTTTTTTACACTTATTTTATTTTAAAGTAATCATAATTATTTAGAGCTCAATGAAATGTAAATTGAAACTCGGAGTATGACACATTAAAAATAATTAACAATGTTTGGTCTATCACTGAAAAATTTATGTTTAATTTTTTTTTTTTTTTTGGATTATTACTCATACAATTTAAAATAATGTTTCTGTGTTTTTCTGTGTTTAAACTAACAATTAGACATTGTGACTATAATTATTTATTATTTATTTATTTATTGTTATTACTGTAAATGACGGGTTTCTAGACACTTTTTTTTCTATCAACTTTGCAAAAAGCAATTAAATTATGTATGTATGTTTTGTTCTGTCGAATGTTATTTGAACGTTATAAAACGTGACTCTTTTGTATAAAAAAAACAAATTAAATGTTATTCTATTATGTTGGGGTTTTTTCCCATTTTTTGCATTGTGTTTATCTGTTTCAGTGCTTAAATTATGTGTTTTGTTAAAATTTTTAAGGTTTTTTTGAAAAAAATTCCTGGGCTCACTTTACTTGAAATTATTTTGATTTCGAGGATGATCAAAATTTAGGAAGTTTTCGATCAATCAGGAAAATTTCGGCCATTTAAGAAAATTTCGACTGTCAAGGAAAATTTTGATTGTTAAGGAAAATTTCGGCCTTTTAAGAAAATTTCGGCTATTTAGGAAAATTTCGATAATTTAGAAAAATTTCGCTCATTGTTGAGGAAAATTTCGACTGTTTAGGAAAATTTCGGCCTTTTAGGAAAATTTCGGCTATTTAGGAAAATTTCGATTATTAGAAAAATTTCGGTCATTGTTCAGGAAAATTTCGACTGTTTAGGAAAATTTCGACTGTTTAGGAAAATTTTGGCCATTTAGGAAAATTTCGACTGTTAAGGAAAATTTCGATTGTTAAGGAAAATTTCGGCCTTTTAGAAAATTACGACTAATTAGGAAAATTTCGACTAATTATGAAAATTTCGACTAATTAGGAAAATTTCGACTAATTAGGAAAATTTCGACTGGTTAGGAAAATTTTGACTGGTTAGGAAAGTTTTGGCCATTATTGACCATGGAAATGCGCTCATTAATAAATGATTCACGATCGTTTTTTTCTATTTCTTTAAATTTAATATTTATTTAAGAAACTAAACACAAAAATTTTTCATTGTTACCTTAATTTACCTTTAATTCTAAACATTTTATGCAAAAAAAACTCATTTCAAACAAAATTTATTCACAATTTCGTACAAAACACAAATTTGCCTCTACTTACAATAAATTACATTCTTTTTTACATTAAATTCCATATTCACATCAAAACTGTTATGATATGAGTAGAAGTAAAACATCACTTTAACAGTTTAAATTACACATTTAAATCATAAAATGCAATAAAATTCATTGAAACATCACAAAATTAATTTGAACATAATAAGGGAATTAAATGCCAAAGTTATAAAATAAAATTATAGAGATTAACATTAAATATTTGTATACAATTCAATTGAATTTATAATAATAATAATAATGAAAAAAATATTTTATATTATAATGATAGCTAATATTAAGATGATAAATGGAAAAAATTGGTGAGAATAATAAAATAATAATGGTTTTATTGTTTAATGACGAACTTTACCATACTATTGTTTTAAATTTCAAAAGAACATCTTTTTTTTTTGTTGTAATTGTAATCATCAATGTAGTTTTTGTTCAAGAATAATGGATTTTGTTGTTCAATTATTGTTTGATGTTACTTTAAGTTGCTAAAATACATGATGTAAAATCATAAAAAAAGGAATGTTGGATGCTGGAAAATGAAGATGATGACTTAACCCCTTAATTGCAAGGTGACATTTCTCACATTTTTTTAATTTTAAAGTCTACAAAAAGCCTAACGAAAGTCTTCAAAGTTCAACGAAAGTCTTCTAAAATTCAACGAAAGTCTTCTAAAATTCAACTAAAATCTTCTAAAATTCAACGAAAAGCTTCTAAAATTCAACGAAAGTCTTCTAAATTCAACGAAAATCTTCTATAACTCAACAAAAGTCTACAAAAATTCAACGAAAGGCTTCAAAAACTTCACAAAAGTTTTCTAAAATTCAACGAAAGTCTTCAAAATTCAACGATAGTCTTCAAAACTCAACGAAAGTCTTCAAAATTCAATGAAAGTCTTCAAAATTCAACGAAAGTCTTTTAAAATTCAACGAAAGTCTACAAAAACTCAACGAAAGGCTTCAAAATTCAATAAAAGTCTTAAAAATTCAATGAAAGTCTTCAAAATTCAACAAAAGCCTTCTAAAATTCAACAAAACCTATAAAAATTTAACGAAAGTCTCCAGAAGCTTAACGAAAGTTTACAAAAACTTAACGAAAGTCTAATTTTTTTCATTCCACACTGCATTGAAGGGTTAAAAAAAAAATCATATCCCAAATAATTTGTTTGCATTTCATCAAATCACCCGAAATTCACTTTGAAATTTAAATTAAAAGAAAAAAATCAAGCATCTGTGTTATTAAATAAAATATATTAGGTAATTACAATAATTAATTACCTTTTTTTCTATAAATTTTTATTAAGATCTAATTGCAGCGACAACAAACATAATCCATAAAAAAAATCACACACAGATTCATGAAATTCAACAGAACTGTGATCATGTTTTTTTTTTGCTTTATTTAAATAATTAGACACGTTTTCGAGTCGCATCTTGTCTGGTGAATCGAGTTAGAGACGAAAATTCAAAAAATAATTTTCAAAGTAAGCACCATAAACATATCATCTGATAATAATTTTGCGGTGAGTCTCTTCGACTCTTAATATAAACAATGAGAGGAAAAAAAGGTCAGGACTGTGTTTGTTTTACTCTAAGTTAAAATAATTTTTTTTTATGTTTAAAATAAAAAATAAGTTATATTGAAAATTATTGGCTAAACAAACAATAATTTAAATTGTGTAAACATAAAGTAACACTTAATAATCTTACACTTTGTATCTCTGCTTTTGTTGCGTTAACAATTTAGAAAAAAAATAATGTTTTACTCAAATAGTGACTTTGTTCAATATTATGCTTGTAAAACTTTTTGTTTATAATACAATTTAATATTTAAAAACTAGAAAAACACTTACAGAGACTTAGTGTGTGTGTGTGTAATTATAATTATTATTGTTATTGTTACCTAAGAAACACACGTCTTTAAATTAAATTAGTAAGAGAAACAAAAAAAAATAAAATGAAAAGACTTTGGATTAGATGTGAGGAAAAAAAATGAGCACACATTGCAATTAAATTTATCTGAACAGGTGAAACACGACAATCACTGAGAATATCTGCAATGTTTCATTTTCAAGCGAAATCGATTGTTTATTTATACAAAAAAAATATAACACATGATCGACATCTTCTTTGTCTTGAATGAAACCTGATTATTTTTTTGAGATAATTGTCGGTTTTGACCTGAAAAATCTCTTATGTAATTTTAATTGATTGTATACTTGTTTGAAGTGAATCATGGATTTTTTTTGCTTCACGAAACAGGTTGGAAATGGCATAAAATCCGTAAGTAACCGATAGGGTGAAAGTGAACCTTACTGAGTTCAAGATGGACCTTACTGGCTTCAATTTGGACGTTACTTGTTTCAGGACAGAGCTTAATGTGTTCAAAATGGACCTTACTGGTTTCAGGACAGAGCTTACTGTGTTCAAAATTAACCTTACTGGTTTTAATTTGGACGTTACTGGTTTCAGGACAGACCTTACTGTGTTCAAATTGGACCTTCCTGGTTTTAATTTGGACGTTACTGGTTTCAGGACAGACCTTACTGTGTTCAAAATGGACCTTAATGTGTTCAAAATGGACCTTACTTGTTTCAATTTGGACGTTACTGGTTTCAGGACAGAGCTTAATGTGTTCAAAATGGACCTTACTGGTTTCAGGACAGAGCTTACTGTGTTCAAAATTAACCTTACTGGTTTTAATTTGGACGTTACTGGTTTCAGGACAGACCTTACAGTTTTCAAAATGGACCTTGCTGGTTTCAGGACATACTTACATTTTACATTTACAATTAGGATCTCAAATTTAAGATAGAATTCATTCAAATTCAATGAAAAATAAAACAATTTCAACTTAAATTTTTTTTATGCATATTTTATTAAATTTTTTTATTTTCAATTTAATTTTATTAATTTTTTTATGATTTTTTTTGTAATTTAATATTTTTTTTTAAGTTTATCTTCTTCAATTTAATTTAAATATTCATAATTTATTATTTTATTTAAATTTAATCGTCATACACATTTATTTACTAAGAGTAGCAAATTTAGCATTACTTTTTTCTTTTCTTTTGATAATAATGATAATAAATTTTATTATATCTCTGGGAATTACAATAAGAATTTTTTTTAATTTTTATGAGTTCATCATCATAATCATCAATTTTAATTTAATTTAATTTTTGTATATATATTTTTATTTTTTTTTATAAATATGGCTGAAAATGGCTTTCAAACGGTTTTTTTACTTTTATTTTTGATTCAGTCAAAATTTTTGAATATTTAAATTTTATCTTAATTTTAACATGCGAGATTTTGGGTAAATTGATATCAAACTTGAATTTTAATTGTACACAGCGCCATCTGCTGGGTCAAGATTACAACGAATAAGGATTTTTTATGAAAAAGGATTGAGCTTCATTGAATTGAGAAGAGAAATTGAAAATAACTTTGAAAATTGAATGAATTCAAAGCATTTTTCTGAATACGGTTGAGCATAAAATGGAAATCAAGAGATGGAGCCACATGTAAAATTTCATAAATGAGCGTCTTAAGGATTTCAGTTTCCCACACAGAGGCCCCAAAACCCTGATTTAATCGAATCTGAAGAGTAAAAGTCATAAGTTGATACCTGAAACGCCTTAAAAAGTGATTCAACCACCAGATGGCGCTTATTGAATTTCATTTACTTTTCATTTAAAATATTGATTTAAATCATTATCATAAGTACTTCCCTTGTAAATAAATTTTTTGCTAATATATTTTTTTTAATTTTATTTTCCTTGAAATTTAGCCATTTTCAAAAAATAAATGTAATTTTTACTATTTTTTTCCATTACAACAACATCTGAGATCAATTCAAAATTATACATTGTGCATTAAAATTTTAATTTTATTTTTTTTTACAATTTAATTTTTAACGAATAATTTTTTTTTAATTTAAATTTAAATTTTATCTCTAATTTTCATTTGAAATTTCAGTGAAAAATAAAAATTATAATTTAAGATGAACATTTTTTATTATTTCTAAATATTTTGTTAAATTTGCGATGCACTGCTGACGCTGAGGCTGACACTGAGCTTAAAGCTATTGTTTGATGACAAAAATATATATTATTATAAAGGTAAAAAGCTTCTTAAATTAACTTTTACTTAACAATTAATAATACTTTTCATTTGTTAATTTTTTTTTACTATTTCCTTCATTTTAATTTTATTTTCATTTTCAATTAAATGAAAAATGATGCGAATAAATTTTTTTTTTCAAAATTTTCTTAAAAAAATAATAAAATAGAGAGAGAGATTCATTGATTAAACCCGAATTTTACGGGAAATTTAAATTTTTTTTTGACCATGTGACAATTTCGAGTTAATTTAAAAAAATAACGATTAAATTAAAATTCAAATTAAATGACAGTTGAGAAAAAATGAGAAAAATTTTAAATAAATTTTGAGCTCTAATTCCAATTGAGTTGAGAGTACGGAATATGAAATTGAATTTGAAGTGAAGACAAATTGTCATGATTAAATTTACAAACTAGCGATTAATTTCAATGAAATATTTTTTTAAAGCGGGTTTGGAGCAATTTTCACTTTAATTGGATTACAAACAAAAAAAATCGTCATAATACACTTTCAGAGCACGGCACTTAATGTGATTTTTTTTTAATTTCACTTTAAAAGTAATAATTTATTAATTTTCATTGTTTTACATAAAAATACTAGTTTTTTATTATTTTCTCTTAAATTTTAGATACTTAATCATAATAATTAGATAAAAGGCCTTTTGCTATATGTTGTCATAATATATTTTTTTTATTTTAATTTTTTTTTTATACAAAAAAAAAGAAACTGTACAATTTTTTTTGATTTAAATTTAAATTTAAACAGTAAATTGATGTTTAATTTAAAAAAAAAATAATAAATAATAATAAATTGCAATATTTACAAAATTAAGATGAAAATTATCAATAAAAATACTGATGCTGAATGCGATGCGATGCTGCAACATTTAAAAGCTATTTAAAACATCGATATTAAATTGTGATGATAAAAACATGTAGTGATTAAAATTTGTATTATTTTTTTTTTTGTTTTAAGACGAGTAGAAGAGAAATTTTTTCATAGAACGTATCAAATATTTGTATACTATAATGAAAATAGTACAATTAGGTGGCAGCTTTAAATTTAATTCTTAAGTTTTTTTCCTAGTGAATTGGTGGTGGTGTTCGATTAGTTATCTGAATATCTCGCGATCTAAAATTCTGATTTGAGTAATGACTGATTTCGCTGGGAATTGAAATGTGTGGTTTGTGTGTCCGCCAGGGTTTTTTCCTGTTATGTCGTCGCGCCTGTCGAATCGCCATTTGTGTGCGTTGTTGAATACTTTGAAGGGTGCAATTTGTTTGTTCACGCCAATTCGGAAGTGCGATTCCAAGACGTTGACATTCACGTGCATATGCCGTGAAACTTTCGCAATAACAGAAGCGTGATGGACACTCACACATATCCATGGCACATGCTTCAAAATACTTTTGTGGATTAAGATGACTTTGGCATTCACTGAAAACATGCGTATATCCGACAGTTAACGGATGACATTTCACCGAAAACCGTTTTTGACATGTTGCTGGTAACTTTTGCGGTTGTTTCTTTTCATCTTGGAGTCGAGTGCAAGCTTTGCTGCCACCAACACGCCACGAATTTGCAAATGTCCATACATCGTTATCGGACATATTTTGACCGTTTTTGTGTTGTAAATCGTCGCGGAAGATATTGTTGTAATTTCCACAAAGACCACACAATTTATTTTTATATTTAGTTGCTGCCTCTACCTGTAAAAAGTTATTTCCATCCCATGATAAGCGGATTCCGATGTTAGTGTCAACTGTAATGCCCTCCTTTTTATTTTTGGTGATATTTAATCCATGATTTTCATATGGGAATTCAATGAGTCGTGTTCCATTCACTTTGACCCGCATTTTTTGTCCCAAATTCACTTTAATGTAACCCATTTTCAGCGTAACTGTTTTCGTCCATGCCGAATGTTTCGTATTCCTTGCATCATTTGTCACACGAATTGCAAATGTATTGTCAACACAATCAGCCGTCAACTGATACTTACATGACCCCTGGAAACTGTAATGTTTACCATCAAAAGTCTTGTAATGTGGATCTCCATACACGGTACACACCGCAGGATTTTCAACACATTTCGAACAACATTGCCCGGGAACTGTCACCAATTTTTCATTGGGACGACATTTTGGGGTTGCAGGACATTGCTCAAGTGCACATCGAATTTCACCCGCACGACACTCACATGACCTACATGGCCCATTACTCCACGTCTCATTGTTCTGATAAACTTTGCCCTCGTATTTGCACGTACTACGAACTTCAGCTTGACGCATGCAGCGAGGACAACAATCAAGACCCGACATTTCCTGGTATTCAACGGCACATTCGAGGACTGGACACGTGTTACGACGACACACTGATGTGCCATTATGACATGTGCACTTTGAACAGAGATCGGCATTGTATTGCTTACCGTTGGGGTGAAAACCACGTGCTAAAATGCATTTTCCTGTTAAAATTTAAATTAAATTAAATTTCATGACAATTCATATTAAATTTAATTTTAAAGTTAAAATACATAATACAACAAAAACAAATCTTACCTGGAATGTTATGCAATT
Organism: Culicoides sonorensis; assembly: GCA_900002565.1. Lineage (NCBI taxonomy): Eukaryota > Metazoa > Arthropoda > Insecta > Diptera > Ceratopogonidae > Culicoides > Culicoides sonorensis. Next base: position 357,846 of record LN483518.1, on the reverse strand, counting down.
CCTTCATACGATCTGTACACCGTGGACAACATTCACCAGCCAGTTTTTGCTGTTTTGTGATTGGACACTGCAATACCGGACACGCTTTTTTAACACACATCAATCGATTACCCGTGCATCGACATATCACACACGGATCTTCACTCAAAGACACCTCCCGTCCTTCTTGTACGTATTGTCCATTTAAATAACATCCTATTAAAAAAAATGAGAGAAAAAAATAAGAGAAATATTTAAAATGGGATTAGTCAATTAAAGTTAATACAAAAAAAAAATTTAGAATAAAAAAAAGGTGTTAAAAGATTGATAGAGTCTTAATTTAATTATGAAAACGGATTTGACACATATGAATATCATATCAAATTAAATCAAATCTTTATAATCATAATAATAGAAATCGTTCATCATCATCAAATAACAATAAATGGAACTGGTTTATGATTTTTTTTCGTCTCAAAATAGTTTAATATGAAATTGATTACAGCAATCATTTTAACGTCATCAATTTTTTTTAATTTCATATCAGGATAACAACAATTTATTGTGTTTTTTTTTTTATTTCAGATTCAAATGTGACTTGGACGTGATTTGACTTTTGATACAATGTAGGCGATTTAATTAGATATAAATATTTTTAACGCCCCATGTTACTTATTATTATTACTATTATTATAAAAGTTGTGAGACTTGATTTCTTGAAGTTCAGAATGTGAGTATGCAAATCATAAGTTGAATAATTGTGGTGTCAAATCAACAATTAATATATTTGATTGAAAATAAGATTTATTCAATTTTTATTTTTTTTTTTTATTAATATTATTATTATTGAAATTTTTATAACAATATAATTGATCGTGATTTGTGCGTGATTGATTGATTGATTGGATAAATATATGTGAGGAGGTTGGCGCTTCACATGTTTTATTAATTATTTGTAATAATTGGTGGTCAATTTGAATTAAAGGGGAGCTGCAGTGATGAAAAATTTTGTATTTAATCATGGTAAGTTATTTTCAATTTTATATAAAAACTTAGAAAAGCTCCTGATTAGTATTACAGATGCCTTTAAGGCAGGGAGAACCAGGAAAAACACTTCAAGATAAGCTTTAGTGAAACTACAGAATCTGTTGGAATACCAGAAAACATAGAAAAGGTTCTAAATGAGTATTTGAGATACTTTAAGCCAGGGCGAAACAGGAAACACCCCTCTAAAGAAAGCTTCTATAGTCCAGTGTTTAAGCTTTCTGTACTGGATGTCACGGGTTTGATACTCGGGGCAGAGAGAAAAAATCAAATAGCGCTGGAATCGTGATTTTGCTCTAGTTTGGAAATTCCAGAATATTCGAGCAATGTGTCCATATTCTACGCGCTTGGCACAGGCTCTGTGGCGGGAAGTATCTGGTTGTCAAAACTGATTTTGTACAACGGGAGTGGTACTCTGGAGTTTGAGTTCTCGTCGTAGCAGGTCAATTGCTCAACTGTATTGATCATCACCTTTGAATTTTCTACCTCCTCAATCATGTTCGTCCCTTTCAAGTCCAGAACCCAGATTAACCCAATTGATTCATTCAAGGAAGTAGCATAGCTGACAATAACCAGGATTGAGGATTTTGAAAGTTTAATCTCTGTGCCTGAACGTAGACCCAAGGATCTAGCACGTAGAAATTCTACGCACCATAGCACAGACACCCAACCATTTAATGGTGTATGTCTTGGATAAGACGTTTCAACAAGAAATTGTACTAAATAGAATTATTGTAAAATTATACCAATGAAAAAAAAAATACAAAGTTAAAATACAAAAAGTTTCTGGAACCATATTTAATTCAAGAAAAGGATCAAATTTTCGTCCTTTCTATGAAAATGTTCATCGGTCAAGCCCCTATACAAATAAAATCAGTTAGAATTGTGTTCAAAGTCCACTTTAATCCACTCAAAATTCCCACCACTTATCGATTTCATTGGAATACACATAAAAAGTCAACATAGCTGAATTTTTTTTCTCTCTCTCATTTTATTTAATATTGACTTAAAAACAAATAAAATCACATCAAATTGATTATCACAAATAAACCACTCATATACACGTCCATGCAGATACACACTCAGGTATTTTTTTTTCATTTTATTTATTATTAAAGCTTATTATTTGCCAATAAATTTAACACTTTAGCTATATGAATGGGATAAATCAAATACATATTAAATTACAGGGTGGTCGTTTTCTGATACTCTGTATTTTTTTTTGACTATATGAAATTTTTTATTATATTGTTTTAGAATCACACACATTAAAAAAAATTAACGTTAACGATATAAAACAAAAATATTTCATATGGCGCCAATAAAATTCATACAATAGGATGAGATTTTAATTTGGATTGTTTTTTGTTTTACGTTCAGTAATTGATTGAATCAAGAATTTGTCATGATTGTGTTAATCAAGATCATATTTGATAGACGACCTTGAGGAAGGTGTTTGAATTTTTTTTCATATCTTTCACCTTTTTAATTTAATTTTATTTCATTTAAATATAAATCCGTTACAGTTACGAATTTTAATGCGCTTTTAACACCAAATTAATGTCTGTAAGTTAATTTCATTGAAATTTAATGCAATATCACATCTCATTTTAAAAATATTTCAAATAAATTTTTTTGTGACATTAACACTGATTTTTAGATTTATGGACCAAATTTATCGTATAAAATAATTTATTCTATTTTGTGTATATTTTTTTTTATTGCTTGTTAAACGGACATACAATCCACACGTCAATAGATAAACATCAAGCAATAAAAATGCCATTTCAAATTCCATTCAAATGCGTGTCGTTGAAAATTATTCATAAATGATGAGCATTTATAACGAAAACAACCGAAAAATATATTAAATTTATACAATGACAAAAAATTCATTGATTTTCCCTTAAATTCATATTGAATAAATATTTTTTCGCTAAATTAAGTAATTAAAAGTATCGAATAACATAATATGAGAGGAAGAAAAAATACATGGCAGCTAAACATTTTAATTGACAACATACACACGTCTTTTTTTTTGGGTAAATTATGATATTGATAGGTGATACCGCGATCAATATCTTGAAATCTTATGGTAATTTACTGTTTTTGCTATACAAAATCAAAAAATTTAAAAAAAAAATTAAAAAAAAATATGAAGTGTTGAAGACGAGATATTGATCACGGTAACGATAATTTAATGTTATATTTTTAAAATGTCAACTTTTGTAACATAACTGTCAATTTTTTTGACATTTATTGAAATTTTAAGCAAATTTAAATCATTTTTTCATTTAAATTAAATTAAATTGAGGATACATTAAATTATTTCAATTTCAATTTAAATGAGAGTCAAATTACGTTTAAAATTTGTAGTTTTGAAAGAAATGTCAAAAATGATTAACTGTCAAAAAATATATTTACAGAAATGAAATTAAAATTACTCTGATAAAGTTCAATCATATAGTTTGAGTAAAAATGGATTAAATTGAAACAACTTTAAGACGAAATTTCAATTTAAATTGAAGTAAATCATCAAAGTTGACATCTCTGTCAATATTTTTTGACATATGTCAATTTAAATGTATATTAATTGATTTATTGAGGGTCCTATTCAATTAAATTGATGTATGAAAGTTAAAGTTTAGTTTACTTTGCATATTTTGTATCAAAATAAAAGAAACAAGGAACTGTCAAAAAAGTCATCTGTCAAAAAATGTCATGTCTCGTCACCTTAACGGTTATTGGGCTTCATTGAAATTGCAATTCAATAAAAAATTGTGCCAAAATTCAAGCGATATTCCATTGAATTTATTTTTTCTCCAATATTTTTTGAAACACACAAATTTAAGACAAACAAGTCTTACAAATTGGTACAAAAAAAACGATAATGATAATCATTTATCGACATCATCATCTCTCTTATCTCACAAATTCAATCTTAATTATAGGCATTTGGCTGATGTGAGCTTTAAAATACACATTTTTTATCTGTTCTTTATTCTGCTTCGGTCTACACACAAAAAACAAATTTTTTAATGTTAACTATCAGATTTTAAAACCAAATATTTGTTTTTCATTCAAAATTATAATAATAATAATGCTGCTGCTGCTGATGATGATGACGAAGATGAAAATGATGATTATTATTAATAATAATAATAATAATATGACCAGGAACAGAAGATATACGATAATTGTTTTTTTGTTGCTTCAGGGGCAAAATGCATTATGTTTTTTTTTTCTCTACTTTTAATAAAAATTAAAGCACCACCACCGATCTCCTTCATTTTAATGATAAACGGAGACCTACCAAGACGTAGAACAATAAAAATTCTTTCTTAATGTTCTTTTCTGTTTTCTAACACTAATTAAATGACTTGAACATGTTTAAATAACATAATTATGAGCATGTTAACAAGTCGTGGTTGTATCTATAAGAGAAAAAAACATGATAAATAAGTAATAATCATTTTTTTTCTTCACCTACATTTAACAAAGGTTATTATTATAATAATCATATTTTTTTTTTTTATAAATTTTTTGTGTAAATGTTTTTAAATGAAATTCCATTTAAAGAAAAAAAAACTCACATTTTATCATCATTTTCCTTGTAGACACGTTAAAGACGAGGGCATATTACGATCAAATTAAGACAAAAAAAAACAAAGGAATGCAAACGACATGATAATAATTTGATAATAGGCAATAAAATTCAAACAAACACAAATCACTTCAATAAAATGTAGAGATGTGTCACAGTTTTATTGTATCAATTAGGCAGGGTCACTGACAGCACTTCGTTCAATGAACCTGGAGCTTGACATAAGCTCATTTCATTTGATGTTCCACTGCTTTACGAATGAGAGTGTGAATTTCATTTAAATTTAAACAATTTCAAAGTAATTTCATGTAAGAAAATGGTCCTGCCTATTAAATTTGAAACTCGTAAAAAATCTCTTTCACTATAAATAGCAAACATTTTATTACTTTTTTAAAGAAAAAAAAAAATTCTACAAAATTGTAGCCAACCATATCATTTTTATCATCATCATCATCATGAATATCAAACTCATTAAAAGCCTGAGCATTTAGTTGAAATGAGCTATCTTGAAATGCTTGTTATTATTTCTTCTTAAATGTTCTTTTTTTTTTATCTATCGTGTGAATTTTATATGATTGGAATTTCAGTATATTAATCATTTTGAGTTGTTTTTGAGTGACTCGCCACTACACACACAAAATTGACACACAATATAATCAAGCATATACAACACGGCACAAGTTAGCGGTATAAAATATCAGTCACACATTGTTGCTGTTTATTTTTATTACAATGTCCCCACAACAATTTGATTATTATCTTGCATAGACACGATTGAGCTTTGATTTAAAATTAAAAAAAATGTAAAAAAAAAAATTTATGTCAGTTGAAAAGCTGTTTCTCTTCACAAGTCGTCTAATAAAAAGTAATAATGGTCACCTTTATTAACTAATTATCATAATCGGTTTGACATATGCGCACAGTTTCAATATACAAGTGTGTATATGTTACAACAAAAAGAAAAATAAAATTTACATAATAAAAATTAAAAGACATTTATATCGTGCGCATTCACTCAAATATATATTAAAATTTCAAGAATTGTCACGTCATAAACCTGTAAACGTTTAAAGAGTTGATTTTTTGAAATTTAATTGAGTATTTGATTCAGTTGATTTGGTAATTAAAATTAACATTATAATAACATTATTTGCTTGTAAAATAATGTTATTAAAATACAAAAAATTCCTTTAATGATCATAAAAAAATTTCCATGATAAAAGAACAATGATCGTAATTGTTCTGTTTCGTTTTTTTATAAGTTTATTTATTCTATTATTATTATTTGTACGGGTTGGTTATGAAAGAGAAAAGGAAAAAAAAAACTAACTTAAAACATATTATAATAATAATAAACAATGTACCTACGAGACTAAGCCTAATAACTTTATCAAATAAAGAGTGTTTTATGAATTGAAGATGAATGGACCTCTTGTTCTGATGCTGATACAAAGCTTTTATTACTCATGTATTTACTTTTATTGTTAAAACATTATAATTTTTCAATGATGGTACATTTACTTGAGAATTTACGATAATACGCTTTTAGGACTGAGTTGAGTAAGTATCTAATCTCTATTAACCCTTATCTAAAGTTAAACAAAATCATATGACTTCATTCTAGGACTTGTCGAGGATTAAATTATGGCCTTTATCGCTGGAGAAACCTTGAAAGCGTTGAATTGAAAGAATTAAGGATACTTTGGTTTGCTTACAGTAGAGGTAAGTAATGTCAGACTGGAGAAGCTCTAGGAAACAAAATGTTTGGTAAACTACGCCTATGGTCAGAAGGTCAAACTTAGACTTAAAATCTAAACAGAAATGTCTTTTAAAAACTCGGCATATAATCTATCCCTAAAAAGGTACGTAATAAAGATACGACAGAAGAAAAGGTTAGAGTTGAAGATGAAGGGATAACTACTCCCCTCAAAAAAACTCCAAAGCTTTCTTCAAATTCTACAGAAAGGCTTCAAGATGCAAGTAATAAGGAGTCAAAGAAGCTGATTTATTTTAGCAACTTTGTAAACATACAACTACCTTCCAATTCATTCAATCCCATTTTCACCTAAGTTCATTCATGCACTCTTTCTGATTTAAACGTTACTCAAGCTAAATTTTTAGAAATTATAACTAGTTTAGATATCAACAAGGAGCAGGAGATGATGGTAAAAAAAATACATCAGTCTAAAAGTCCTATAAATATTCGTAAAGAATTGAAGTGCATAGCTCAAAATTTTATTGATTATAAAATCTGAACTACAGAAAATCAAACTTCAGTGTTTTAATAATAGGATAACTTCTAAATTGTACCCCTCACCATACAGGTCAAATATATGAGTTAACACATTCTTGTATCTGAAGACCCAGATCTAAAACAGACTTAAGGAGCCACGGTATCTCTCTTAAGTGACCTTGGCACGATTAACATTAAAACGAAAATGCGCTTATGAAAATTTTCTTAAAGTTACTTTACATTATATGGAAACAAAAAATACAATTTACCAATTTTTTTTTTTTTAAAAGAAGCACATTAAAAAGAGAGAAAAAACTAAAAGGTAGATAAAGAAAATAATAATCAAGAAGTCATGAGTCGATGCACTTATCGAAGTATTTATTTATATATTTTTTTCAATAAGAGGGTGCTTTACTTTCTTGCTCATCATCTTTATGAGTTTGAATGTGAGTAAGTGTGTGCATGAAGCAAAAAAAAAAGTTATTATTATTATTTATTCACGAAACGAATGAAAACAATATAAATTTAATAATAATCAGAATAAGGAAAGAATACACGATCGTGGACCACCTGGATCGATAAATATCATAATAAGAAAATAAATATTATAAGAAAAGAATTACTTTGTGGCACAAGCTCATTTTGTTTGAATATAATAAATTTTGATAAAAAAAAATTAAGTAAAAATTTAACTTACCATCACACGTTGGACAACATTGTCCTTCTTTGGGCAACTGCGGACTACTACACGGCGTATAACATTGCAAATCTGATTCTGTTATCACACCTGCTAAACATTTAAAATGCTTACAAGGATCGTCAGGACTTGACCATTCAGTCCCACTTGAATACGTTACACCTTTATAAACGCATTCTGAAAACATATCAGGAAAAAAAATAAATTAATAATTTGAATTTAATTTAAAATTAAAAATAGAACAAAATTCGTATAAAAATTTACATTTCCAGTCCATATCATCAAATCGGACTTTGACCTATCTTCTCGTGAAATCATTTTGAAAATCATGTGTGATTGTAACACATTTCATTCTTGTTGTTTATAAATATGTTATTATGAAAGTTGATTGTTCTTTTCATAACTTTTATTTTAATAGTTATGTATTTTTTTTTTTATTATTATTATTTTTATTTTATTGGAATCTCAGAAGTTTTGTGTTTATTTGTTATGTATTTTTGCTTGAAATTGAAATAAAAAGTTTTAACTTGGAACATATTGAAATAAATAAAAATACCAATAATCCTACGCATACAGACATTCCGACTGACTGTCTCTATGCTAGAAGCAAATTTTTTTTTCTTCTCTTCAAAATTTAAAATTAAAAAAAAAAAGAAAAAATTTATCATATCAAAAACAGACAGAACTGTAGTGGGATTTCACATATTATTTTTTTTTCTTTAAATTTTTTTTTATTTTATTTTTGAAACTGACTTGACTTGACTGTGTGTGTGTGTATGTGTGATTGTAAGATTGAGAAGTAATATTAGTGTGTAACTTTTTTTTTTTAATTTTATTTAAGTTAAACAACAACATTCCAGCATAAAATAATGATAAATTATTTATTTATCTGTTACTCTTTTTTTTCTTAACATATAATTTTAGTATTAATTTATCTGTATTTCTATTTCTATATTTTTTTTAATTTTAATTCAGATTATCTTGAGCAATATTTGTCACATGAATTATAATAAATACATTTTTTATCAGAGTAAGAGAGAGGCGAAAAAAAAAACGAGTGAGAGAATTTTGCTTACCTTTACATTTATCGCAACATCCACCTGTTGCTTTTTTAACTAAAATATAACAATCGTCGATTGCTGGACAATTTTCGGTTTCACATTCAACGAATCCATTCTGAAAAGGAAAGAAAAACAAATATAAATGAAAGGAGTTGTCTTAAAAATCCGAAGGAATTTTTTTTTAATTTTAAGGAAATTTCGACACAGTTGCAGCTGTTAACGTAGGATCATAGGCTCTATTTATCTCAAAGAGTGCTTGAAGAAGCGGCTTCTTCCGTTTATACGTTCGCATAATGTTCGATTTAGCGAGTATTCATTACTGTAAAGATGTATTGCAGTGGTATGAATCTGAGGGAGTCAATTTTGTGCCAAAGGATGCGAATCCACCTAACACCCCAAAATTAAGACCCGTTGAAGTTTATTGGGCCCTCTTGAAGCGGAACCTTAGAAAAAACATTAAAGTTGCCAAAAAAATATCAAAGTTTCGCAGCTTTATGGTTACAGGCTGCAAAAAAGGTGTCAACGGACGTGGTATAACGTCTAATGAGCTGTAAAACTTCAAAGGTCCGTATCTTTTTCTGAGAACCAATTGGAGACTAATTCTTCAATCAAAATATCATCCATAAACTTCCTCATAAACAAATTCAAAGCCATCAGATTAAATTTAAAGTCACTTAACTCCAATAAGCAATCAAATAAATTTCCTTAAGAGAGTAAATTAAATTTAAATGAAATCTTATCACAAATAATTACATTAAAATTAAAATTATTATTAATTTAAAATAAAATTTAAAAACACTAATAAACAAACATTTCCAATAAATTTATGATAATTACAAGATAGTCACACTTGTAATTCCTCTTAATGCACACTTTTCATACAACAACAACATTATTTACAATAATAATAACAATAATCATACGTGTGGTACAAATAAATTTAATAAAAATAATTTATTGTTCACAACATACAAACCGAGAACGGAGAACTAACCAAAGAATATGATAAAAAAAATTTAATATTAAATATTTTATTTTGATATTTATAGAGGAATTAATTTTACATTAATTATCTGTTTTATTCATATGAACACAATTATTATTAAATAAATTCATGTTACAAAAGCTCTAATCTTCACATACATTTGATTGTTTTGTCTTGTTTTGCATTGTATTGCATTGCATTGCATTGCATTGTAAAAATAATTTTATACACTGACGACCCAAAATCAGTGGACTTTTTATTTTAAAAATATTTCATAAAAATTCATAATTTTCCTTCTCCAGCAGGGTGTTGTGATGTAAAATGGTCAGTTCAAAAGTCACATTGGCATATTCCACTAATTTTTGGTCGAAAGTGTAATAATAATAATATGTTTGTTGCAACACTTTTATCATTTTTATTGTATAATTGCATTTTATATGAAATATAAATTTTAAATGTGAAATAAAAGTAATAATAATAATAAAAATAATAATTGTAATCATAAATGAATAATGGAATTAAAATTGAAATGCCATTTTATTAATATAACATAACAGAAGAAATTATCATTAGGTTGTAGAGTGTAAATTCGATGGAAGATGTTTCTTTCTTTTTTTCCATTTTACAAGATTCATGATTACTTGGAAGGAGATTTAAAGTAAAAAATACGTAAATCATGTTATAAAATTGAGAGACATTTCATTTACCGTGAAACGTGTTCCATGTTAAAAAGAAATGCTGTTGATTAGAAAAGCAAAAAATTGCCGTGAGGCTACTTTTTGTTGTAATTCTTCTGTTACATAGAATGTAGCTCTGTATGTGTGTGTACGTGTGTGTGTGATAAAGAGCGGCGATCTATTATATCAAGGTGTTATGATGTTGGCGCCTCGTAATAGACGGATGTAAATATTCATTTTATCCAGTAGTAGCACTTTAAATTGTGTTTATCTCTCTATTTTAAATATTGAATATTTGAATTTACGTATTTAATGATGTATTTGATGTGCATCTTTTGTATGTATGCATATATGAGACATTTTAAATCATTTTGTTATGAGAAGAAGAAAGTGGAAATTGTATGTGATAATGATTTATCACTTTAAATTTTTGTTTATTTATTGATAAAGCATCGTGTGAAATTAAGATGATGATGCAAATTTTTAGTAAGGAATTTCTAGTGGATTGACTTTGAACCAATCAGAACCAAATACGCTCAAAAAAGTATCAGAGACATGAACCAAAATTTTTTATTGAGCAGATATGAAGACGCTAAATGTGTTTATTGGATTTCGTTAAATTCTGAATTGAAGAAGAGATTAATTGTTTTGCGAATTTTCGTTACTTTGACGCTCCAGATCACTAAATATAAGGTCAATTGGCGTTTAGGGTTCATGTCCATGGTTGAACTATCAGCTTACTTTGTACTGGATGTCACAGGTCAAGTTACTCTCCTGGTATCTGATCTGTATAATATGAAAAATAACGTTAAATTTGAAGGTCTCGTGAACCAGGACCCTAAGACATGGAAATTTCTATGCTCCATAGTAAAGACACTCAACCATATGATAGTGTATGTCTTGGATAAGACGCTTCAAAAAGAAATTGTACTAAATTAAATTGAAGTTAAACATTCAAATGGAGAAAATGACCGATCACAACGATGTCCACTACGAGCAAGTCACTGAAAAGCGATTAACATCCTTGTGGTTGATGTCTCTGCTCAAGAAAGAAAAAAAATTGATGAAATTTCATTGTATCGAGCAAATTGTAAGGTGAAGGAACAGTTAGGTTAGGTTTTACAAGAGCACCACCGCGGTCTCAAAGAGCCCTATTGTGGTCAGCTGAAGGAACATTAATTGGACATAAAGAGTCCAAATGACGTCCAAACCCCATTTTATCATCTTCTCATTTAAATTACATTCAATTTATGACCAAAAATCCTATAAAAGTCACAAAAAAAATCTAACAATTCACATTCAACTTTTTTTTTTAAATGAAAATGCAATAAATCTCAACACATTCAATACTAATTAATTTAAGTCGTCTTAAATTTTCCACACATTTAAAATGTCATGTCGCATTTTGTCATTATTATATTAACTTATTAAATCCGTATATTTTTTTCTGTTAATTTCATATATTAAAAGCAAAAATATAAATAAATAAAAGATCATTAATTTAACTGCAACAATGTTGCACTGTACAAATGACACGATAAAACCAGTAAAAATAATAAAAAAAAATTATAATTTCACACCAAAGAATATGAGAGAAGTAAAAAAATGAACAGAAGACAAATAGAATGATGATGACAAGTAATTAATTTCAATTTTCACACACACTTACAAAAAATAAAATTAGTGGGATTACAATCATTATCATTTTTTTTAAATTTCGATGCAATTTCATCAGACATCAGATTTCAAAGTGTCTATTAATTTGTCTTTGAATATTCAAGTCTCAATGCATTAAATGCAGTTAAAATGATACAGAATAAGATGAAATAAAATAAAATAAAAACATATCGTGAGTTATGTGAATAAAATAAAATATAATAAAATTGGAATTACATTTAAATAGATTGTATTTCGCTCTCGTGCACTGCTGTAATATGTTATGATCATAACAACGCGTCTATGAATGTACTGGAACGGCCTTTATCGACCTTGTTCAATATGTGTTGTTGTTGTTGTTGTTTATCATACGTTACATATTATTATTATTATTTTTATTATTGGTGAAGTATTATATTAAAAAAAAGTAATCTGTGGTATGCAATTGAGTAGGATATGATGGTTTATGTGACAACCACGACGCGACGTTGATACAAGTTTCTACTGAGCTGGAACACTTAATTTAATTTCCTTTAAACCTTATTGGTTTTTTTTGAAGTGAAGAAAAATCTCACTTCAATTGAATACCCTTGAAACCCCTTTAAAAAGATTTTTTGAACAAAATACCAGTCACCTCCATTTAATGAAACTTGTTTTCAGTTCCACTGTTCCTGTCTAATTAAGACACGTATTTTTCACTTTACAATAATAAAATTACAATCTCAGCAGTGTAAAATGTGGAGAATTGAGTACACAAAATTACATGATATTCACATATATGTGAAAATTGAGACACTTGCATTTTGATCAACTCTCACAAATCATATGAATCATTAAAATACAAAGTTGCAAGTAAAATGAAAGAATTCTGGACAAAAAAAACACTTCAGATAAATGTAAATAGGGTACTTTCACTTGAAATTTTCTTGACATTTCATATTAAAGGTTGTGATTTGGTTGTGATTCGAGTTGAGCATTCCTCGATTTGTTGCGAGGAGATCATCTCTCTTTTCAGGCCCTTTGAGACCGCAGTGGTGCCCTTGTTAAACCTAACTTGACATTGTAGTTCAAGAATTTCCTTGAAACATGTAAATCAAGACTTTCAAGAAAATGTCAGGACACGATGATCCATAAAAATTAGGATTTTGGACTTATAACGTTAAAAAAATTCATTTCAAAATCAAAGAATTAAAAATTTTACGTCGCAAAATCAATGAGATGTCAAAATTACACAAAAATTTTTAAAGGCACGTGTTGAAGTATTTTTTTTTTTATTTGAATTGTGAACTAAACGCCAACATTCTCAAATTATCATTAAATTTTAACAACTAAAGTTAAATAAAGGAAAAAAACATTGAAATTATCATATGCGCAAATAATGATGTGTGGTTTTTTTTTCTTCTCTTTCCTATTATTGTTAGTTGTAATTTGAAAGGAATTTATTCATATCTCTTGGCTAAACATAAAATAAAATTAAAGGTCATAAAATAATAATAATTATTATTTAAAATAGGAAAAAAATAGAAACTATTCTTCTTCATTTGAAAATCATCTTTTAAAGAAATATCCATTTATTATGCAAAATTTAAAAAAAAAAAAAAACTAATATAATAATAAAAATGATAATAAATATTTATAAGTTAAGTTATTCATTGACACACCACATACTTTTTTTGTTGTTGTTAAAGCATACACTCAAACGCTATTCACTTGTTAAAATGCTTGTTAATATAAATAATTTTTAAACAATTATCATCATTATTAAAATAAAATTATTTGTGTTTTATTGTTGTACAAAACACACCATTAAATTGGAATTCCTCATTGTTACTGTGATGTTTTCTTAAAAGTGTTTATAAACTCACATATGGTTTTATGACGTTACGATTATTATTATTATTATTTATTAATATTTATATTTATTTTTCCCGGATTGTCTTGTCTATTTTATTATGGTTATTATTGTCAATTTATTATTATTTTTTTTTTTAATTTAAAAGTCTTTGAATCAGCTTTGTCACCATTTTTTTGAGTGGATTTGATTGCGAGGATTGGAAGCTTCCAATCACGTGAAGAGTTCTTTTGCGGAGTGAGTCTGAGCTATTTCAATAAACTCATCTCGGAATGGGTGGAAAAACAGATGAAATTATACCATCAAAGTATACCAGCATACTGTGGAAATAGTCCAAAGAGTTTGTGAACTGTTCAAACAAAAGATCAGAAATGATCCTACGAATGGAGAAAAAATACATCAGAAAACTGATAGGTCTCCTTACAAGATACCGCCTTTTGCGCAGTTATCTTAAAAGGATATGAAAGAGTGATTGAAGCACCTGCAGGCTCTGCCTGGATGAGGATGAAACATCAAAGCACATCTTTTGTGAGTGTAAAGCATTGGCTAGAGTGAGGATTCGCTAAATGGGCAGCATATCTTCTAAACTACAAGTGCTAGAGGCTTCATCCAGGGCTTATTTTTTCCGAATTCCTAATTTTTTTATTGACATTCGAATCGGTAAAATTCAAAAAGTGGTAATTCCTGCAATAAAACCTATTTTAACCTAAACCATAGGGGTTAAACTCTTCAATCAGCGCCACCTATTGTAAATGAAAAAACAAATTCAAACCAATGTAAAAAAAACATTTATATTGAAAATTATTTTCGTTTTGATTCCATTTTTGTTTTTATATATCAAAACGAAAAATAATTTCAATATGAATGTTTTTTTACATTAGTTTGCAATATTTTTTCATTTACAGTAGGTGGCGCTGATTGATGAGTTTAACCCCTATGCCTAAACCTACTTTGGATGCTTTTTGTGTGAAAAACTCAATTTATATTTAAACCGGTTGAGATGACCGAGATAGAATCGGTTATTGATCCCGAATCGGTAAAAATCTCAAAAACACTCCCCATTACCCATTTTCATCAAAATATTGCTCAACTATCATACTCAAAGTGTTCACCTCGAGTGCACAAATTCACCAAACACTCTGTAAGCGTCAATCAAAGATCTTCGTCTATGGACCAAATCAATTTGTACTGCGAGGCGTTTTCAATTTACAGTGTTTTGACAAAATTTGAGTTTCAACAGCTTCCTATAATTTTCCTTCTCTCTGAAATTCATACGGCTATTTCTCTAAATATTTGCTCTGGATGCTGCTTTACATGATTGGAGAGCTTCAAATTTCCACTCAAACAGCTCAAAATTCCTTTAAATGCCTTCTCGAGACATCTTTGACAGTGATTGACAAAATCCATAGTGACATATATCGATTTTCTATCAATTACAACCAAAACACACAACATTTCATCTTTAATTTATATCAAAATTGAAACGATCATAATTTAATCAATGGATCACTTAAATAAAAAATAAATAATAATAATAATAAAGTCAAACAAAAACATTTATTAACTGGTTAATGTTGCGGTCAATTATTGATCAGATAGTTAATAAAAAAATATTACAAATAAATTGTGTCTTATGTCTCCATTATCATCATATTACATACACACACACACACTCATACATAGTTCACTAATAAAAAGACAAATCTCCGTATTTATGACTTTAATAAATTGATATTATCATAGCAATATAAAAATAAATAATAATTTTGTATTGTTCCTCTCACTCTTAAATAAAAAGAAAAAAAATATATTGTATTTTATAACTTTATAATAAAATCAAAAACACATCAATGGTGATCTATTTGTAACACACACATACACACACACACACACACGTACCCAATGTAATTGATATGAAATTGATATTTATCATTCTCGCGGTTCATCCAAGCAATATATCGAATCGAGTCCAGTGTGTTAAATGTGTGTAATATATAAATTTAATAATATTAATGAACAAATATGTGTATATTTAAATCAAAATGTTGTTATTATTATTATTTATTAAAAAATATATAAAAATATGGGCGCCAATTTTGTTTTGTTTTGGCGCCTCATATATAAAAACGCATTATTTCTTTACAATTTGATTAAAGTGTGTGTGTGTGTGCGCTTAGAGATGATATGATAATATTTGCTTAAATGGATTAATATATTGAATTTTTTTACATTTTTTTTAGATTTCATGTTTTGAGTGTGTGTCCAAATAATGTTTCATCATTAATAATAATATTTCCATTAATGTGTATTTGAATTCCGGTTTCAGTTCTAGAAGATTTTAGCAAATATTCATATTAATTATAATTTTTTGTGCCAATTATCTCGGAGACATCAGCTTAAAAGATGTATTTTAGTAAAAATTATTAAATTAAGTAGAAAATTAAAAATAATTACAAAAAATATGGAAATTTTTCAGGTAAGTTACTTAAAAAACAAATTAAAGTGAATTGTTGTTTAAATGAAAACATTTGCAGGTATATGCTAATGAATTTAATGCGATAGTGAGACCAATTCGATTCTTAGACCTGTTAGGATTTATAAAATACTCAATTTAAATAAGGAAAAGTGAAGCAGTAGAAAAATACTATCGCTTTTATGGTCGCTTGAAGGTCATTTAGAAAATCCAAATCGAATCTTCACTGTAAAATTTTAGAGATGGCAGCACTGAGCTCTCAGCAAGAACTCAAGTTGCATGGATGAAATGGCACCAATTAACACCATTTATTTGCGTTAAAAGAATGCCAGCTTCGGCATAAAAGAACCAATATATGAAAAAGTCGAAGAACATTAGCTGACATGGTTTGGTTATGTTAAAAGACGTGATGATGCCCCATATTACATTGTGACACAGGCTCTTATACACATACCAACACATCACCTATTAGAGGACGAGATAGAAAAAAAAAACTCATGGTTGCGGCAAATGAAATAAAACTTGAAAATTATAACATCAGGCAAGAAGTAGTGAACGACAGAGGTCGATATCGACTAAGAATCCATACTAGGAAGTAAACAAGCCAACCCCAGGCATGAGCCATGATGGGAATTTTTAATTTTATTAATTATTATTAATTTTATTTTAATACTAAGGCTAAAAAAGAGAGAGAGGGAGAGTAATGAGCTCTCTCTTAATAGTCAAAATTGAATCAGAGAACGCTTCAAATCTACAATCGTGTGACGTTTCCTCAATCATCCCAAAAATGCGCTTCCTATCATAACTCAAAATTACGTTTCCAATTCAATTTCTCTGTTTTTTTTCATTCTTTCATAGAATTTCATAGAACACAAAAAAACATAAACTGACAATTGTCAGTAAATATCATAATTGGCGCCATATCATAAATCATTCACTTACCTTACAAATACACTTAACACAGGTAATATTTTTTAGGAATGTGTCCACAGGAACATCTTCATTTTCGTTTGTACATGGTTCTCTTCTGCCACCTAGAAAAAAATATCATAATGAAATAAAATTAATTCAAAATTACTACTACTTTTTTTAAAATTTATTTTAAATTTTAACAGTAATTTAAATTAAATTTTCGCACATAAATTTGAATTTAAAGAAGCAAAATATCCAGTTTTGGAGTGTTCTATGATGGAAATAATGGTAATTAAAAAAAAATTTAGAGAAAAAATATCTTGTTTTTTACAAGTTCTCTAATTTTTTTTTTTAAACTTCATTTAAATAGTACAAATAATGGTTTTAAACAAATTTATTTATGATAGTGAAGCGGTAAAAATAAAAGGATTTTTTAAGTAAATTCTTTTTTCTTTCAGAAACAAAAAATTTTAAATTATTATCATTAAACTACAAAAAAAAGAATGTATAAGAGAATGTAAATGTTTGTTCTTGTATTTAGGTAATCATGATATTAATTATTATTATTTTTCTTTTATTTTTACAAGAGCTGGTTTAAATTAAAAGAGAGTGTGTGTGTGTGCGTGTGTGATGTGTAATATTAATATTATTATTGGGATTAGTCTTGGACGTGATAAGTACGTTGATTTTTTAATGTTTATTTATTAAATATATGAAAATTAAATGAGAAAAAAATGTACAAGTAAAATGTAAAAGTAGTTGTCTGATAAAAAATTGTATTTAAGGTGAGTGAATTGGAATTTTTCAAAATGATTCTTTGTGACCTTTAAACGTCTCATATCGATCAAAACCAGGACTGGTCATACGGGCAATTTGGTAAACGCCAGAAAGGCCACATTCGATCTTCTTTTAAAAGTTGAGTGTAGCGTAAATTTTAAAGAAAATCATACAAAATGCCAATTTTCAATCCGTGCCTGATCATATCAAGGTCATTCACTGGATTTCTGGTTGTTAGAGAAGTACCATCAACTGCTCTGCCGTCATCAAGCTAAATGTGCTTGTCTAACGCCCTGTGACGCTAAGCCCTCAACCCAGACCACTGGGGCACCAGTGGGAACACGGTTTCCATTGGGTTCTTACTGGTGTCCCACTGGTTTTGGGTTGAGAGTGTAAATAAACCTTATCTGATATGATTTGATATGAGAATTTTCAAAAAATTATCAAACTTAATCCAATTCCTCAATTTTTCGGTTTACAACGAATTTTTATTCCCTCTTATACAATCGGCACACAAAAATTTATGAATGAAATCTTATTTTTTTTAATTGTCATCTTTAGCATAATCATTCATGCTCATTGTAACACCACCCATCAATGAAAGAAGGATACTCTCAAAACGAAAGCATAGTAACAATAAAAATAATAAAAAAAGGAAAAAAAAACTGCTAAACAAACATAAAACAGAAGACGACGAGAACACACATAAAGAAGTTACAAAAGTAAATATCCTTAAGTGGTCATAAATAATTTTTTTTTTTTTGTACAACGTGTAGAATGTTGCAACAACATGCCTTTTCATATTATTGTTATTATTATCCAATACATATTCATTTTACCAATAAAATAAATAAACTTTTAAAGGTATATTTATTGAAAAAAAAAACAAAACCAACAAAAATAAAAAAGAAGATTAAACATGCTCAAAATGCATGTGAAAAAAAATTTCCTGTTAGCGCCATCCATCCATACATTTTTTTTTGCTTTAAATGATTTAGTTTTATTTTACTTTGATTTTTTTTTTTGTATTGTCATCTCTTTCCTTTATTTTTTTTTAAATTTTTTAGTATATTTATTCAATGTAAAATAAAATAAAATGTGAAATAAGAAGTAAAAAAAACCGAAGACGATTGAGCGATTCATTAGTTTTTGTTTTGTTTTCTGTATGTGTGTGTGTGTGTGTTAAAACAAGATCATTGATAAAAGAAAAAATCGAAAAATAATTAAGGTATTTCAGTTCACCACAGGATACCGTTTTGGAATGTATTTTTTTATCAATTAAAAATCAATCGGCATATTTTTTCTTTCGGTTATTTCTACTTTGAATTAGTTTTTAAAGAGAGATAAATGGAATTGGTTTTTTAAGGAAATAAAAAAAGGAAAAGGATTTTGAATTGTAATGCAAAAGTGCATTAAGGAATTTAAAATTTATGTACCATGTCGTATTGTGGCTGGACCTGGGTACTTTGCAATGCTATACGTACGACTTCACGAAAAGAAAATCTAAAATTTGGCGAAAAATGTGATTAAAATGCAAATCCGCAAAAGTCCGGTACGTGTCACGCAAATGATTTTGCTACTAAAATGAAGCACTGCGAAACGTTTTCAACTTAATGCCCAAAGTCTCATAAAAATTAAACCTTAATTTTCTTAAGTTTACGTTTCGCGGTGCTTCATTTCCGTAGCGAAATCATCCGCGTGAAACGTACCGGACATTTGCGGATTTGCATTTGTATCGCATTTTTCGCCAAATTTAGATTTTCTATTCGTGAAGTCACTCGTATACACTGCACAGTACCGGATGAGTAATGTCATTTAAAAGACGGTCCCAAAAGCGCACTTTCTTCAATTTCAATTCCCATAATATGTCTCAATCAAAAAGACATCACATTTAATCAGATATCTTTTCAGTGAATGAATTTCAGATAAAAATTCATCAAAATCTACATTTAATCTTCAATTAAATTAAATTAAGACATCATTATTAGTGTTTACACCCGATTAAAATCATCATTCCCGATCATTCAAATGTTAAATTGAAAAAAAAAACAAAAAAAAAAATAAACTTTAAAATGAACAAGATTTTTAAGAGATAAGTAACAATTGGATATCAATGAAGCAATTTAACTCGACATGTGGTCTCTTGAGTATAATTCTTAACTCATTTCATGTTTATTTTTATTAATTTTCATTTTAAGAAGACGTTGAGTCATGTAATTTCCTAGTAGAATGCAGCACACTCATAAAATGTCCAAATAAAGACTTTTTCAATACAAAACAATTGACGTAAATTACTCATAAAAATGCAATGAGTTGCATTTCAATGACTGGCATATGCAGGTAAAATTTAAGACTCATGTTTATTTGTTTTAATATTCTCCAGTCAAAAGTAATAATGATGATTACAATAACAATGGGAGCAGCGCCACCCAAAGAGAGAGAAGGCAATCAATTGATTCTGTTTATTTGTATTTTATTTTTTTTTTGTGTACTTTTCAGCTTCACGCATTTAAATTGAAAAAGAATAACATGTTTATCAAGATCAAGCAACGAAACAACAATATTTAAGAATAAATCTTTTTTTGGTTTTGTTTTTTTTTTCATCATCATCATCTTCTTCTTAACATTTTGCAAAAAAAATTCAATTTGATCGTTTTCCGTACAAATTATTCGATTAACATACATAAATTTTATTTTTGATAGTTGGCTCGTGTACGATTTTTGTCGTCATATCATCGTCAAATTTCAAAACATCATCTCGCTCTCTTCAAATGTTAACTAAACACTCAAATAAATTTAAAGTAAAATAATCAAAAAAAAAAATAATAGTCATTATGCATAATATTTTTGCTTGTATTTTGCTTTTGTGCCTTAAATAAACAAGAAGGAACTACAACGAAAAATTGTTAAGATATAAATTTTTATTAATGTTTCGTGGATGATGTTGCGATTTAAGTTTATACTAGAAAGAATTTCAAAGAGTAAAAATTATGATGATTATTATCCGTATTAGAATAAAATATTTGCACAATAAATTGATTTGATGGAATTTCAAGTTGGTTTTCTGACAGAAAGAATGTTCACTTAAATTAAAATGACTTGAAATCAGTGAATTAGCGCTATGAGGGGCAAATTCAAGGTTTTAATTGAAATGTCAACTGAGCTAATTTAGATGAGGGTTCGAAAAACGAATCGTATTTGATCGAAAATGTGAAAATTCAGTGCATTTTCTTCAGAAAATTCTATTCACCTTAAAAAATTAAATTCCCCCCTTCTCGTGTTTAGGAAGAGTTGAATTCAGAATCACATGACATTGAAACACGTGTCTCACTTAAAACTTGATCTTTGATCACCGTTCAATTCCTTAGACATCATGTTTCCTTAATTTAAAAGTTATTTTAAAATGTTTCGTTCATATTTAAACAATTTCATTGATAATTTTGAAATTTATTAATAAAAAAAAATGATATTAATGAGGGGCTATAACGAATAAATATAGATTAACATAATAATTTCATAAATTTTAAATAAAATAAAAAAAACAAAACTTTTTGTGATGTTAAAATAAAATTATATTAAATAAAATACGTAAACAAATCTTAAATTCGTAGAATTTTATCTAGATAAAATGATGATTTTTTAATATAATAATAAAATAATTTTTTACTTCTGTGAAATACACTTCGAGTTCAATTAACGTTGTGCGTCCCTCAAACAAATTTTGTTTTCTGTCAAAACACATTAATTCAATTATTTATGACCGCATTTAAACTTTAACATACAACAAGAATTTTTATTAATATAAAAGATTGTTAATAGTCGGAGGAGAGAAATAATAATAAAAAAAAAACACATCTCACTTTTGTTTGCTAAACAATTAATAAAATCACATTTCACATTTTAGTGTATCTTTGTATCTAAATTTATATTATTATTATTATTATTAATTTTTATTTTAATATAAATATAATATTAATAAAAAACTATTAACTTTTTAAAATTCTGTTTCACATACACATTGAAGACATAAATGTTTGATTAATAATATATTACACGATTTTGTGTGTGATGAAAATCAACATAGAAAGACTGAAATGTGTGTGTGTGTGTGTGTACGTAGGTGAGTTTTTATATTTTTGATGTTTTTTATTTTGAAGATTTGACCATGGCAATGATAGAGTTTTTTTTCCTTCTCTCTTAATTTATGGCGACGAAATTCTTCAACAAGTTCCTTTATAATACAAAAATAAAATATTTATAAAAATTTATATAAAACAATAATAATGTTAATATACAAGACTAATTCATTTAAAAATGCGTTATCTATTTATTATTATAATGTTTTTTTTTTTTTGTTTAAATGCCTGTTTTTACTTTCATTGGAACTATTTCTAATATTGTGATTTTGTATTTTCAGATCGAGTTTAAAAGAAGCAGCACTCTGATCTACAAAAGGGGCTATCATCATATCTGATGAAATGAGGATCCAGTAAAACTATTGTGATGATAACACGATGGTATAACCCACCATAGTCACTTATGTTGCGCTTTTTGTGGGCTATACAATTAGAATCGAAGTCTTATAGTAAACGTCAAACCACTATCATTGGACCTTAGCTTTTATCCTGTCATCCGAAGCAGTTGCATCTTTTTCAAATCAGAATAATTATTATAAATCAATTTAACAACTATAAGATTCAAGCTTTACTTAAAGCCATTGCAAGTCTTGCTAAACCAAGCTTTGAAGTTGATACATGACCTGCCAAACCTCACTGGTACTCTTGATCTATATGATCATCTTTCCAAAGGTAATTTACCCATTAAAGGGCTTTTTGAAATCAATGTGCTGAAGTATGTCAGACAATGTTTGAACGGAGAAATCACTTGCCATGTGAATTTTGAATTCAATCGCGGGATATCAGTACTTAAGGACAACTTCAAACTTGTCTCAAGCAATGTAGTGACTTTGGCAGGTTTACGCCAGAAGCCAATTGAACAAAGGAGAATCAATGATACTCGATCTTTTGTAGCCAAACAGAAGTCACTTCTGAGATAGCCTCTGGATGTTGGATTTGTACAAAATTAGTATGAATTGGGTGTCCACCCCAACTAGAGAGGGTTGTATAATTTTTTGGCCTGTAAGGAATGCAACAAGTACCCTCATTTGAACTACACTCATTTTTAGCTTTTTCTAGATCTCTTGGGTATGAAGTTATTTACATGTTGTGAAAGGTGCATTAATTGATTTTTCCAATAATAGGTTGATTTATCTAATATAATTACTAGGATCGAGCATCGATCAAGCTTGCCAGATTGCGTGGAATCACGCTAGGTGAGTACTCTCCCAGTATTGATTCCATCATAATAGTGAAGGTGTCTGCTGTGCTTTCTGAGAAGCTGTGGTCATTTTCTTGAACTGAACCAGGTCTAGTGGACCTCTTAATACTTTAGTTGATTCTCTAGATTTGGTTCCTTCTTCATCAGATATGATGGTAAGCACTATGAACCCGTCTGTAGGTTTGAGTGCTGGATCTCTTCAGTGGAGACCGCTCTAAAAATCTAATCTGCTAGGATAGAACTCTCTAAGTATGAGCCATTATGGAAATATTTAACCCCTCAGGCTTTCTTGTAAGAGTTCATTTAAGTCCTGAAAGATGGCAGTACCAGCTCAAGTAGCAAATTAATGACAGAAATTGTATCTTCAGAACGTCAATCGATTTTTTCGTTACCATAAATATTACTATAACCTGAAACCCAAACAAAGGGTGACTTCAATTCATTAGGAAAGGTCTCAATCACTGATTATCTAAACAAATCTCCATTAAACTGACCTTCACTAATTTTACATCGAAAAAATCATATCAGAGTTTTCTTCGCGTAATTACATTCCATTTGATAAACAACTTCAAATATTTTATCTCAAAAAAATTAGTTTTTTTATATTTTACTATTAATACATTTAACATACGAACAAACAAAAACAACTTTTCATGTGAAACAAAATCATAGGATTGAAAAAAAAACATTTTAATTAATCTTATCAATTACAGTTAAAAATTTGCTACCAAATTTAATTTATTATTAATTTTTTTAAATCATTTTAATTTTTATAACAAATCACCTAAATCGAAATAAATACAAACAGACATTGAAGCAATGAAACAGGTAAATTCACCTTTAATAAGTAAGCTGCTTAAAATAAATAACAATTTTCATCATCAGTCACACTTTTCAAAAAAAAAAAATGATTATTATTATTTGATTTTAATTCAACTAATATGTGTATGAAGTAAGTGTCCATACAATTGGATGCTGGTCAATGATCTGGTTAATGTTAATAATTATTATCTTATAGTGTGATGTGTTAGGAGACGTCGAAAGGTAACAACTTTGTGCAAAATAATAATAAAAAAATAAAACAAAAAAAATCTCTGTTTACTTTTATGTGAAAACGTGTATGAATGTTTTAAAGTATTATTTTGTCGAACTCGAACAGGTTATCAATTTAATCATATAAATGTGCGTTTTCTGTATATATTTAAAAAAAAAAAATAAAAAAAGAGAATTTTTATGTATGTGGATTGTGTAAAATAAAAAAAAAATAAAATAACTTGAATTATATTGCCACTGTTGTTAGGCGTTTGTATCAGACCGACTTGAAATTATTTAATCAATTTAATTTCAATGTAATTTAACACAAACACTTTTACAAATGGACAGCCTAATGATGAATTAAAGTTGTAATAAATTGGCATACGATTGAAATCTAGATATTTTACAGGTGTTATTATGTCTGTTTAAGCAAGTTATAACCTCAACAATATTGATTGAGGTCAAAAAAAATATGTTTTAAATTTTTCCTTTGATATTACATTTAAACTTCACATCTCACATAATAATAATAAATTAAGAATAAATCTATTTTATTTCGACACATGATATCATTTATTTTAAATTCTACGAAGCAAAGTAAAAAATTATGCGTGCGATCAAATTTGATTAAATATTTATTTATCTCACATATATGAGAGATTTCGTTTTCAAATAAATTTTTAATACAAATATAGAATTAATTTAAAATCATATACAATAACAAAAAAAAAAACAAAAAAAAACACATTTATGATGAAAATATCAGTAATTTAAATAAAATATATCTGTGCGATATTATTATTATTACTTATTATGCTAAGTCTATATTAAATGGCAAACAGGTGTTTTCATTTCATTTTAACGTTATTATATAAGCTGGTAACTAACAATCTAACTGGTAACTGGTGATTTGCCTCTCAGATACTTTTGAATTGAAGAAAAAAAAGTTTTGCTTAAGGCGATAAGTTATTTGGATTTTTTTTTGTTTTGAATTTTATCAACGTATCTTTTAGGTCAAGAATTTATGATGTTAAAATATTTTTTTGATTTGAACGTTTTAACTTACTTAAAGAGTCCATATAAACTGGTGATGGAAATATTGTTGTCAAAAATACTGCATAACTAATGAAATGTATCAGTCGTAAATCCATTATATGAATGTTGTGTATCGATGACAAACTATCTGGAAATGAAAATTTAATTAAAATGAAAAGTTTTATTAGAATATTTTGAAAAATTACATTAAAATAATTAAAAATAAAAAAAAGTTTCATTGCAGGCTGTCAAACCTACTGAGATGAGGCTCATTCATTTGAACAAGGTCTTATTAATAGTAAATCGTCTTAAATGAAGGTGTGGCTTTTATGAAATCAATTTCAGGGCAAAGCAGAAGATTTTCGGCTCAGGAGTCATCGTACCTGTCCCAAGCCAAGATATAGAAAGAGGACTTATCTTATCTTTCGAGGCGTAGCACAGTTCACCAAACAAGCTATTTCAAGAAAAAAATACACCAAGTCTAAAAACTTTTGATCCTTAAAGTACAACCCCTGAGGACTCTAAATCTGCTGGAATTTAAATCCTAAATGCTCGTCCAAGGATTTTATGATGATTTTAAAACTAACCCATTTTAATCGAATAAAATGGCCAAAAATGACAAAATGGTCTAACTTTTATGCTTATTTTTGAAGGCAAATTATAAGAAAGAATCTAAAGGTATGTTCAGCAATCTTGTGGGAAATGAAACGCGCTTTAATTTTGTCTCAGGTGGTATAGTCTGTTTTCATACAAAAAAATAAAGTTTTTATCAAAAAACCTTAAATTTGATATAAAAAAAGGGTAATTTTTGAGCTTCCCTTATACTTCTTATTAGACTTTTAAAAAATGCTAAAATTAGAAAAGCTCAGTCCAGGAAAACTTCTACATTATGATACGAGGATCGTCATCTAGTGCGAGAAAAGGCCATCGTTAAAGTCTAGCCAATTGAATTGGGCCTTTGACCCTCAATTCGCTTTGATAGGCTAAGCCTAAGCTCTAAGTTGAAAACGTCCCGCAGACCACCCCGCATAATATGCATAGACTAAAAGAGTGTCCATAATATTCGAATTCTTGTTCCAAATTAACTGGAAATGCGATAAAAATTTCATTCATTAAATGCCCTGTAAGCATCAATCAAAGATCTCCATCCGTGGACTAAGTCACTTTGTATTTCGGGGCGTTTTCAGCTTTCAATGTAAGACATGCCTCGTTCAAATTGAAGTTGAAACCATTGAACATTCAAAAACAAAACTGACAAAAGAATTTCATGTTCAAATGTCACAGGCCTTTAAAATGTCATTTTAATTTATACATTTCAATTTTTCTTTATATTGAACCATATTCAAATTCAAATTCATATTCATCTTGATAAAAAAAAAGTTTACATCGAAAAATTTACCATAAATCAATAACTTTTGTCTTTGTCTTGCAATTTCTACTCCATAGAACAATAATTATAATAAAATTATAATAATAACACAGTAGCTCACAAATTGCATGCAATTCATATTACAATTTTTGAATATTTTAATATAAATCGACACAGACATATAAAAAAACTAGTTACAGTAAGTCATAAAAATTTAAATTACATAAAAGGGGATGGAAATTGCATGGCAAACTATTGAGGGAGTCTTTTTTCTATACAAATTTAAGTGCATCCGTTATTATTTTAATTTAAATCATAAAAAAAAACTAGAGAGGAAAACTATGTAAAATGGACATAAATATGATAAATAGTTTCTTGTAATTCAACTGTATTAACATGGAAAATTTATGTATGATATTTAAAGGACTCCCCTCTTAGATTCTTGTAACATTAAAATATCGTTTTAATGGTGTCTCATGTTAATTCTAGTATAAAATCCATAAAATATGAATGGAATTGTGGATTTTCATGATAAAATATTGGTTTTATGCAGTTTTTGCGTTAATTTAAATCATTTTCCATGTTGGTTTGTACAAAAATTCCATTGAAACAATAAAATGATAATATAATAAAAAGATAAACATAAAAAAAATTACATGGTACAATAAATTAAGATATAGAGAGGAGGCCTCCAACACAAAAATTATTATTATTATTATCATTATTTTATTTATATCTCATGTAAATGTCTGCACATAGAACCACATATGACACACACAAAATGCCACATTTCCATTTCAAGATTAATTTTATTGTTGCGAGATATCTCTTGATAGTATCATTTCAATTCAGAAAAAAAATACAAGCAAAGGAAAATATTTTTGTACATGTGAATGAGACATAGAAGCATTAAATTATGCACTGATACAAATTATTTATTTCCACTTCACTAAATTCAAACTGAGTCTTTTATTTTTTTTGTACTTTTTGTATTGAAATCGACTCAACTACTGCAAATATCTGCAATAATGGAATGGAAGCCAAAGTCATTCATAAGATTTTGATGTAAATAAATTTCATGTACACATACACACACATACACGGACACATACAGACATGATATTCATTCAATTCAAAGGATTTATCACCCTTCGCATGTGGGAGGACGATTGTTTTTCTTGAATTAAGTTTTTTTTATGGAAATTGAAAGCAATGAAATTGAATATGTAAAATAAAAAATGTAAATAAACTTCCTCCTTTCCCTTTAAATTGCATTATATTGAAAAATATTATGAGATAAGTTTTAAAGGTTGCACTTGCATAAAATGTGATAGAAAAAAAATAAGTTGTCATTTGTGTGGGTCTTTAAAACTATGGATAATTATTTTCTTATTATATTTAATAGTCATAATAATGTAACTGCTGTTTAGTTTGAATTTTTGTCATTATGAGGTATGTTCAAAAAAATTTTCTTTTGATTTCATGAAATTTTTTGTCTCAAATTAACCCTTAGACGTGCTCATGACATTTTTTGTCTCAAATTAACCCTTAGACGTGCTCATGACATTTTTTGTCTCAAATTAACCCTTTGACGTGCTCATAACATTTTTTTTTCTGAAATTAACCCTTTGACGTGCTCATAACATCTTTTGTCTCAAATTAACCCTTTGACGTTTTATGAGGCAAATGTAGCCCATGACTAAAATTCGTGCAATATTTGGTCAAATTCTTCTCAAAATAGTTTTGAATTTTAAGTTTAAAAGAAATTCATATGAATTTTTGGAAGAGAAATGTCAGTTAAACGTCAAATTTTCACTAACTGGGTAAACAGATAAAATTTGACAGCTCATTTTGTATAGATACACATACGGAAATTTCAAAAACTCTGTAGGCAAATAGAGATTGTCAAACCAATTTAAAAATAAATAACGGTCATTTTGAAAATTCAAATTCAAAAAAATCCGTTAATAAAAATCCGTTTCATCTGCAAATCGTATCAAATCGTAAAATATTTTCAAATCCAACTAAAAATTACATTTAAACAAAATGAAGGCTAATTACAGGTGAATATGATTAATTATTATTAATATTAAAATTCACATTATTTTAAACGATTTTGACATTTCAATTTGATTTCCTGGACAATTGAATAGAGATACAAATTTAATTTTTGTTATTCAATGGAATTATAAATTGTATTCAAGGATTTCTCTTAAAAAATTAAATTTAACTTAAATAAGGACAGATGAGATCATTCCCTCTTCTCTGGATTGAAAAACTAATTAAAATGTGACTAGATTTAATTTAATTTTTGTAATTTACAACTATCTACACCACACCTCGATATAAAATACAAAAAAAAATAGTTATTATAATTTATTTACTACAGTAATTAAAAGCAGCAATGAAAATAAATAGTTTATGACGTATCATTTTTTATTGCTCGTTCACTATCTCTCGCGAATTACAGTCATACGGGAAAGTAACGTTACATGTGTGTATATGATATCGCATTTGATAACTTTTTGAATGAAAGTAAATATACATGAGAATTTTTCGCAATATAATTATTTTACTGGTATCTGTGTGACTGCGTGTGTGTGTCTATGAAGATGCGATGAGACTTATTAAATGCGCCAAATATTTCCGGCGGCTATAACAATAAAAAAAAATTTGTAGGAGGCGCCATGCATCACACATTCATTCATTTTTATCCCATAATACATTTAATATTCGTGTGTATGATGATAAATTTCTGTTTTAATTTTTTCGGTTTAGATTGTATTTGTATGAGATCGCGTCATTACATATCTCTAGTATTATGTGATAGGACATGTGATGAACAGAAAAAGAAAACATTTTTAACATTTGGTATCATTCATTTTTTGTTTTTGGTGGTTGTGCTCCACACTCACAAAATTTATAATTAATTAATATGAATCTCATCGCAATAATTTTACATCTGTCTGATATTTTTCATTTTAGTTTTTTATTTTTTTGTGTCTTTCATATCTAAATTTTTTGTATTAAATTCAATTAAATCAATACGGAATTTATTTCAACGTCATGGATTTTTCTTGGAACGAAGAAGCTCTCATTGTAATGTGTTATTCGCGTGATTACATTAAAATTTAAAAATATTGTAAAAAAAACAACAGCATAAAATTAATACCATGAAAAGTCCATGTTTGTTGTCTAGGAATTAAACTAATAAAATTCTATTTAAATTTGAATAATTTTATATTTAATTTGAGTGTTATTAATTGATATACACTCCTTTTAATTAATTATCAATAATTAAAATTTATTTGAAATTTATTTCTGCGTATAAATGAATAAATTTTAAAAGAGAACTTTTAAAATATAGAACAGAATGAAATTTGATTAATGAGACTCATTATCTTAATATAGGTTTTACATGTGATTATGGACTGTCCTCAGAAACAGTGTCAGGGTCTTATGGATATGTTGGGTGTTTGGAATTGAGTTTTTCAAGGTGAGTAATATTTGGATTTAAATTTACAGGATTTCTATCAAGCAGGTCAGCAATTGGGTCTTATACGGTGCTGAGATGGTACTAGGGCCGTAACGACTGCTATCGTTGCTAGAAAATGTCTTCAAGGAGTCATGTTAATTGAAAGTGCAGCACTAAAAGGGTGGTAAACTTCTTCTAGGCACAGGCAAAGACCATACTCAAAGGTTTAAGTCAAGTGACAAGTTCCACCGAATACGACAGAGCATTTTTATTTATTTATTCGTCTACTGAAGACTACATTGATTTCTAAACTATTTATAGTATAAATTTTTAAGTTTCACGATAAGTTGGCTTTTAAAAGTATGTTTCGAAACATTCAGGTCAAGATTTTCACAATACTTGTTAAATATTCTGGCACATCAGAAGATTGGGCTATTGCTAAGGTAGTTGGTACGGGCCACACGTTCGACAACAATCCTAGGACGCCTAAGATCATAATGATTCTGCCTGATAATAAGCTCCGCTGTAATTTCAGGAGCATTTAAATTGTTTTTCAGGACATCAAATACAAATAGGCAACATGATAATTTTTGTCTATCACGCACCGTTAGCATACTGAGCAGATTAAGTCTGTGTCTGTATGAAGGAAGCCAAACCTGTTGCTCCACCTTAAACCCCTTAAACATTAGATCAAGAACTGTTTTGGATTGACTCAATTATCGAAGCATCAATTTCATACAAAGGACCAGTGACATGTAGAGAGATTTAAGGTATAAATTTCTCTAAACTCTTTCCCAAAGCGTTTTACCATGCTCATTACTGAATTAGCTTTAGATATTGCAATATCAATATGATTTTTGAACGACATGCCAGATGTAGAACGAGACATACGAAGTTATCGCATTCATATCTAATGAATGGGCTTACAACGGCCAAGCTGTGTGATTTTTTCTGACAAATGACACTTTACAAGGCATGGATGGTCTTCAGGAAGCTCTTGTATTAATCTCAAACTTCCGTGCATCAAATTTTTCATTGTCATTGAACTTTATAAATGTAACAAGTCAATTTTTTGCAACTCACCAATAATTCCCATTAAAATACACACCAAAATACCTTTAAAAAAAATAAATTCTGATTCACAAAATTCGTCACTACCAAAAAGTATTAAATGTCCATTGATGATGACTAACATTTGTTTTGGCCGTTACAAAAAAAATTACACACACACCAAAAAAAACATAAATAAATAAATTTTCCTTTTATTTTCACTTGTACCATGACTTTTAAATGCAAATCATCAATGCGACTCACATTATTTTTGTCTTTTTTTTTCCTTTTCAATGACAATCACGTGCATTTTTCATTCATTTAATTCTCATATTTTTATGTTATTTTTATTTATTTGAGACATTTACCATAACTTTGAATGAACAAAAAATTTGACAAATTTTGGCAAGCATAAACATGATTTAAATTTTAAATATCTAAACACATATGCATTTAAATGTTATTTCATTTTATTTTAGTGTGTGCTATGATAATCAAAAATTTTGGATCAATTCAACGAATTATCGTCAGATCCATTTCATTTCATTTCATTCAAATAGATTGAACTTCTGCCAAGGAAATTATTGTGAAAAAATTCTAAGCAATTTCTTTTACATGATGATGATGAGTGTTGAGTCACTTTTCATTTCCATTCATAATCACACTTCAATGAAATGAGTAATCGTAGCCTCTTAATTCAGCTAAATTACACAATATTATGAATGATTCTTATTTTTTTTTATTTCATTCGCTGATTCTCACACACTTACAAACAATTCATTGTGAAATTCATTAACGACAACGAATTGACTTCTGATAATAATTTTATATACATCTCAAAAACACAATACATTTGAAAATCATTCATGAAACGGACATTTAATGAACAGTGTGTATGTGAGAACTGATATTAAAATGTTATTTTTCTTATTCTTAAAAAAAATTAAACAGAAATTATGAATGAAACATGTAAAAATTAAAAATATAAATAATATTGGTTGACTGACAGTTCAAATTTAATAATGAAATAAATGTGCATCATAATATCAGACATAAAGTGCACACAAGTGAAGAAAAAAATAAGTAATTAATTAAAATCAAATGATATTTATTTAGTCAGAGTAAAATAATAACAAAATAAAATAATAAGTGTAGAGATAGGGGGAAGAACAGTTTGATGTACACAATTAATTTTAATGATTTCTATAAGAATATGAGAGACACATCGAGACAGAAACGCGTCTTTGATTAAGTTGTGAATGAAATTATTTTTTTATATGAAAATTGAACTCATTTGTGATCGTTTGACAGTTTACGAGTTAGGTTTAATTAGTAAGATGGATTGATGAATTACAGTTCAAAGGAGATCTTTAATTAAAAATTAATTTTAATGGAACTGAACTCGGACTTTTAAGAAAAAAAAATTTTTTTTTGTAATATATTGAAAATGAGCTTACACTCAAAAATTGAAATTCAGTTTATTTTTTTTTTTTGATTAATTTCTAGTATTCATTTATTGACAGTTAACACAAATCGGAGTCCGGATGCCATACTTTGTTCTCATTTCAAAATTCATCGTGATCACAAAAGGCCGAAAAAGTTCTAATTTTGATGAATATGAATCGATACAGACATGCTTAAATGGGCAGGCCTCGTAGCACCTCGTAGCAATGGAACAAGATCATGCTCAAGCGATATTTTTCAGAAACGATCTAGACGAACGAAATTTTTCACTTGACTCATGCTTAACTTCTACTAGACTATGTCATCTTAATATGGCTCATACGGAAATTTAAGGTAACTGCCCTTTTCGAATTTTAAGTCTCCTAAAAACGAACTTAGCTTTCAACTGAGGACAGGATGAAGGTTAAACGAGATAGATCAATGTCGTCGAAGCAGATCTACAAGTAAGAAACTGCAAAGATGCAGAATTGGGAGCCCTGTAATTCAGTTCTTGACCAGGGCCAGACTACGAAAAGGCCGAAGGATATCGATTACGATAAAATTTCAGTTAGTTTTAATCGAACAGACTGAGATAACGTTCAACGCTTTCTGATACAAGTAACATCGCTTTTCTCTAGCTTCGAAGTTGATCGTATTGCAAAATTTAAAATGAATCAACCCTTTGTATACTTTTTGGTAAAATCGTCCTTGAATGACTATCCGACAATTTTTGCATTTCAAGAAAGATTCATTTCCGTCAACATTTGTCACCGTCACTCTTCCGTGTGACTTGTAAAAAAATTTCATTATCTTCTGTATACATCTCATGTACATTTCAGTATTCCTCTGATTCAGATTTCAATTTTCTTTTTGATTTCGTTGACATTTGACCTTATTTCTAGACAGGAATTAAATGATTATTTATATCAATATATAAAATTTCTACCGAAAATGTCAAATGATATTTATTATTCGGTTCATTTTGATATTTATTTACTTCTTAGTGACACAGAGATTGTGTCAAAATTGTGTAAAATTTGTAAATAAACATCAACAAAAAACTAAGTCTACAGATTTCAATCAATTTTAATCTTAAAAATAAAATTACTTACATCCAGTCTAGTTAAAATTAATTAAGAAATTTTCTCTACATTTGATGACTCAATTTAATTTAAATTAATTTACTTTTCTCACTATTTTTTTATTTTATGATTATTAATATTTTGATTAAAATTATAACACATCACATTAATTTGAAACGTTTTTCGCTTATTTTTATTCATTCATTAAATTTAGCAATTTTTCCAGTAAATTTATATTTTCTGGTCTAGGTAATAAAATTTTGCTCTTGAATTTTTTATACTTTTTTTTTCTTTTTCAATTTAAAAATATGATATTAATAATTCCAATTTATTTTATGATCAAACTTTCATATATATAAATAAATAATAAATAAATATTATAATAAAAAAAGAGACCGTCGGTCTTGTTGATGGTCACTCACTTACACTTTACGTTTTTACTATACAAGACATGTTACAGCAAATGTGTTTTTTTTTATATTCTCTTGATATAAAATTTTTTATTTTTCGAAATTAAATTTTAATTTTTTTTTTATTTTTGCTTCTTTCATAAACTTGCTCAACTCTATTTTTATCTTTTTATCGCACAATTTTTTTTCTTTACTTCTGTTCATATAAAAATAATTCGCTCTCTCAATATTTAATTTTTTTTTTTGTGAATTAAATACAATTTTATCCAATATTTTTTATTTAAGCACTTTTGATAAGTACGAATTGAAAAGTCCTTTTATCAAAATGAATTTAAATGACTGTCTCATATGATCGTTGTTTGGTTATAACTTATATTAAAATTGTAATATTTTGATAGCAGAGTGTTTCCTTTTTTGATTAAAGTTAATCAATTTGTTACACTTACTCGGATTTTTTTTTATTTCTTCTTCTCGAAACGATTAAATCGTACAATTATTTGATTTTCTTTTTAAAAATTTACTTTACATTTAAAATGATCAAAATTTTAATTAAATAATTATTTTTATTTTATTTAATTTTATTACAATATTATGATATACATAAATAAAATAAGTATTATAAATAACGGAAAATCATGATACAATTGACAACGCTTCACGAGATAGACTGAACAAGTGAACGACGATTCTATCAATATTAATATATGAAAAAAATAAAATAAAAAGGCAAAATTGTAAACACGTATTTTTGTATGAATAGTATTTTAACCATGTATGTGTATAATTCTCAATACTTATTTGTATATATACACAAGTAGAAGAGACATAGTACACATTCCATATATCAGAAAGATTGCTCATTTTAATAGTGTGTATATTATACAAGATGAATCATTTTCTTTCTCTCAGAAAATAAAATTTAATATTATTCTTGTGAGTAGTGGGTTTTTATTATTATTATTATTTTAACAATATTTTGTGTTTACATACAAACTGCTAGTGATTATAGGTTGTGTCGAAAGAGAGCTCGTACGGAAAACATATGATTTTCACATGTATGACAAATTTTATATGATAACTATTAGAATCACATACAATCTCATATTTTAATTCAGAGAATTTGTATTGATAATACGATGTGAATTAGCAACTGGGGGATATTGATTAAAATGATCATGAAAGTTATATCGAAGTTGTTTAAAGTTAAAAATTGTTATTAGGTCCCTACGATAAGGTCATTGGTTTCAGTGTCAACGGGATAAAGAAGCTCATTAGATGTGATTGGAAATATCGCATTCAATGCTTTTTTGAAGAAAAACATCTCACCAGTCATATTGAAGCTGCATCAAGATCAAAAGTAGATATGGCTGACATATTCACCATCGGATATTGATCAGAGTGTCAGGATGGATCTTAAAGGTAAGTATTTGATTTGTTAATTGTAAATCATTTAATTTGATTTCAGAGTCAACATTCGTAGAAAACAAAATAAAAGCATCAGATTTCTTTCAAGAGGTTCAATTGACTTTAAAACTAATATTTATATTGTTGAGAAAAACTATCCAATGTTTGTTGAATTGACAATAATACAAATAAGACTCACTTTTCGTTTCTATTAACTTATAATTTTGACGACTACTGTAAGTAAACGTTATTTCTTCAGTTAAATTTCACCTCAACTTGCTCAATAAGAAATCTTAAGCTGGTATCTAAAGCTGAACTTCTTTATTTTAGTGTGGACTACACTATTGATCATTTGAATTTCACCGGCAATGAAACATGCTTTACAGACGAGTTCATTGTGGATCTGATGGAGAAGGCACCACATCTAGTGCATCTTTCTTAAATAATACAAAGTCAGTTCTAGAAAGTTTTCACACCTTCTTACAAAGCTAATCTGGGTCCTTCCCTTTTATCATGGAATCATGACAGGGAAAGTACTCACCCAGCGTGATTCCACACAATCTAGCCTGCTTTATTATCCGAGTTTCAAATAAATGATATATTATCCGTTTCGATATTGGTTCTTCATCCTTAAATCTCATCGTACTACTTTATTCTCAAACTCTTATGAACAGAAAAAATTCAAATGAACACAATTCCAGTGGCGGTTCATTTTCTTATTATAACATTATTATTAATTCTTTTCACTATTCTCATAAATACGCATACGTTCACAATCTTGTATGAATTTTACCTGCAAACCTGTATACATTCAGTCCTAAACCTACTCCACTCTGTAAATGTCTTTTGTTTTAAAGAATGTATTTTATATTTTATGTATACGTGCATCGTGTATAATTAAAAACAAAATGAGACAAATTTACCTGTGTACATTTTGTATTATTATTTTTATGTAGAGCACCTGTATAAATCAAAGTGTGTGTGTATATGCATAGTATGTATGTATGTATGAGAGCAATTCATTTTAATTATTAATGAAATTGTTTCTTGCACAGATTAATTTTCTTTCATTGAATAATTGTTGCTACCATACTTCAAGTGTTCAATTTGCATCCAAGACATTTACATGGAATAACATTTATTTTGATTTTCAATTCAATTTGATGAGTTCACGGAATATTTTCTTGGTTCAAAGGAGTTGATTATTTGAACCCTGTAATTCAATGAAAATTGTTATTTGTGTTGCATGATTTTCCTTAATTGACATCTATAATTTATTCAAAATAAGTTCATGGAAAAGGTAATTTCAGGCTTTTGAAGAATTTTACATTGAATTTTCATTATAATAATAATTTTATTCCATGAAAATGAAAATTAAACAACTAAGAGATGTTTACTTTCAATTATATTTCAATTTTCAAAGCCAAAATGATTTAAGGACAGGCTTCGTGGATTTCAATTAAAATTAAAATCAGTGTTAGTTTTCGGAAACACATTTCAATTGCACACTGAACTGTAATTTAATCCAAGACCAAATTTTGATTCATACTTATTATTTTATAAAATTAAATTCAAGTCGGCTTCTTTTCTTTTGTATTTCATTATTACTTGCTCATACTTTTGTACACAGAAACACACATTATCAAAATTATAACATCGTTCAATGGTTTTTATTTGTTTGTTTGTTATTTGCTTAGTTATTATTAAGAAAAAATATTAAAATTAAAAAAAGAATATTTTTTAAACAGAAAAACCTCCTGCTGATTAAGATGCATCCCGAGATACGCGCGATTATATTTGAATAACATTATTATTATTATTATTATTTTTTTGCATATAATCACTTTTTATGTATGTTCGTATATGGAAGTGAACAAGTATGAAAGGAAAGACAAGAAGTAAAAAGAAGCAAAGAAATATAATAAAAAAAATATTATAAAATAAACTTATAATAAAATAAAATAACTAAAATATGTCACGATTTTAATGTTCTCAACTGCTGCTACTGGAATTACACATACACATTTTAAATATTTGTGTATATTGCCATCATCATCATCATAATCATCAACAGTAACTTCAGTAGCAGCAGCAGCATGTTTGTTCGCAAGTAAAAACACGTAACAGTAGCAAAACATACGTACAAAACAAACTTGTTTAAATAATCATACACTCTTTCACTATTTAGTTTGTTGTTTGCTGCGCTTTGTCATTTCATACTGTTATTTTTTTATATTTTTTTTCCTCTTTTAATAATAATATGAAGTAATAACAATAATAATAATAAACGCGTGTCTTGATTGTTTTTTGATCGATTGATCGATCAATTTACATTTTATTTTTATACTCCTTCTCATTTTACTCATTCAAAAGACATGTTATCGAAATTGATCCTTGCATTTAAACACAGTAGAATTGATTGAGTGCGTGCCTTATTGTGTGGCTGCACTTTAACATTTTATGTTAATGTTAAGTGTTTCAATCCAAAAGAGGAATAAAAAGAACAATAACCCACACACATGTATTGATTGAAATGACGTAATTTGTTGAATTTTATGAATTGAAATTAAATAAATAAATAATAAATTAGTCAATACAATGATTATGTTTCGAAAAATGTTTTTTTTTCATTGAACTGTTAGTTATGATGTTTTAACCCAATAGAAGCTGCTTGAGAAGAAAAGTGGTATCACGTGAATGTTGATGATGATGATTACATAGGTCAACCCTCTTGGAAATCAAATAAACAAGATATAAGAATTTTTAAAATATGCCAACTTAAGACCCTTTTGGAAATCAAATAAACAAGGTATAAGAATTTTTAAAATATGCCAACTTAAGACCCTTTTGGAAATCAAATAAGCAAGATATAAGAATTTTTAAAACATGCCAGCTTTAGACCCTTTTGGAAATCAAATAAACAAGATATTAGAATTTTTTAAAATATGCCAGCTTAACACCCTTTTGGAAATCAAATCAGCATGATAAAACAATTTTTAAAATTTGCCCTCTATGGCATTAAATAATCAAAGTTTAAGTCTCCAATGGGTCATAATAAGGTTTAGTAATTCATAATTCACAAAAAATAAATGCAAATTGACGTCAAAAAATACATAAATCAAATATGGGACAGGCTCTTCTTATCATTCAAAATGATTCACTTTTTTACAATATTCTAATCAAATATCGATAAAAAAAATAATGATATTCATTCATAAAATTGAAGTTAACTTTAATCAAAATAATCTAAACAAACCTTTGTACCACCAACATTTTTTTATTATGCAAAATTTCCGCAAAATCATCATGACGCACAAAAATTCAAATTTTTCTTCAAACATCTGTGTATTTTCATTGAATTAGACCATTTAATCTAGTAGAAAAAAAGAATAGTTAGCTTGCAAAAATTCTATCAAATGCATTGATTTTTGCTTGAATTTCAGTGAAAAGAATTTTATCAATGAAATTGATTTTTTTTATTAATATTGGTAAGGGACATGAATCAAAATAATGTCTTTAGTCAATGGAAAGGAATTTCCTTCTCTCATTTAATCAAAATAATAATCATTTTGTCAATACATATGATACAGTGATTACAATTATAATGATTGTTATGATAAGCAAAATATTTTATCATTTTTACGTCATATAATTTTTATTGATAATTAACTGCATACATGTTTATGTTTGTGAAAAAAAATTAATGTGAACACATGTTTGAACGTGCTCAGCAAAGTTTGTTTGAAGTCATGACGCAATGTTAAAGATTATGGCTTAATTTATTTTTAGTAGGACAAAGATTGGGGTTTAGGTGAATTAAATGTTTTATCATTTCCTTGATTGAAATTGAACGTGCAATATTGTGAAATTAAGATCTCTCTCAAATATTCGTAGGGATCATGAATCTTCATTTATTCAAAAATCTGTGCCTTGATTGACTCTAATAAAGGACTTTGTTGAAACCCCTTGCTTCAAAATTCAAGAATTTCGGTAAAGATTGATCCAAAAACGATATTGAATGGTGCTAAATTCCATGAAAATCGCTTACTCATCTTATGTAACATCATTTTTTTTTTTGTTCAAAACATGACATCTCAATTGAAATACACTCACAGATATCATCTTCAAGACAAATTAATAGTAAAATATTTAATTTCTCATATGTTTTCTTAATAAATAGTTTTAAAAATAAAATAAATAATCAAAGTAAGTTAACACAAGTAATTAGTAATGAATTTGTCACCATACAACTCGTTTATTTTCATATGATTACCATTTAATTTATGTATATTTAAGAAAATGAGGTATATAAAGATTTCTCTGTTAGTCTGTTAGTTAAGACACGCGTTTTAAAA
The DNA here is from genome assembly GCA_900002565.1 of Culicoides sonorensis. NCBI lineage: Eukaryota > Metazoa > Arthropoda > Insecta > Diptera > Ceratopogonidae > Culicoides > Culicoides sonorensis. The sequence goes on along the minus strand of LN483518.1, from coordinate 317,901 downwards.
TAAAATGTAATTTAATGCTAATTAATTGTTTGGTGTGTGTCTGTGTGTGTGTGTTGTTTAATATAAATTCGCATCTCTATTAAAAATTTTAACATTGTTTTTATTAATCTGTTTGGATTAGCAAAGTAAGTTAATTAATTTATATAGTTTTTTTTCTTAAACATTAAACAAGTAATTATATGCATGTGCATGTGTGTGTGTGTGTGTTTGTGTTACAATAAACATTTTTACTTATTAAGAAGTTTGAAAATTATGAGACACATGTTTGGATGTGAAGTTTTGTTTAATGATTCATGAGGTTTTTTTGTATCATAGTAATTAATCATTTTTTTAACATTACTTCAATTATTTTCATGTTAACCCTTCACTACTCAAAGTCTTGGGTTAGGTTTATTTAAAGGCACTACTGCGATCTCAATGTGTCTTATTATAGTCAAAGTTTTACATTACAAACAGTGCCATGGTCGTAACATCGGAGCGTGGCAAATATTTTCACTCATTGGTTTTGGAATTGGACTCCAGAGCTTTAAATTGGTCAAAAAGGTTAAAAACTGTTAGTGGCGTTTTTTCATCAGGCTGAAAATTCGTCCAAATACTGTGCTAACGACATAGAAATGATCAAAATCGTCATGTGAGAAAAATGTCTGAATTGTATCTGCGCATATGGTCACCCAGAGCCTTGTGACTTTCCAGGATAAAGGCTATCATTGTTGATGAAATACTTTAAGATTATTGGACTTCAAGCTATGGACAATGGACATACAGCGCAACAACGCAAATAGCACAGTTTTTGGTTTTCCATTCAAAATGACCATTTTGGAGCCTTTTTTGGGTATAGGGAGTGCTCGGATCTGGTTGAAGTCAAAGACAAATTCGTTCATCCTTTTAAAAAGAACAAGTTTGTTAAAGTAGACGAATTCCGTATCTTTGTTCGTTTAAAAGTTATGAGCTTTTAACTGGGTACGCAAGGGAAAGTTTGACAATCTCTATTCACGTACAGAATTTTGAAGTTTCCGTATGTGTATCTACACAAAATGAGCTGTCAAATTTAATCTGCTTACCCGAAAAGTTTACACTTCAAAATTTCCATACAAAAATGGCACTTTTTTGCTTTTTCGAAAAAATTGTCTGTAACTTTTGAACAAATCAAGATACGAAATTTTTTACCATATTCAAACTTAATCTTTTGCAAAGAATGAACAAATTTGTCTTTGACTTCAACCAGATCAGAGTACTCCCAATACCCAAAAAAGAGGCCCGAAAATGGTCATTTTGTATGAAAAACCAAAAACAGTGCTATTAACGTTATCGCCTTTTAATATTAATATTGGTCTCGCACGTACGCGATAGAGTTGCGGCGTGAGGTGTGCACCTTTTCATATCTTATCAAATCTCAGCTCTTAAATTGGGCTCAGGATACCAGAAATTCATATTCAGAACTCTTAAAATTTTGATTCGTATTTCAAAATTTCACCCAATTTACTTCTGTTACTTGACCCTTCAATACGACGAAGGGTTAAACACAAAATATCCTTATTTAACATTGAAATGACTAATAATTTAATTCTAAAATATCGATTTCAAATTTATTGTCTTAAAATGCCAATTATGGTCATATGTGAAAAAAACTAAGAGAAAAAAAACAAAAGAAAAATCATATTCTTAAAGTCATAAAAAAATATGATTTATTTGTCTCTCTCTCTGAAATGCAATAAGGCAAGACCAATATTATTAATTTAAATGGCATTGGCATCATAATATTGCAAAAAAAACTAAAGCAATGCAATTTAACAATTAAATTTTAATTATTTTTTTCTTTAAATATTCACTGTATTGAGTGATTTTATTTAAACGTGTATTAAAATTAATTAAAACGACTCGTTCCTGAGATTTTAACTTTTTTTTCATTTCATTTCAATTTTAACATAGTAATAAAATAATAATTAAATTCAACAAAAGACCTAAAGAGTGTCGATACTAATCCATTTCAAGCAAAAAAAAAACAAGATCAATTAAACTTTAATAATTATAATAAAATAATGACAAATGGACACGCGTCATTACAATAACAAACAAGTGCAAACAAATAATATAAAAATAAAAAAGGTACAAAATATTTAAATTTAATCATTCAAAAGATTATTTTATTCTAAACTCTAATCAACTTTGATGTCTTTTTAGACGGATTGAGATAATAAAATAAAATTAAAATAAACGCATATGAATATTAATGAAATTAAAAACAACTAAATTAATATTAACAGTGTTTTAAAAAACAAACAGATTTATCGTTAAAAATTAACTTGATTTTATTTTATTTTATTTTAATTTTATATTTTATTTCAATTTCAATTTTGCGTGTAAATGCATTGTAAATTTAAAATATATTGTTTTTTTTTAAGTTTATTTCCATTTTAATTGTCACCATCAATGCTTGCATTCCAGATTTACTTTTGCGATAAAATTTCTTGTGTAATTTTAATTTTATTTTAATTTGTTATTTGTTTTAATAAAAGCTGAGCGCTGGAAAATTACACAAGTAAATAAATTTACCTTTACAATGTAAATTACTTGGAGATAAAAAGGTGAATTCTTTAATCAATGATTTAAGATGAAATTTTGGATTGAAATTTAATGAAAATCTCAGACCCTTTCAGAAATTTCAACGTTTTTTTTTTAAATTTTAAGTTCTTGAGCTCTAATCGAAATTCAAAGCTTGACATCTTCACGTTGAGCCTGTTTAGAGTTTTTGATCTACATTTAGTGCCTGAATGCCGGTAGACAAACCGAATTTAAAAGTGCATTTTCAGAGACCCTTTCAGAAATTTCAACGTTTTTTTTTATTAAATTTTATGTTCTTGAGCTCTAATCGAAATCCGAAGTTTTACCTCTTCACGATGGGCCTTTTTAGTGTTTTTAATCCACGTCTAAATGACGGCAGACAAACCGTTTGTAAAAGCGCATTTTTTTGCATTTGAAGTGTCCTCTATTTATTTTCGTTGTTAATGGTTGTAATTCAAAATTTATGTCTCCTTTAAACCATTTTTACTGACATTTTACACAAAATGCACTTTCTCCCTTCATTTTATGATGACATTTTCCCAAAAAAACTATTTTTAATTTCTTACCATTGAAAACAAAGTTTTATCAAGCAAAATAAAAGAAAATGCAACTTTGTCTCTTATTAAAATTTATTTATTTACATTCTCATACATTTCATTTTCAATTCCTTTCAATGCAAACTAAGAAAAATTGTCATATTTTCTTTGCAATTTATCTATTAAAATTAAAAAAAAAATCATATAAACTGTAAAAATAAAATTCATACATAGAAAATTAGGGTAATAAATCATATTTTATTGTCAATTTCTTTCATTCACTCGCCATTTATTCGCACAACTTTCAACAAAATATCAACTAAATAATAACAAAATTTATATTTCTTTTTATTATTTATTTTATATTTCATTTCATTGTTTATATAAAATTTATATATTTAGAGAAATTTTCCTCTCATGTGAATTGACGATGAAAAGGAAAAAAAACTGAAAACTGACAATACAAAAATGCACTTAAAACTAGTGATACTTTATGTGTTGAGATCCGTTGTTTCAACACAAAAAAAAATTATTATAAAATAAAATAAAATAAATAATCGTTAAATAAATCAAATTTAAAAGACGACACTTTAACAAGAAATTTCATTGCCAAGTTTTGACTGTTATCGTAAAAGGATTTTAATTTTTTTATTTTCATAACAAAAAACCAGGCGTTTCCACTTAATTTATGCAAGTTACATCAATGTCAAAGCATTTCCTGTTGCACTTTTTTCATTACATTTAAAATATAATAAATAATCGGAGATTCAAATAAAAAATATTTTCATTTCCATAAAAATAATGCATTTAAAAATGAATGTAAACATAAATGTAACGTTATTTGATGCAATGTAATTGATATTTCATTTGAAATGATGGGGAAAAAATTTGTTCCATAAATGGTGATTTACAAGAAATGTTAATGAAAATATTTTTAAAATTAAAATGATACAAGTGTAATCGTGAATTTCCGTTAAAAGCGGATTTTTGCTTAGATACAACAAATTTAACGGTTTTTTTTTTAAATTTCAACCGTTTTTTGTGCATTATTTAATTTTTTACTGATTTTTCACTGAAACTTCAATTTCAAATTGCAATCAGATTTAAAGCAAGCAAAGAAAATTGTTGCTTCTGCTCATCATCACATACAGAGAGCATACAAAAGAGACGCAACGTTTAATTCGATTCATGGCACGCTTTCATGTTTTGATAAATCAGCTCATATCGAATTCGATCAGTGCAAAAAAAAATTAAACATCAAAACTCGTTTTACAAATGCATAAAAAAATTGCATTTCATTAATAAATAAAATGAAATGCAATGAAATGAAATATAAAAAGGTATGCGGAATATTATTAAAAAAATTACAGAAACATGATATTGATGATACGTTTATGATAAAAGCAAAATATCATATCAGATATAATTATGTTTTTTTTTGTCATTTGTTTCTTTTCAATTTGATATGAAATTTTAATGTTCATTCAATTTAATTGTAATTCATGTCATGATTTGATTATTTTTTAAAAAAGTGGCATGGAAAACCATTTATGGAAAGCGCCACACATTTGTACACGTTTTGATGGATTTTGCTTATAAGGTTCTGAATTGTTGTTGCATGTTAAAAATTTCCACGTGTCATGTTAAAGCGTTTATTCGAGTTTAATTGGAATTTGATGAAGATTTTCACGCACAGCAACATCAAGCTCCTTGAAGGTTTCAGAGAGCTGTTGATAGCCTCGGAATCATACACCGAGGGATTTCAATGCAAAAATTACACTGATACAGTCCCAAGCCGTGGTGCTTCACCATTGAAAATCAATGATCTTAAAATCACTTGAGGTCTCAATGAATTTTCAATCAAAATTCAATTTTCACCTCAAATTTTTTCTCAAAACGTTCCCACATGTTTAATCAATTTAACGTGTTTTTTCAAAGTCAACATTTAAAAATACGTTCAATATTGCGTTTCATTCAAACATCTGAATTCACCGTAAATTTACTGAGAATTGTATTTTACTCACACTACTCATTTCTTTCATGCTGAGTCATACGTCTATGAGACAAGAAGAAACGAGAAACGGAAATTATTTACTCATATGAATTGAATTGAAATTAGAATTGAAAGGCTTCTAGAATTTCCATTCAATACTTTGTATGACGATATATGGAGAAATTTAAGTGCATGTCAAAAAAACTTTCATAGAAAAGTCGAGAAAAATCATTTAAATGGAAAAAAGTAGGGCATTTCAATGTGGGGCATGGAATTCAATGGAAAATCAATGTAAGGAAAATTTGAAATTAAAATCACATGGACTGGGAAATTTAAATGAATTGAGTTTTATTCAAGCTTGAGATCTAAAATTCATGAATTTTGCATGAGATAAACTTTTTATCAATTTTGACATGATTCTTGGAATTTCTCTGCATTCGTGTTTTACTTCGGGAAAGCTTTCTATGATCGGATTTATATTTAGATTCGAGTTTCATTCTATTTAATTCAATTCAATTCAAAATTAGAAGAACGTGTTGTGAACGAAATGCATTGTGAGACATTTCCAGGGACCGAGCTCAGTTTCAATTTATGTGAAAAAGTGGCACAGACCAAAATCGTCCTTAAAATATCGAAATCCTTTAATAAAAGCACATTAATTTAATTACAAGACATCAAATTTCTGCATTTCCTTATTCATTTCCTTGAAAAGATCAATGTTTACCATATGTAACAACATTTCATTGCATTTCATTTCATTCATCATTCGCGCTTTTTTTTCTCTTCAAATCAGCTGTCAATTTATTTCATCATTACAAAATGTCATCTACACCACAAAACACCGGTTGTCTGCAAAATAAATGAAAAATTAAATTTTATTTTAAATTTCAAACAAATTTTATTTTGACTTGACCAACCATGGGAGTTACTGGTCTCTGGAAATTGATTGAACAGTCAGGCAAACCAGTGCCATTGGAAACTTTGGAAGGAAAAATATTAGCAATTGGTAACATTTCAATGTAAACTTACAGAAAATTGTGAAATAATTTTAATTTTTATAATTTCATCTCACAGATATCTCGATTTGGCTCCATCAGGTAGTCAAAGGTTACCAGGACGGTCGTGGTGGTGCTGTGCAAAATGCCCATTTAATTGGTTTAATTAATCGTCTGTGTAAATTATTGTTTTTTCGGATAAAGCCTGTGTTTGTCTTTGATGGTGGAGTGCCACAACTCAAAAGAAATACGATTGTAAGATATTTTAACATTTAATGTAATGCCTGTAAATATTAAATTTTGGGATTTAATTCCAGGAAAAACGCTCCATGCAACGGAGTAAAACCCAAAATGAAGCTAATCGTGTTGAGCAAATCTTACTTGAAACACTTGCCAAGGAGAAAATCGTACAACAAGCCCTTGGAAAGTCAGTGAAGGATATTATTTCACCTCGCAAAGCCCAACAAATGCGAGATAATCGACAGAAACAGGATGATTTATTTGTGCTTCCACCCCTCAAGGAAGATTTGGGTGTTTCAAGACTCAGTCAAAGTGATTCAGAGGATGATGATGAGGATGCATTTAAAGAAAGCGAAGATCAAAATATAATCGGAGATTTATGTGCAAGTGAAATCGCTAAAATCGATGTCACTCATCCTCTTTTCAAGTCATTGCCAGCTGATAAACGTCACGCAATCCTATTTGAATTGAAGGAAACACGCAAGCAATCGTCATGGGGCAGACTTCACGAAATGCCAGTTGAAGGTGATAATTTTAGTGACTTTCAAATGAAACGCCTGTTAAAGCGCCGCAAAGTACAGACATCACTCGAAGAGGCTGAACTTGAAATGGGTGGTAAATCCTTGTCATTAATGGAATTGGATGAGATGCTGCGTGAAGATGGAATTGTCGAAGAGTCTCATGACAAGCTTAAAGGTCAGCGAATTGCCTCAAATGAAAATGCGAGATTTGTTTACATTAAAGACACATTGAAAGCAATTGAGGAATCAAAGAAAATGCTTGAAATTGAAGAGAAAAAAAAGGAAGCGGCATTGGCTGTAGTTCCAGAGTTAGATGAAGACATTGATCTTCAAATGGCGATTGCAATGTCATTGCAAAATGAAGAGGACGAGAATCCAGCGAATTTAACACAAATCGATGTGAAAAAAGCAAGTGATATCAGATTATCGACACCTCAACGCCAGTATTTGAAGAACATCAACAAAGCACCAGCACGCGAGTACATGCTCGAATATGGCATTCTCAACGATGATACAATTCAAGATATGTTCAAAGACAAAAAGGAAGAAATCTCAAAAAAAGAAGATGATGCACTAAGTGTCTCGAGTTCCACAGACTCTGATTTTGTTGATGTGCCAACGGATGATTTCAGTTCAGAGACTGTCGTTCCTGTAATGGAACAATTTCCGTTACCCGATGTCACTCCATCAAAAGACTTTCGTATTGAAGATCTCAAAAAAAGTGATTCAGTCGAAGTAGTAATCGATCCAAGTAAAGTCAAGTGTGATGATTTATTCAAAGATATTTTCACTGGTGAAAATGAGACATTGAAAGATGATCGGAATATGGATGGAAATTTAGATGAAGATTCCGAGGACGCAAATAAGACTCAACCAATTGACTTGGAAGAATTTAGTGAAATTATTCAACATTCACCTGAAACTGATAAAAAACGTCTGAATTTATCAGATTCAGAGGATGAAAGTCCTGTAAAGAAAATCAAATTAAATGCCACTGAATATGAAAAAATTGAAATTGAACCTGAAATCAAAAAAAGACTGATCGATAATGAAGATTCGACGAAATCGCAGCCGATTCCAATTCAAAATGAATTGAATGGGGTCCAAAGTCCTCCAAAAAAACCTCGATTAGAAGAGATCTCAATTGAAAATGTGACTTTTAGTGAAATTACTTCTAAATTATATGAAACTGAAGCAATTACTTTGAAGCAATCTCCTGCCAAAAAAATTGAAATGGAAAAAACTGATGCGGACATCATTGAAATTAAGGAACGCACTCCAAGTCCTGAAAAAAATGAAAGTAATATAAAATTAGATTCTCCCATTAAAATTCCAACACCAACAAAAATACCAACACCGACTAAGATGGCAGCTCAACCAGGAACTTCCCATTTCACAAGTGAACCACAACCAAGCACATCAAAAGTCGTGAATATTAAACCACCGGTCATGAAATTGCCTGAAGATGAGAAGGCGTTGGAGGAAATGGAACTTGAATTAGCCGCCAAACAAAGGGATCTTCAAAAAGAGATGAATAAAAAGGATAGGCATGCCGTGTCAGTGACAGAGCAGATGACGATGGATTGTCAGGAGCTTTTGAGGTGAATTTTTATTTTTCCTTTAATGCACCTTGCACGAAAATTAAATTTTCCTTGAAATTTTTCAGATTATTTGGAATTCCATTCATAATCGCCCCCATGGAAGCAGAAGCTCAATGCGCATTTTTAAATAAATTCGGCCTTTGTGATGGAATCATATCAGACGACTCTGATTGTTGGCTCTTCGGAGCAAGTGTCGTGTACAAGAATTTCTTTGACAACAAAAAAATTGTACTGGAATACAAGGCCGAAAATATCAAGAAACTGTTTCACATTGACCAGAAAAAATTAATCCAACTTGGAATGTTGTGCGGATCGGATTACACTCAAGGCATCGATGGAGTTGGCATGGTCACTGCAATGGAAATAATTTCATCTTTCTCAACGCACAATGAAGATCACACAAATGAGGAGATTGCTGTAATTTCAGCTTTGCGTAAATTCCGTGATTGGTGGATCAATGGCAAAATTGCACATTCAAAGCAATTGGAGGATTTGAAGAAGAAATTAAAGAAAATGGAATTAATTGAAGGATTCCCGAATCTTGAAATCGTTAGAGCATACATGTATCCATCAGTGGACTTGAATGAAGAGCCATTCAGTTGGGGAGAACCTCAAGTCGAGGAAATTTATGAGCTGGCACGAAGGAAACTCGGCTGGACTCAAAGTAAGACTGATGACATTTTACAACCTGTGATCAAGAAGTTAAAGGAAAAACAATCACAAGCCAATATCAAAAATTACTTTAAAGTCAAGGAAATTAAAAGTCACACAGAGTTGGCTGTGAGTAAACGCACTGAAAAGTCAATCAGACGCTTAGCAGGCGATTTGACCCTTGAAGAAGAAGTCAACGAGACAAAAAAGCGTAAAACTACAGCTAAACGAACGAAAAAAATCAAAAAAACTGATGAAGACCCAATTGAGATCATTGAAAATGATTCAGAGGAACTTCCATCAAGCTCACAAAACGAATTGATTGAAATTGACATGGAAAGTCCGGAAAAATCCAGTCAAGTTGTTAAATTTGTGCGACCATCTCCAAAAAAGACACCGGAAAAGAAAAATAAGCGTTCAAGAAAAGCTTCAAATAAAGAAGAGGCATCATCATCACCCATCAAAGAGTCATTACCAAAACGAATTCGAATTCCAAATCCTCGTCCTCCGATCCCACAAAAAGTCAAAGACCAGGAAGAAGCGGAAGACCGCAAAAAGAAAGCCGCAGAATTATTTAAAAACAAAAACAAGAAGAAAAACTGAATGAATAAAAATGACATAATCGAATTAAAATGCAAGTCAAATCAATAAATTAAAATTTCGCGAGAAATTCCCTTAACCGCAATGATGACGTCGCACCAAAGTTCAAGTTCACACAAATATTGTATTGAATTTGCGCTTGATAAGAATTTATTTCACATTGAAAAAATAAAATGTAAATAAAATTTGTCATTTACTCATTTGTAGCGCAACGGAAAAGACGTTTTATATTATATTTATTATTTTATTTCAAAAGATAAGGTTTTAATGTTTTTAAAATACACACATTTAATTAATAAAATGTCTCGTAATTGCATGTTATTTGCTGTTTTTGTAACAATTTTCATTGGAAATTCAATTGGAATTTTGCCTCCAAGTCGAAAAGCGTTGCCAGGTGAAGCTCCTTTCATGGTCAGAATCTCAGATGGAAGGAAATATTGTGGTGGCACGATAATTCGTAATAAGTAAGCAATTTTATTTTTTATTACCGTCACTAATCTAGACACGTAGTAATTTTTTTCGATTTTCAGCATAATTCTCACTGCAGGCCATTGCGTGGACAATCGAGACATCGACCGATTATTTGTCTATGCAGGGACTTATGACGGTTATGATACCTCAAGATTGTTTAGACACAGTGTGGAGCAAATGCTGGCACATGCTAACTTCAGAGTAGGAGATAACGGTGTCCAAGCATTCAATGACATTGGTCTCATAAAACTATCAAAACCCCTTGTAATGAGTGATAAAATTAAGGCAATTTCCTGGGCCAATGTAAGGTTTAATGTCAATTCAACACTTTTCGGCTTTGGATACACAGACGATTCATATACAAGCCCAGCTGAATTTCTCCGCACCACAAATGTCACACTAATTCCAGACACGAAATGCAATAAAATGCTTGAACGCACAATCACGAAAAGTATAAAAGAAAATTACGAGTTTTGTGCTGAATCGTGTGCATGCAACGGCGATTCTGGAAGTCCCCTAATTCAAATTGTGGATAACGAACCGAAAATCGTTGGAATCACATCATGGCTGGCAGACGATTTGTATGGATGCCGAACACCCCCAGCTGTTTTTTTGAAGGTAGCTGATTTCAACGACTGGCTACTTGAGAAACTGAAAGACTTGGAATTGGACAATGTGATTACAGAAAAATCGTTTAATGAACCAGAAATGATAAATTATCGGAGACGTCGATTTGAATTGAACACTTAAAGTAAAAACCGTTAAATTTTCCTTTGGTTTGACATTAAATTTTTATTTTATTGAATTTTTTTCCCATTTAAATGTATTTTTATTGTATGTAGTTTGAATATAACGACCTTGATATTATGTATAATAATTATAAATTTGAATTTCTTTAATATCCGGAACAAATATCATCTATTTTTATTGTATAATTTATTTATTTTTATTTTTATCCTAGTAGTTTATTATCCATTCAATTTTAACTGTAATATATTTTTCAAAAAATTGTAATGAAATTTAACATTTAGTGGCAGTTTTTGAAAATCATTTCGATATATTTTTTTTTTGTTTTCCTTATAAATGTGCGTTTTTTCACTATTTTCGTCATTTTTTGTCTTAGTTTTGGTCCATTCATGGTATTTTTAAAGTAAAATGCGTTAAAATGGAATCAAAATTTTTTAGAATGTTTCAATTATAATAATTTCCGATTAATTTTGTTACAAAATTTTTTTTTTTAATAAAATACTTTCATTTAATTTCCCTAATTTTCATTTTCATTAATAAATTTTATCAATTTTTTTTTTTTTAATTAAATTTAATTTAATACATTCATCACTCAAAATCTGGATTTATGAGTTAAATTTAGACTATATAAATATAATTTAATACAAAATATTTATTTTTATTTTTATTAATTTTCATTTTAAATTTAATCCGATTCAAAAACGATTAATAAGCAATGGAAAGCACATAATTTGAGAAGGTGGCCATTAATTTTTATTTGAATTTTATTTTTAGGCGGTTCACAATTATTTTTAGATTTTTCCCCCTCCACCCTTTTTTTGGGAGAGAGAGAGAGGGGGGAAACATTTCAAAATTAATGTAAACCGTCTTAATTAATTTAATTTTAATTTATTATCAAAAGCTTTTAATTACACATTTTATTAGAAGTTTATTGTTTCATTTGAATACAACGCCATCTGTTAACGGATAAAATTTGAATTGAATTTAATTTCAATCTTTACAAGTCAAGGTCATGAATCGCCATGAGCTATGAATTGAGTTTACAATTCAATTTCAATTTCTTTCGCTTTAACGGTGTTCATAGATGGCGCCACCTACATAACATGAATATAATTTCTTTAAATTTAATTTAATTTAATTTTAGTTTTTTTTTCTAGCATGTGCTGATTTGTCGCGTGCTTTATTATTATTATTAAATTTTGTATAATATTTTATTGTTATCAATAGTTTTTTTTTTTCTTATCTATGACTTCTTATGATATATAAAAAAAAAAAACTTACTTAGGCTTACTTGTAATTTTTTTTTTTTAATGTTATATTTAATTAATGATACTAATAATAATCATGTCAATCAATCAAACAGAAAACAAAAACAAATGATTTTCTACACAAACTTTACAAAAAGTTAACTTTTTATTCTTTTTCCTTTTAAATTAAAGCTTTCGTACTTTATTTTATTATTATTTAAATTTCATACGTTTTTTATTGAAATTTCTTAATTTTTTGAGGTCCGTTCATTGTAATTTTCAAATTTTTTGTCCGTTGGCTTTTCATTTCAAGCGAAGGGGCTGGGGGAGGTAATTTTTTTTGATTCTGAATTTAAACTTTATAGCTTTAAACTTTTTTTTATTTTGACCTTGAATTGCTTGAATATTTTTCGCATAAAGACCCCCCTCCATTTTTATATGGGAGGGGGACTTTCAAAGGGGGTGTTGACAAAATATTTGAAAATTATTGTGAATCGCCTCATTGAAATGTATTGATATATTTTTTATTTTAAATATTCCATAAATTTAATATTTTACTAATGTTTTTTTAAATTTTTTATTGTAATTTGATATAATTTCCTTAACTACAGTCTAGAATTAGAACAAAATTGATATTAAAAAGAACAACAATAACAACTGGGAATTTTTAAACACTTGGGGGAAGTTGTTCTAATATATATTTTTTATTATTAATTTTTTTTAAGGTATATGAATCAATCATAACACTGTTCAAACAAAAAAAATAATATTATAATAATTATGATAATAATAAATTCTTACGCAGCTAATAAGTTTTTAATATTTTTTGGTGTATTTTCTTCATTGAGATGTTTCGTGGTGTAACGAAGGGCATTTAGAAGTGGCTCTGATTTGGCTGGTGGTTGTGCTTGCAGCAACTTGACACAGCCTTTAACGTCTACATGTGAATTCTTTTTGAATGCACCATCCGGATGCACATGATCATACAGAATTACGAGTCCGACCTAGTTTTCATTGGAAAAAGGGAAAAGGAAATGACGTTACATGATTATTTTTATGGTTATCAAATGAATATTTTTACCATGACTCGTAGCACGAGTAATTGTGTCTCCTCTCGTGTCATTTGCCTTAATAAGTTTTGGTTTTCAAGCATGCGAAGACATACTTTTGCCATAGTTCCTATGAAATGATTGGTTTTTACTAAGAATTGTGAAAGGAAATGAAATGAATTGTTACCTAATGTTTCAGTCGTATTTTCTGTATCACTTGAATGTTGTTCGACAAACTTTGATGTTGCTTCGCTCAATACCTTGAGCATTGGTGTCGCGTGTGCGTAAAACAGCGACATTCTGTTTGCAATATCTGATGGTATCACAGCGTTATTTGCATCTAAACGTTGTCGACTCACAACACGTCGATAGTAACTAAAATCATTTTGTATTGCAGGTGTCTTCATCTAAAATTGAAACGTATTTTGATTAAAATTCATCGTTTTCAATTCAAATTTACATACCTTATATTCATCAAATTTCAATACAAATTCCAAAATTTCTGCCAATTGTTTCACCAGTGCCTGTTGCTCTTCCAAATGTTGTCTGGGTGTCCGATTTCCGCCAACAAGCTCTTCAAGTAATATCGGAACTACGCGTTCCAATTCAATCGAATGATCAAAACACCGTTTTAACTTTTCCACTAAAGGAACTACCGCACTCCACGCCTTTTCTTGTATCTCCGGACTCACATTACTAATTGCCTCGCGAATTTCTTTCCCAGCTCCCTTGTAACACTGAATTTCTTCCAATATTGAGTCCGATTGCCGTAACACATGCTCAACTTCCTCAAATACACGCTTTTCATTGGGACTTGGCACACAATTCTCAAAATCAAGAAATATGTCAGAGGTTTTTTCATTTTCGTGTGTACGATCATACGCCAAGAGACTTAACAATTTTCCCATGTTTATTAATTTTAATTTGATGATTGAACAAAAAAAAATGTAACAACTGTATTTATTTATTTAGAAAACCTGAAATGAAAAATGAAAATAAAAATTTTTTTTTTTTTTACTTTAAATTGAATGTAGCGCATTTTTTTAAATGTTATTCGAATTTATTATGATTTGTCACGAACATATTTTTACTCGATGATAAATTTGAATGAAATTACGGTGCTCAGCATTGAAAGGGGTTTTAAACGGTTTTAATTTCATTGAAACAAAACTCATATAAATTAATTTCAATTCAAATGACTCAGACCTGGATTGGAATGAATCAAATTTGCTCATTTTCAATTAAAATCCGTTAAAAATCGGTTTCATTGAAACCGGTGACTTTCCATCTCCATTTCAAGGTATGCATTAATCGTTGGCGTACTAGAAATTATGAATGCGTTAATTTTATGCATATGACACATATTTTGTGTGTTTTTCATGGTAAGTAATTATAATTAATTCAAATCTTGTCACTTTCTCGACCGAGCGAACATTGAACGTGAAATTTATGTTCCAAAAATAATTGAAATTGAACGTCAATTCAACACATTCCTCAAGAAGTACTTAAAAAATAAATACAATTTAATTCCATTGATATGTAACACGATTTCCGCCCACCACGATAAAAAATTAAATAATCGACATACAAAAAAAAACTTAGACGATGAATTTTTTTGTGTGTAAACCAAAGAATTTTATAAACCCCAAAACAATAGCGGTTGTGTGTGTGTGTGTGTGTATGTAATGCATGTTACTTGTTAATAAATTCAAAAAAGAAAAAATCTCGACCTTCTCCAAATCACTTTTTATGGTGTATGCAAGTTATGTTATTCCAAATATGTAAATACTTTAACTCTGCAAAGCAAATAAACACGAATGACACAAAATTTGAAGTGACCAAGTGTAAAAATGTAATTTATGAGTCACCTATTTACTCGTTTCACTTTTTTTTCCTTCAATGATTACCCTTTTTTTTGTTATTATTATTAAAATGTTCTGACTGATGTTATTTTTTTCTTTTCATATGTTGTTGTTGTTGTCATTCGCACGTAAATTGAATGCATTCTCTCTCCTGTATAAAAATGATATTAATTCAATAAAATTGTGACATGATGACACAAAATTAAATTAGATAATGAGGAAATATTGTTATTGTTGATGTATTTCATGAAGAAGAGAAAAAATTCGCATTAATTTATTTATCAGTATTCATTCTGAGAATACAGACACATACACAGATACACACACGGTATGTGGTCAAAAGGCGAAAAAACGCCCCTGCAAAGCTGAACTTTGATTTTATGCGTAAGGTGCATTCTTTTAATTAGGTTTTTGATTATTTCACTTACAATTTACTATCTAGAATATTTTTTTAAATATTTTATCACTAATTTTATTTATCTAAAACAACGCTATCAACTTCAAATGAGAAAAATTATTTTAATAACAATATATAGGATGTATATAAAAATTTGTTCGTACGATTCTAAACAAAAAGTGACTTTAATGACAGATGTCAATTTTATGATGATGAAAGGGTAGTTGACCCTCACAAATAATGTCCCCGTATTTTGTTTTTATTTGAATTTTTTGACCGTTAAACAAAAGCGAAAAACACTCTGTATGTTAATTTTAAGAATAATATTAATTTATTTCAAATTTAGTTTCATGCAATTGTGACTTTTCCGTTTTTACTTCACTGTGAACTCCTCGTCCTCTTACAATTTTATTAAAACGGGCACCATGACACTTCTCCAAATGCCTTTTCAAGCTGCCACTACACCAACTCAATTGTTTTCTATGAGCTGTGTATGGAATACTGAAGTAATTGGGACATAGAACACACAAATGTTCTGCTCGTAACAGAAATTTGTTTCGTACGATAACCAAATTTGAATCTGTGATATGTTTCTCTACCAGATTGATATCGACATTCAAATTAATACAACGATCGTAGACATTTTTAAGCGATTCGTGTAATTTTTGTCTGTATTGCATTTCATTGAGTGGCGATACTTCGAGCAAATTATCAAAAGACTTCCGAATAATTCTGACATTTGTGTGCGTGTTCAACTCTGGAATCGCTTCATTTGAATTTTCTCCTAATCCACTGTCATCTGGTGTTTCAATCATAGATTCACTCATTTCATACTCGTTTATTGGTTTCATTTCATCTAAATTACTGGTATCATCTTCAAGTGCTTCCCTTTTAATCACCTTAGAATCCATTTCATTTTGTGCGAATGCCGAAACAGCTTGCGGTGTGATTTCAATTTGCATTGACTCCAAATCATTTTCCTCTTCAATTGTATCCTCATTTAAAACAGGTTGTATTTGGTCAATTGGTCCCTTGAGTTCCAGTAATCGACATGCCTCTACAAAATCAGCATAGTGTTGCAATGGCACATGAACTTCACCAAAATAAATGTAATACAGCAAATAAATGAAAATGTGTGTTTCAATGTCCGGCAACAGTATGACTGGAATTGTGCCTGGAGTTGATGTTGCAAGAATTTGACTTAGAAATTCACTTGATGCCGCAAAAATCATTCGATGACAATGAAATTCATGCTTTTCTAGTCCTGTTTTTATTATCACATCACATGTAAATGAAGTCTCATCAAGAGTGTCTTCGTACAAGGAACTTGACAATTTTGTCATGATATTTTTTTTGTGGAATTCAATGTGACCATTTGTTCTTGTTATGTTCATTTTAATTGAACTTTAACAATTTCTTTTCATTCAAAGTTATTTATTTATTGAAATTTTATTTGTTTACAATTTTTTCATTTGACATATTGAAATATTTTGACGTTTGTTTATTTACATTTCATTTGTTTTTGTTTTGGTAGTCTAAAAAAGTTAAAATTAACCAAAAATTGGTATTTTCAGTTCCCGTGAAAAGGAGACGATGTCTTCGATACTTTCGCGAATCATAAAACAAGCCAGATACACATTTGAACCCAAAAATCATGCAACATATCAGAAAAATTTCCTTGTTTTAAGAGAGCTCGTCAATGGTTTAGGGAATTTCTTGGATCCAGAATTAGTGTCACAAAAAACATTTGATAGTCCTGGAAAAGCTCCGTGTACTTTTTTGAGTATCTATGAGACAGATCTTTTTACTTTAACGGTCTTCATCCTTCGAAATGGATAGTAAGCTTAACATTTAAATTATTTTTTTTTTTAATTCAATGTCATATGACATTTTTTTTTATTAGTACCATGCCATTACATGACCATCCTGATATAACCGGCTTATTGAAAGTCATTCATGGAAGTGTTAAAATTCGTAGTTACACAAAAGTTGATCCAAATATCGATCCGTTTGACGTGCAAATAGGACAACGCTTTGAAGTTATAAAAGCTGATACAAAAGTAAAATTTTTGATACGTTTAAATCATTGAAATTTTACATTTTCATGGACTTGAATTTCAGATTTTATCATCATCGTCACCAGCTGCCTGTTTGACACCAAATGACAACAATTTCCATGAAATTCAAGCTGTTGAGGGGAATGCTGCATTTTTTGATGTCCTAAGTCCACCATATAACGACGATACACGAGTGTGCTCATTTTATCGAAGGGTCTTATCAAATGTGGGTGGCGTTGAAAAGTTATTTTTGGAAAAAATTCCTGCTCCGTATTCTTATTATTGTGATAATGAGCCATTTGAGCTGCCTGAAAATGATGCACGAGAAATTATTTAAATGTTTTATGATCAGTTTAAATGAAAAAAAACAGTACAGATGCATTGGAATGAGATAAACTTGAAATGCATTTAAATAAAAAAAAATTGAGATTAAATGTAAAGAATTATTTTCATGTAAATTGCATACTTTAAGGAGTTTTAATCCAAAATTACTTTGTTTCTTACAAAAAATTGCAATTAAATTGAAATTTCATCACACTATGAAAAAATTTAACTGAATGAAGCGAAGATCCGATGTCGATTAGTGATTTCATTTCAACAAATTTACGTTAACTTTACAATTTTGCATTGTTTGTATAGAGATCTGGGCAATTAACTTCCTTTAACTTTAATAATAATGATTTTGATGTCTGTTTATTTCTACGTTATTATTATTGTAAATTTTACAATACAAAGTTGCAACATTCAGTTTAAATGTCAATCCAATTATTGTCTATTAATTTAAGAAATTTTATTTGTAATTGGTCTTTAAATACAATTTCATTGATTATTCTTCAAGAAAAATCAATTTTTTTCAGCTAATTCTTGAAAAATCAGGAAAATTGAATTTTCCCTGTGAATTTTGAGATTTTCCGACTTTATGATCTAAAAATGCTCATAGACCTTGATGCAAAAATGGTCGTTCTTGCATGTCATACGCATTTAAGTCATTTAACGTTAAAATTTTACTGCAAAAAAAAAAATTAAATTTAAATAATTCGCATGTTAAAACATAAAAGTCATTAAAATTTGAGAAATATGATGGGAACTCGGCTAATTAAATTAAAAATCAAATAATTAGTTACAGGTATGACCGTGAATACATTTTGAAATTTGAATCGTCATTTCGGTCATTAACTTACATTTGCATTTAACGTATAAGGATTAAAAATCTGCATGACTTACCAAAAAAAATTTCTTTTGTTATCCAAATATTTTTATTTATTTAGATCAAATTCAATCAAAAAACGTAAAATAATAAAGAAATTCCATTGAATTCCATCGCCCTTGATAAAAATTTAAAAAAACGCAATAATTTAGTTTTTATTGATCATATTTTTTTTTATTTTTTATAATTTTACCTCGAATCCGAATCTTAATTGTCATCTTTTGTCACATGTATTGCAATTTGAACTTAAATTAAACTTTATTAAAGAAAAAAATAACAATGCAAAATATTTTTGATCCGATTTTGGCATGACGATAAATTTTCCGAGACAAAAAGTTTTGTGTGTGTGTCATGACACGCATTTAATGCTAATAATATTAATTTTAATAAAAAATAATAAATGAGATTTTATCTGGATTCAGTCAACAACATGAATGAAATGAAAACAAGCAACAAGTGATGCCGATCGATGTGAAGGTTTACTTTTGAAATTGCATGTGAAATGTCTGTCTCTGAGTCAAAGGACCCTGAATTGAGTCGTTTTTCTGATTTACAGGAAATTTTCTCATTTCAAATCATATAACCCGAATCGGCTTGAAAATTTTTCTTCAACTGCGGACCTCAAATTTTCATTTTTAGGGACAAATATTCGACTTATAGGTCTCTTTTGTTAAATTCAAGTCATCACGACGACTCACTTGAACTTAACTCACAATAATCAAAAAAATCGACCTAATCGTATAAATTTAACAAAAAATCAGCATTACTTACACTTTTCACACTTCGTTAGCCATACACAAGACATTTCATATACCGGTTAATTTTCATAAAATAAATTTTTATTGTGTTATTTATTTATTTATTTATAGATCTTTGTTTACATGTTGAATAATAATAATAATAATAATAATAACAGTAATAATTTCATCTCAATAAACGCATTACCTTACCAATGACGTATGAGCATGTAGATTACGATGATTAGATAATTTTTTGCATTGCATTATGGAAAAACTAGAGTAAAAACGTGCGAAATAACCTAAATTCCATTGAAAAAAGTTCATTCAAAGATATTTTGTTGTTAATTGTAATTGAACATATGATTAAATTAAAATAAATAAAATAAATAATAATAAAAATAATTTTTCTTTTATTGTTATCGGTCAGAAAATTTGTTTGTTTGTTTATTTATTTGATTTAATTTGGAGATTAAAATAAAATTAGATTGTTTTTGTTTAAGGCCGCGACAAATGAAAATCGAAAGTTTTGTCCTAATCCAATAAAATGTAAGATGGGGGGGGCCAAAAAAAAAAAAAATTTCGACTCACAAATTATGTTTTTAAGGCAATTTCTTTGAATTATCACTTATAACAGACGTATCATTGCTTTCATTTTTAATTAATTGCCTCTTGAGAATGTTATTAGCAACATTTTACAAAGAAATCATCAAATCGATCAATTCTGATTTAAGTCACACTCAGAAATTAATAAGATCTATTTTGAAAAATTTGACCGTTAAAAATTTTCAATTTAAAAATTTTGCAAAAGGAATTTCAATGGCATTTTTTTTGCTCATTTAGGTTTTTTTAGGCTAATTCGACACAATAACGTAATTATTACTTAAAAATTGTTTAAATTTTCTAAAAAAACACAAATTTCTAATTGAAAATCTGGTTCAAAAAAAATTTTTTTTTTTTTTTTGCCCCACGTCTTTTTTGACTTTTCAAAAGGGGCATCGGACAAAACTTTCGAAATTCATTTGTCGCGGCCTAACCAGAAAAAAAAATTAAAAAAAAATTAATAAGAATATTTTTTTGTTTAAATACCAAATTTTGAATAAATTTCCTTGAAACCTTGAAAAAAATCGATTTAATTTAATTTAATGAAGGTTGAAGTGCACAAATGTTTTGATTATTTTATGAATGGGACTTGAAATTGTTTTGAAAGGCCCTCGTTGAATACTGAAGTTGAGTTTTTTTAATTGAATGATCACATTCAAGCTTAAAGTGAAGTGGAAACGCCTGGTTTTTTAAATTAATTTTCAGTTTTATAGTGGACGCGTCTGGTTATTTTAAGTTCATTTTCAGTTTCATAGTGGAAACGCCTGGTTATTTTGAGCTCATTTTCAGTTTATGGTGGAAACGTCTGGTTAAGTTTAATTGAGCAAATTTTCAGTGTCATAGTGAAAACGCCTTATTATTTTGAACTCATTTTCAGTTTTTAGTGAAAACGCCTGGTTATTTTGAGCTCATTTTCAGTTTTGTAGTGGAAACGCCTGGTAATTTTGAACTCATTTTCAGTTTTTAGTGGAAACGTCTGGTTATTTTGAACTCATTTTCAGTTTTTAGTGAAAACGCCTGGTTATTTTGAACTCATTTTCAGTTTTTAGTGGAAACGTCTGGTTATTTTCAACTAATTTTCAGTTTCATAGTGGAAACGCCTGGTTATTTTGAGCTCATTTTCAGTTTTGTAGTGAAAACGCCTGGTAATTTTGAACTAATTTTCAGTTTTATAGTGAAAACGCCTGGTTATTTTGAACTAATTTTCAGTTTTATAGTGAAAACGCCTGGTTATTTTGAGCTCATTTTCAGTTTCGTAGTGGAAACGCCTGGTCATTTTGAGCTCATTTTCAGTTTATAGTGGAAACGCCTGGTTATTTTGAGCTCATTTTCAGTTTATAGTGGAAACGCCTGGTCATTTTGAGCTCATTTTCAGTTTCGTAGTGGAAACGTCTGGTCTTTTTGGGCTCATTTTCAGTTTATGGTGAAAACGCCTGCTTATTTTTTAACTCTTTTCAGTCTTATAATGGAAACGCCTGTTTTTTTAAACTCATTTTCAGTTTCATAGTGGAAACGCCTAGTCAGTTACCAAAAAAGACGTTTTTCCCCAAATTTTTCTTGAATTTAACGTAATTTTCTTAAAAAATCTTACATTTGATTTGAAATTGAACCAAAATTCCATTCATAATTTCAAATTATTTTCATTGAACCCAATTTGAACCAACTCACCAATTAATAAAGTTCACACAAAAATAATGCAACATATTTCTTACTAAATCACAACAAAAAAAACAAAAACAACAAAATCATAATAATAAATAAACAAAGTAACAATTATAATTTTTTTTTATTATGTTTATTATTACAATTATTTATCATACTAATAAGAATAAAAATGAATGAAGAGATGAATGAACCATTGTTGATATGAATTGTAAAACAAAATTAAATTTACATGTGTAAACACAAGACACGAAACACATTAATTTTTTTTTTATGAGTGCAATGATGATGAAAGAATTTGTACCTTTAAATTTAAGTCTCTCTCATACAAAAGTAATGAAATATTAGGCAAGAAACCTTTAATTAAACTTGATTCATGGTATTGAGATTAAAAATGTAGAGTGAAATACTTTTGCATATTATTTGCATGAAATTGAAAATAAAAATAAAATAAACAAATAATTAATATCAATATTGAAAAAAAAATAATTTTAAATTAAAATCAAAATCAATAATAATGAAAAATGTAAACAAAAATATTTGATTACAAACCTTGCTCTAAATTGATTCCAAGTCATAAAAGTACAATAATTCAATTTTGGATTGCAATTCATTTAAAATAAAAGTATATCAAAGAAAAATGGGAATTGAAATGAATTTATTTTGGTCTTTGAGTTAATTGAAAAAGAAAAAGTTCATTTTGTTTTGTTTTAGTAATTTGATGGTTTAATTTATGGTCAAGATCAAACAACGAATTTTACGTTACCTGTAATTTGACCTATATTGCAATTTTTTCTCACTCGATTATTTTGATTTTTGTTTATTTCATGTGTTTATCTGCAATTTTATTGTGGAGACGTCTGGTCATTTGTGACCATTTAAAATTTTCTTAATGCAAACGCCTGGTCATTTGTCATAATTTTAAATTCTCATGGATTGGAAATGCCTGGTCATTTGTCATAATCTTAAATTCATATGGAATGGAAACGCCTGGTCATTTTTAATCAATTTTCCACTTTTCACAATTCATCACAATGGAAACGCCTGGTCAAAAGAAAACTTATTGAGACGAACCATTTCAATTTAACTTTCCATGCATCATTAAATCGAAAGACAACTCAATATAAAAACCATCGATCACACAAAGTAGCCGTTCATAATTTGATTTAACCAAAACAAGACAAAATATTCTCAATTGAACAGCAAACAACAAATTAAACAATCAATCAACAATTATCAATAAATTTAAATCATTAACCTTGATCTATCTTTAGGAGGGTAGAAAAATTGACTTGAGATCAAAATTTTATGATTCTTTTGAATTTCATTTAAACAAATTCACGTTTTTAATTGTATTTTATTTATCTTAAGCATTTAAATACAAACAATATTCAAAAAACAAACCATATTAAGACAAATATAGACCAAAAAAGTGGTATATCATGCAATAATTTTATTTGTTTACATTTTTTTGGCTCAGTTTTGTATTCAATTAAATTAAATTAAATTAAATCTTGGGCGCGTATTGTTCATGTTTAGAGTCATGTGAAAATGAATTGTCTTGTTTTTTTCTTTTGGTTTGAAATGTAATTCATAGGTGCCAATTTTGTCTACGGAAGTCTTTTGAAATGTATTGACCGGATGTATAATTAAGATGAAAAAAAAAAACAATTATAAAGTTTTAATTTGAATTTAAATAGAATAAGTTCTAATTTGAGTCACGAGTTTTTGTGTAAGTTTCTTTTCTTTCATCATTTGTTGTAAGTTACGACAGACAAATCTTAGACTAATTACATACATAAAATTGATTATTTCGGGGTCAATATCAACATTAACCGTGTCTCACAAAAATTTTTATTTTATTTTTTTGCTTGTAATTTGATTTCTGTGTGAATTAAATGCGTTTTATGGCTTAATTTAATCAACTTAACCATATTTGTTTAGATTTTATTCTCAAAATATTTCTTTTATTGTAATTTTTTTTATTATTTTTATTGTTGTTAGAACCAATGTGGTTTTATGTGCCTTTAAAAACCTTGATTAACCTCTAAAATATCCATGTGGTTGAATTTTATGTAAATTTACATTGGCTTGCATGGATACTTAAATTTAAAAGTGACAAGATTTATAGCGGATTCATTGTAGGTCATTTTTAATTATGTTTGTTTTTGATTTTGCGATAAACATTTTTTTTTCGGGAAACTTTAACCATGGATGGTGTGAATGAAAATGAGATGAATTTTAATACAAATTGACCAGTAATTTGAATTTCAATTAAAATTTCATTGAAATTGGGGTTTTTTGATACATGAAATTGGACGTTGTCACCTGTCAAATGTGACATATGGGGCTTAAAGGTCAAAGGTCATGTAAGATGAGGCCAATGTGCTTCCATTTCTGTGGTTTTAAGACTCTTTTGGTCGATTTAGATTCTTATTACGGTCTCTACAGATAAAAACGAGTGCTCAGGCCTTCAAACAGGTTCATTCACGTTTTTTCATTCAATGTTCAAGCAAAATCCCTTTTTTTATACCAAATCATATCTTAAATCACGTTTTTGCGTTCATTGCCCCTTGACCTGTGCACGTGATCTTCATCTCCCTAAATTTTTTTCTTTAATCTCCATTGAAGATGCTTTCATGACCATAAAAATTTAAGTTTCGATTCAAATTGTGCATGTCGATCCAAAATAAAATTCAATGAAATATCCTCAAATGGAATTAACTTCATGAAGACGCCTGGTTACTTGTACAAGAAAAAAAGTCCTTCCATCCTTATATGAATCGGATAATAAACATTTGATCACATTGACCTTGGCATCATATCTGTAACAAACGATTTCAATTAAATTAAATTACACATCAATATAAAGAGCAATTTTATACATAAATTAAATAAATATATTAACTGTATTACAAAAAAAAGTGAAGCAACTTGAAATGCATTCAGGCATGATTTTGTCTCTTATTTTAAATTAAGTAGCATGTAACGATTTATTTTGATACCGCTCATGCTGATTGACATTTCACAAATCTCTTAAATGTAATTTTTTTTTAAGAAGATCGTGAATTCTCTTGAGCAATCTCACCTGTAAATGGGTCGGGAATGAAAGATTTTTACCTGAGCACGAATTTAAAGATCAATTTCTCAATTAAATTGAAACAAAAAAAAATTGTTCTGTAAATAAAATTTACAATCAACACCATATATCATGTAAAATTTGAATTGATTCAAGTCCCATGTACATTTTTTTAAAGGTACTTGTTACATTGGTTAAATTACAACTTTATTTGCACACTGTACGCTGATATACGACACACAACATCAAAACAATGCACCATGTACAATACAAAAAAAATATTCACTTTGAAATTTACCATTTTATATTATTACATTTTCTGTATTTTTCTAGTTTTAATATAAAAGGCAACACAATTTTGGTCAAACTTCACAGTATTGTACGAATATTTGAACAATAAACATTTTAAGAAAAATTTATTTTTTTTTGTGATAATTTTATATTAAATTTTAATTAATTAAATTAAAAGTAAATTTTAAAATAGTGAAATGGCATCAAAAGTGTGTGCTATGTTACTTTTAGCGATTGCTATGTTCGGAGGAAGTGCGTTAGCTAAGCCAGGATATGCACAACATGGTTATGTTGATTATTATGTGAGTTCAATGAAATGAAACAAATTTCAATGAAAAATGTCTAAATTTGTGATAAATTTCAATGAAAATGCAATTTCAAGAGTGAAATTTCATTTAATTCAATTGAACTGAGATTTGAAATTTCAAGGCAATTCCAAGAGACAAAAAATTATATTGACAGGAAAATTTCAATGAATTTTAATTTAAATTTTTCATTTAAAATTAAACCTTAACGGAATTTTGTTTTAATTGAAGATTAAAAAGTGAATTTTGAATGAAATTTAATTGAATTTTGAAGATTTTTAACGATTTCCATGAATTTTTATCTTATTTTCTCATTTCAAAGTGATTTCAACTCATTTCTCTGATATTTTTTTTAGGATCATCCAAAATACGCTTTCAATTACGGTGTTGCAGATCACACAACTGGTGACATCAAGTCACAACATGAAACACGTGACGGAGGTGTCGTTAAAGGCCAATATTCACTTGTCGAGCCCGATGGTTCAATTCGTACTGTCGATTACACCGCCGATCCCGTTCATGGCTTCAATGCTGTCGTCTCTAAAACCGCTCCCACTGTCCATGCCGTGAAACCCGTTGTACCTGTCGTGCCTGTTGTGAAACACGTTGCTCCAGTGGTGCCCGTTGTCAAGCATCACCATGTCGCACCTGCTCCAATTCAATATGTTGAACCATCATATGTCCATCATGCACCAGGTTAGTTGAATTACATTTCATTTTAAATTGAATTGAAAATCAAAAACAAAGGAAATAAGATTTTTTTTCATTTAAATTTTTTTGCCAATGGCAATGATGATGATGCATTTAAATGATGCACCTTTGAAACACGAAAAATTGACTATTACACAATGAAGATGAAAAAATAATAAAAATAAACAAGCACATTATGCATCTAGATTTGAGATGTGATGCTCCGTTTAATAATAATACCGTTTATTTATTTTTTTTGTCTTGTTATATCATTTATTGTTAAATTTTCAATTCAATGACATAATTAAGATATTAATACACATATTTTTCATTTTATTTTATGCAATATGTGTGAATATCAAGTTTTTTTTCTTACAATTCACAGTGTGTAAATGATACATTATTTCAATGCATCATTTATTTTTATATTAAAATTATAATAAACATAATAATAATGTATGTTTATGGATTTTTCGTAATTCATTTTTTTATGAAGAATTCTCACAATTTCTGTGTCATTCAATATTTCGAATATTTCCTTATTATGTTGCATTGAAATTCCATCAAATTATATTATTTTGAGTCGATTGCCATCAATTGCCATTCAGTCAGGTCAGGTTTTGAGAGATCTTCAATTAATCTGATCTATATCTGATCATTATCTGACCACGATCTGATTACAAAATCTGATGACATTTAGATTTAGATCGATATTAAAAAGGCCCCATTGCACATTTTGAGTTAATTTTCGCTACAATTTTGATTCATTGGCCAGTCTTGAGAGATCACGCTAAGATCTGATCACAATCTGATCATAGTCTGACCACTAACTAATTGCAAAATCTGATGAAATTTTGAGTTAGATTCATAGATCGATATCAAAAGGCTCCATGACACATTTTGAGATAATTTTCGCTACAATTTTGAATCATAGACCAAATTCTACTAGATCACGCTAAGATCTGATCATAATCTGATCACAATCTGATCGTGATCTGAGATGTCAGTACGATTTCACAAGTGCATCATCCCGATCTCATTGAATCCTTTTCAGATCAATTTCTTAATGTTTTTTTTTTCAATTTAATTTCAGTTCAATATGCAAAGACACAACAATACACACAGACATATCATCATCCAGGTGGTTATGCTGATTATGGTCATTACGATTATTACTAAAAAAAAGAATGTAACATGAAATTGACATACCAAAATTTAATAGGAACATTTTTTAAAGCGTAAGAAGCAAAATTTATTATTATTAATTTTATTAAAATTAAAAATTATTGCGAATTTTTATTGAACGAAAAATTTGAGATTAAAAATTAAATGCAACAACAAAAACGACGATGATAATATTAAAAAAAAAAAAATGAAATAAAAAAACAAGAATTAATTACAAAAAAAAAATATTTAACCAGTTTATTAAATTTAATAGATGTATCACATTCACATGATCGCATACCATTTTCCTCATGACATTTCTTGTGCAAGCATGAAAATAACACATAAAAAATACAATTTACACGCTCTATTTTGATTTGATGCTTATCTCTTTTAATATTATTTTTTTTATGATGATGATGGACCGTGCGATTCAATTAAAAATTTATTCATAAAAATGTGAGGAAAAAAATTTCTTAACACCTTTTTAATTAATTAATTATTATTATTATGATTATGAACTATTGTTTGGTGTTAAATGTGAATAATATGTGAAAAGTTGAATGAAATGTGAAACGATTTTTTTTTATGATGATGATTATCGTTAATTGTCATCGAGCATTAAGTTTCTTGATTGAAATTGTTACGTATTAACTTGAAATCGAATTGGATTTTATCGAAAAATAAGCAAAAATGTGTATCATACAAAATCAGAGGAATGTGCAAAGATATTTCAGTCAAATAATGTCAAATTATGAAAGAAAATTTTGATCCGATTCAGAAAATACTTTTTTTGTATGAATTTGGTATCAATTTGAGGCGATTAAATTAGAAATTGTAATGGTTGCTCTACAGACCATCCATAGACACGTACAAGTGGATGTCAGGTCCTCTAAGACCAAAAAAGATGAAATCAAACATTTTCTGACTCAAAATCCAATTAATATTGATAATGTTTGTTACTTCAAGTAATCAGAATCGTCAAATTTCCAGGAAATTTAATTTAATCTGATATCTTATACAAAAAATTAGGAAATACCAGGCATTCCCATTAGTTAAATGTCAAAACATTCAAAAACTCGTTAAAAAATCAATTACCCACATTAAAATTTTCCCACCATTCAACAAAATCTCAACACTCGTATAAAGTAAATTCTTCTCTAATGATTCTGAGAATTTTTCTTAAACAAATTCTTTTATTTAAAATGGAAAAGTAACGAAACAAACAAAATTAGTATCTTAAACACAAAAAAAAATCATTATTATTATTTATTATGTAATTTTCAGCACGATGCTGTTATTTTATTTCATTTTAACCCTTTATCATTTTCGAAACAAAACTAAAAAAAATAAAATAATTACCTTTAAGACAACAAAAAAAATGAGAATTAAAACAAAAACTCATTATATTACAATAGAAATGACCTTTAAAGACTTTAAAGATTTTCGCTACTTGATATTACGCTACCTTTGAAATAAAATACAAATTAAAGAAAAAAAATAGCATAAAATAAGCATAAAAGGAACACACACACAAAGGCACACACGACGACTTAAAAGACTAAGGGAAAAAAAATTCAATGCTTTTGTTTGTCAATTTTCAAATGAATGGAAAAAAAATACAAAATACAAATAAAACAGAAGCAGAATCATTTCAGTAAGGTGCTAAGTAGCATGATCGTATATTAGATGTATGATGTAAAATTTGCACGAACAAAAAAATAATTAAATCACATTGTTTTTGTTTTTTTTGTTCGTTACCGAAGCAGTTAAAATCGTGTTGCTGCATAAAAATGAAGAAAGAATTGAATGTGCATACGAAGATTGAAGTTCATGTACTTTGCTTGTGAATGAATTGAAGTATGAATGGATTTAATTGATGAATTGACATTTGTATTATTTTTTGGTAGTAAGTCGTGACATTTTATTCAAAAATGTTTGAAGATCATGAAAAATATTAATCAATGAAATTAACTAAATTATAATTTACTTCAAAGGTACCATTCATCCAGGGTATATGTAGGGACAATTCTCTTTACATATCACTGGATTCTGTGAGGTCGTGGTGCTACCCGTGGTTCTCCCTTAGCTCTTATCCCTCCTTTTTCAATGAAAAAAATTTCATCATTTTCTTCTTCGTCTTCTGTGAGATGACTTGAGAAAAATCGATTAAACCAGTAAAACAACTTCAGATATCGTTTATTTTTTTTAATTATTAATTATTACTAACATCAGCTGCCATTTCACCATTCAATAACAATCATACTTCAAAATAATTTAATTTCAATCAACATAAGCTTAGCATAATAACATATCATGTAGATTGTACCATTTAAATTTATATCACAACAAGGCTGATTCAGAAAAAAATGTAGTGGCCAGTACTTTTGCTGACACCAAACCTATCCCCGACGGTTGAAAACTTTACTGGGTTTACTAGTACCGAAATTACCAGCAGAAGTTTTTTCTCAGGAGAATGCTTTGCGCGTCGGGGTAAGTGTGGTGCCACTAGCTGCAGCAGGATCTAAAATCAAAAGAAAAAAAAAATAAAAATAATAATAAATATGATTTACCTCAAAAGTACCCTTTTCCATATGGAAAAGATCTTTCCATTCATCCAGGGTATATGTTTGTACAATTGTCTTTACATATCCCTAGATTCCGAGAGGTCGTGGTGCTGCCAATGGTTCTCTCTCAACCCTTATCCCTCCTTTTTCAATAAAAAAAATTTCATCATTTTCTTCTTCGTCTTCACTTTCAAAAATAAATTCTATTAATTTTTCGCAAAAAAAGTTCTGAAACATGAATATGCAAAAAAATAAATTTTAATGCAAGTTCAAAGGTAATTTCATGGATGAGTTCACATTTCCATTGTATTTGATTTTTATTCATTGAATTGAATTTAGTTTAATTGAAGGTAAGTTTTTAATTTCAAATAATTGTTTTAGGAAGATGAATAAACTGTTTTTTTTCCCTATTTTTATTTAAAATTACTTTAAAATATCGTTACTTTGAATAACAATGAAAGACTTTTTTATATTGCTTTAACTAAACAGCAATGTCAACCTTCATTTTTTTCGTATCAGGTTCAAGTTCGATCTCTTCCTCTTGAATTGCATCAACATTTGACTTGATAATCTCCCTTAATGCCATTGTCGCATAACATGACGATGGCAGAGTAAAATCCAATATCACAGCTTTAAATCCCGCACTTTCTGGTATTTCGTGCAGCTGTTCATTTCGCAAGACCTCCAAATCTGATAAAATGAGATTTTCAGTTGGTTTTTCATATTTTTGAATTTTATATGAAAAATTTTGTGGTTTAATGAAGAGTTTGCGATACGATCCGGTAAGTGAATAAATTTTACGTTTTTGTTTCAATGCTTCAGATGTTAAATTGTCCTGAGCTAGAAGTTCGGTGTACCATTCAGACATGGCATTACTGGGATATGTGACATCGTGTCCAGGTAACGGTGCAACAATGTCAAATATTGTGAATTTTCCGCTTGAAATATCGGAGTCTGTTAATGGTCTCACCATTTTCTTGAAATGTGATTCTTCAACTTGTGTGTCCAAATTATTTTCATCGTCTTGATCGTCATTTTCGGGTAGGATTTCAATGGGATCATTGTTGGATTGGGTGTAAATTAAGTCACCAGGACATAATTTGAGACCCATTTCCTGAACACGACGAGTAACGACTTTGTTCCATATCAGACTTTGGTATGAATGTGCATAGAGGAGTCTCATGTTGCGAGGGATGTTTGTCAAAGCACCCAAATAATCGGATTCACCATTTTTAGTGAATCCTTCTAAAAGACGTGCTTCGACTAAAGTACATGAATAGCGTAGCATTTTACGTGCTGCTTTTGAATCCCTCGTTTTCCACCAATGTTCACGCATTTCACGAATATCATTGGGATCACCGGCACGTGGCTTCATTATGAGTTCACATGCTAATTTCCATTGTTGTTTTAAGAGAGCTTTTCCAATTTCGTATGTTGGCACAGAAGCGAAATTCCCGAATCTTTGCATACCAAAATAATTGATGAACCCATTTTGTTCGAACTCGTCTAAAGTTTTTGATATAATTTCATCATCAGCAGTCACATTTCTGAGTAATATTCGAAATCGATTTCCTTTTAACTGTCCCAATTTCAAAGTTTCCTTTTTGAACTCGAAATTTCCGATATGAATATTATGACAATGCTTTGCAGCACCAGCAAGCCGATTTGGATCGACTTTTCTTACACTAACTCTCTGACTCGTTTTCGCTCTCTTATCTTTTGTTCCAGCATATGTAAAAGAATTCGGTTTAATCCCAGATTTACCTGCCAATGCATTAACAGCCTGCACTGTATCAACATTTTCTTTGTACATGACAAATGAAACATATTCCTCAGGCCACGTCCAATCCTTGCGATCTCTCGATTTTGCATTGAATTTCCGCACTTCAATGAATTTCTCATCACCTTCAGATTTTGTGCCACCAACAATATCATGTCCAAACACCTTCTTCAAATTCATGTGAATCAAACCCCGCTTTTCCTTATCAAGAGCTGTAACTGGAATCGAAACCTTTCGCTGCATGTCATCACCAGCCACAATTTCCTTGATTTCAATTAATTGCTCCAACGTGACAAGGCCTTCAGCAATTAACGGACAATCTTTTAATTCAATTTCAACAGGTTTTGATTCCTGAGGTACAGTTAAATCAGTTAGCCGGACTTCATTTCCATCCAAATCGATTTCATTGACATGAAAATCAGAGAATCTTTCTTTGAATGTGCATTCAAACCGATTTTCTAACGAGGTGGTGTAAGATCCGATTCCAACGTCAGTCTCTTTGAGTGTTTCAATGGTGCTGTGAAGGGAAAAAATTGATTGAAATTTAATGTAAATTTGAAATGAAATTTTATTACCCAAAATAATCTTCATCTCCTTTGATATTGTCTTGAAATTTGTAGCCTTGTGTTTTTTTCTTGTCATTTGTCGGATCAAATTTCTTTTCAAGCTTCCGTTTATGGTTATTGAATTTGTTGCGTCCCATATTTTCTGTAATAAATGATAATTTACTTTGAATTAACTTTTCATATAAGAATTTTATTTTCAAAACTCGTGCTATTGTTGACATACTAAATGTAAACATTGACAAGTTTCTGTCCCAATGAGATTTTTTTGTCCCTGAATGCAGTGAAAATAGATTTTGTTTGTAAACAAACATTTTTTTGTATAAATTTTTGCAACCCAAACCAAAGAATTTAATTTTAAGTGTAATTAAATGAATTTAATTCCATTAACATCGAATATGTCAAAAAATATTTAATGGAGCTTCGTTGTTTGACGTGTGACATCCAATTGGAAACCTCGTCCGGAAATGACTTGAAATCAGCTGTGCCTGAATGTAAATCGGCTTCTTTAATTGAAATCTATAAAAATTGTCTCTCCTTAGACGGAGCTGAGACTGATGTGATTTGTGATGGATGTAAAGTTCATTTAATTCTATTCTATCAATTCAAGTTGAAAGTTATTGGGATTCAGTTGAAACGATTAGGAGCCAAACCGAAGCCGGATAAGGAAGTCGATTTGAAATCGGAGGAAAATATCAGAAGTGAAATTAAAGAGGCACCAAAATGTGTTCCAGAAAAAGTAACGACTGAAACTCAAAAGAACGAATATTTGTGTGCTCATTGTCCTGCAACATTTCTAGTAAAACGAACTGTGAAGCATCATATTTTATCACGACATTTGACTTCTGAGTCATTTTCTTGTGCTGAATGTCCAGACATCTTTAAATCATATCAAGAACTTCAATGTCATAAACGTGACTTTCACACTATTAAATCATTCATTTGCGAAAGTTGTGGAAAAGGCTTTAAGACTTCGAGTGAGCTTCGAGCACATCTGAAATCCAAACATGAAAACCCAAGTTTTAAACGAAAATCAAAACTTATCGCATGTGATGTATGTGCCAAAGTCCTTTCAAGCAAGTCAGCACTTCAACGACACAAGGCATTACTGCATGGCATTGGAACTGTAATTCTTCCAGTAAAATGCGAAATTTGCAATAAATCATGGCCCTCAAACAGTGCTTTGCAAAATCACCATCTCAGTATTCACACAGATGAACGTAATTTCACATGTGCCATTTGTGAGAAAAAATTCGCGACAAAAAATCTCCTTACAACCCACATCAATCGTGTTCACTGTCCAACCAAAGATTTCATATGTGATACATGTGGAAAAACTTTCAAGACACAACTCAATCTAAACGGACATTATCGTGTTCACTCATCAGAAAAATCATTCATTTGCACCGATTGCGGGGCCTCATTTAAACAGGAAGCCTCCTTATTCTCTCACATGAAAATGCATCGCGATAAATTGGCTGGAATTACGTATGATTGTCAGATTTGTCAAAGTACATTTGCAAGTTCAAGGTCATTGAAACAACATGCCAAAATTCATGTGGGACCTGATTTGCAATGCGGACATTGCACAAAGACGTTCAAGGTGAAACAAGCACTGTCAAGACACATTTTGACGAAACATAACAATGTGCAATTTCGAGTGATTTGTACTATTTGTGGGAAATTTTTGTGGAATCGAAGGGTAATGCGAGACCATGTTAAAGAGAAGCATCCTGATGTGATACGAGAAAATCCAGGGAAAAGTGTCGATGAATATCTTAAGAATATTAAAAGAGTCGAAAATAACTCAGAGCTTATTAGTAATAAGAATGATAAGTTACAAGTTTTAAGTGTTCAGATATTAAATGTTTGCAAATAAAAATTTAACTGTGTGAAATGAAATTTGCTTTGCCTGAATTCGTTTTAAACTTAAATCAATTTTCCAAGCATTGCCAAGGCAAAAATATAATTTGTAACGTTAAAATCTACAAATTCACAGCTTTTTTTTGGTAACGGAATGAATAAAATTGGACAAAATTTGAATCTGCTGTGATTTGAAGAAATTTCATGAAAATGTGACAAATTTTGTTTTTTTTTATTATGATCAATATTTTAATATATTTTCAAAGGGTAAATCAATTTTTTATTTTATTAAAAATTGTTGCACAGTGCTCTCTTTTTATTAAATTCACTACTTAAAAGTGTAATGCTACTAAACAGCTATTCAGCTTTGTTATGCTACTTCTCTACCATTTCCATACACAATCAATGTACAACATTAACAAAACATACTCAGTTAAGCTGCATATTCAATGAAACTGTCTTCATTCATTTACTCGTCATACAATTCACACACAAATCATCATCATCATAGAGCAAAATGTATCACACTCGTTTTTTTTTCTCTCTAGGTCACGGACAAACTTTTTCCAACTACTACTTAACACAATAATCATACATATAAACGGTTAACGAAGAAATTGAATGCATACACAAACGGACAATGAATAAAAAAAAAATAATTGAAGATAAATTTCTTCGATATTCCGGCTTAAAAAGAGATTTTAGTTGATCGGAAACCAAGGTTGAGCTAACATTGAAAAGAAATTCACTTAAAGAAATAGTAAAATTTTAATTCAAATTTAATAGAATTGTAATTTTAATTTGAAATGGACTGTGATATGCTCACTTTTTAGAATAAGAATTTAAATTTTAATAAAAAAATTAATACAACAAAATTGAAGAAAGAATTCCATTCAAAGAAGAAATGTAAAGAACTTTCTCCTGTGCTAATTTACGATAAAAAATATTTACATTGATGATTGTCTTAAATCAGATGATATCAGAATCGAAAAAAATTAAATTAAATATTTGAATTTCACATACATTTGTTAAATTTCGTGTTATTTTAAATAAAATTAATGAAAAATAGAAGAGGATGTGAAAAGAATTGGATAATAATATAAAAAATAGTGAGAAATAACACACAACGATGAGATAAAAATTAAATTTAAATTAATTTGAATCGAGTTAAAGAACGAATAAAACCGTTGAAAATGATAAATCATCATGAATATTTGGGTCAATGCATTTTATTAGTGTTTTATTTGTAAAAATCAAAGAAAAATTAAAATTAATCTGATTTTATTAGAAAGAAAAAAAACCAGAACGTTACTTGCACTAACAAAGCACTTCATTGAACACAATCAAGAGAAGAAAGCAATTGGTGTGACGACGACGCAATAAACCGATACATTTTTATCCACTGTACATTGCATGACAATCAATTTTTATTTTTATTATTATTATCTTACTTCATTTACTTTCACACGTTTCAAAATAAAATAAAATAAAATAAACAAACAAACCAAAACAAAACAAGACAAACAAGTGTTCTCTCTCTCAATCTCTCGGTACATTGACTGTTAAAATTCAAATTGAATGAAACGTAACAGCAGCAGCATGAAATCGAATCTTACATTGTTTGCACATCAATTGTGTATTTATTTTCTTTTATCTTTACTTATAACGACGGTATTTGGCTCACTTGTGCACAAAATTAATGATGGTGATGACGATGATGGTACCTATGACGATAATTTAAGTGATGAAATACCGGATTTTGAATTCCAAGATGAACAAGAGACTTACAATGGACATGCAAATCCTTCACGACTCACTACAGCGGATTACATTCAAAATGACGAGTTGCTCGACGGTGTGACATTGATCCAAAATCAAACAATGACAAATGCAAATTTTGTGAATCGTGAACGCAAAATCAGGCAAGTCCTGATTCGAGCTCTGGCAAATACGAAATTGAGACAGAAATTTGTGGAAGTGATGCCAGTTTTGAGGATGATGACGAAAACACAAAGGTTGACGTTGGCGGCGTTGATTCAGGCGCAAGTTGATGGGAATCGGGTGTTGACATTGGAGCAGGTAGGCAACTTTTTTGTAATGATAATTTAGTTTAAGATTTTTGAATTTAAATGTGATGACCTTAAAATGGTTCGAAAAAATTAAAAACAAAAGACTTCATTTTATTAAGCGACGAGCCTCGTTAACAGTAAATTGTATTTAAATTAAATCTTAAATCTTCATGAAAACAAAGTTAGCACGTGACCGTGAAAGATTTACAAGAGCGCATTTCTGTGGATAGAATTCGTTAATTTTGGAAAAATTCACGATTTACAGCGATTTCGAAAAGTTTCGTGATCTTCAGCGATTTTTCCTGAATTTGTAAATTTCTGCGGTTTTTACGCGATTTTGGAAATTTCTTGGGTCTCTGTGATTTTGAAACGATTCTGTCATTTTGCAAATTCCACCATTTTGAAATTGGCCATTTCGATTTTGATACAGACGATGCGACGCCGTCCGTTGAAAACTTTGCTATTTCGAAAAACTCTCCGATTTCGTGAAAATCGATAATTTAGAAAAAATCGTCAGTTTGAAAGGTTCAGCCATTTTGAAAAAATCAACCGTTTAAAAACTTCTCCTTCTCGAAAAACTCTCCTATTTCATAAAAATCGACAATTTCGTAAAAATCGACAATTTCGAAAAAATCGATAATTTTGAAAAAAATCGACAGTTTGAAAAGTTCAGCCATTTTGAAAAACTCTCCAATTTCGAAAAACTCTTCATTTAGGTAAAAATCTACAGTTTGAAAAGTTCAGCCACAATACTCACAATTTTTTTGAATCGAAGTGGAATGCACTGGAAAAACACAAAAGAATTCAATTTAATTACCGACGAACCTCGATTAGAATGAATTTTCTTTTAAGATAAAAACTGTAATCAATTTCCTCCTTAATTCCATCACAAACCAAGAAAAAATGTTAATTTATATCAATTTCCTTTGAATTTCATATTTTTTTCTAAAAATAGACGAAGAAAATCACAATTTATCAACTTTTTTCCAAGCATAATTGTCTTTTTTTTCACACACTAATTTTAGACGACACACCTTCGACTATAAAGTGAAATTAATTATTCACGTTTTAAAGCAAAAAAAAAAAATTGCATATCATCAAATCATTTCCATTAAAAACAGTTTTTAAACCAGTTACTCCAAGCATCAAAGTATGACCACTTATAACAACAACAAAAATTTTATTTAAAATAAGTAAAAGTTTTCCAAAGTTGTTCTTTTGAAGTAGAAATGAAAAAAAAAATTAAGATATAAACATTTAAATAAAATCAGCGTTCAAGTAGAACAAGATATGAAAATAAAATAAAACAAAATAAAAAGTTAAAGAGCACCTCTTTAGCAAACCGGTTAAATGAGATGTCACTTTTTTAAGTTTTGAATGTGTGTAATTCAAATGATATGCAAAGTAATTAAAAGTTGGTCAATTTTTATGTTAACATATTTTTTTTACTTTGCTATTTTCATGATTTCTATTTCAATTTCATGTATGATGATGTGAAATTTTACTTATAATTTTTTACAGGTAAAGCAACTTTTTGGAAATCGAGAGGACTTGATATTGCCACTCGTTTTGGATATTGCAAATTTAATTAAAATGGCCGCTGAAAATGCGTATCATCATCAAAGGAAAAAGATTTCTGAGTTTGAGCAACCCAATTCAATGCAATTGTTGCGACGAAGTTTTTTTAGTCTGCCTCGTCCTGAAGGATTTCGACGACGAGCTGATACTAAAAAAGAAATCATTGATCGTCAAGATGATGCCGATGATGAGGAGGAAACTCAAGCCACAGTCACAGACATCACAAAACTCATTGTGTCAAGTATGAAAGATGATCGAATGCATGTCGATGAAGATTCAATTGAAATTGTGCGCAATCACACTCATGAACGTAATAAACGTGATAAATCGTATGCCTCCCATGAAAATGACGCTGAAGATCACATCAGGAAAAAACTCGATTTGACATATCATGAACGAAAAATGAACATGACATCATTTAACGTGACAAAACAACATCAAGATCAAACAGCAATGGCATCAGATCAAGGTCCATATGTGTCATATGCCCTCCCAGACACGAATTTGACGAGAGATGAAATTGAGGATATGACATTTGATGCCGTTGGAACCACAACCCTTGATTATGGAGAAAATTCGACAAATTACGAGAATTTGCCACATCCTGAACAACTGATACGGGTTGTGAGACCTAAGATAATTCAAAATAATAGAATAATTACAGGGAAAAAACCGAATGGACAACGTCCGGCTCTGAGAAAACAAACATTAGCCCCAGCAGAAGAAGTGTGTGAGAAATTTAGTAGTACTGTGTGTATTTCAGTGAAAAATTATCCCATGTGAGTATTGAATTTCATGTATTTTAACATTTAATCATGTAATTTTTGTCGAACAGTGAGCAAGTAATGCGCAGCATCAGACGTCACAAGACAGCAATGCATGCACTGTTAGCAGATTTCAAGGACAAATCTGACCATCTTGGACCGGAAGAGTATTTCGATCAATTTTATGGCAATAACAGGTAATTTCATCTAATTTTTTAACTAACAGAGATTTTAAATGCTTTTCATTGAATGGAAAGACGCCAAGACGAATCAGAACGCGGTGCCATGTGTGACAGTGTCGTTAAATTTGCTCGTCCACAGAAAGCACGATCAGCATCAGGTGAATGGAAGTACATCGTTAATACAGGGGCTCACACACAGACATTGAGACTTGAAAAGTGCAGGTAATTTATTTTATTTTTTTTGAATTGAAACCAATAAGCTAAATTTTTACTTCAATTTAGTGCACCTTTGGACTCCTGTTCATATCTAACCGATAATTACCGATCTCGCTGCATTCAAGTCTATAATTATCATCGTCTCCTTAGTTGGGATGTATCTCGAGGGCTACACGTCGATATCTTTAAAGTACCTACCTGCTGTTCATGTCACATTGACGGTTACAGAGAATCATTTCCCCCATTAAGTGATGTGAAGAAGAACCCTTTCGATCAGTTCGAGTTAGATGATGACACACAATTACAAATCGCAGCTCCAAGTAACGTGCGATATAAAACTCTCAAGGAAATCGACCCAATTGTTGAAGAGGACGAATATGACGATGAAAATATTGCATATCAATACACAAATGGCTTTAAACGCAAACAAAAGCCAAATAATCATCAAACAATGGCAACGAGTGGCAGTAACAAGAATGTAATCAGATATGAACGTCCCACGGCTTCAGGCAACGGTGAATTAGATGAATTTTTAAGTCCACCAGTGAGTAGTTACGATCCTGCAATTCGATTTAAGTCACAGGCACCGATAATTGGACGTCGTCGACCCGGCCAACAAATTCGTAAACAAAGTACAAGTGATCAAATTCCATCTGGATCAGATTTCCAATCAAATGAAGTCACTGTCTTGCCACCGCCATCGATAATTACACTTAATCCAAATAATTATCGCAAACGTGTCACACCATCATCCACATCGACATCAACTGTTAATGTCAAACTGTTAAAGTCACAAAATTCGGATACGCATAAACGTGTAAATTACAATTATCATCCAATTATCGACTTTTTCGAGAATGAGGACAAAAATAAGCAGCAAAGGCAGGGAATTCATCATAATGGACAAAATGTGGATCGTATTGGGAATGTAGAGCGAGTCAATCCATGGAGACCGATAATGGGAAATGTCAATAATAATAATAATAATAATAATTTTAATAGAAATCGAGCAAATAATCATGGTGGAATAAGAAGGGGAATTTAAACTTCAATCGATTTTTCTGACTCAAAGTACCTAAACACAAAAAATAATTATTTTTTTTTAGTTTTAATTTAATTTATTTAATTTTGTTTTGTTTTCCATTTTTATTAATTTAATTTTATTTAACTAGAACATTAGAGAGAAATTGTATTAAAAAATGTTATTTATTGAAACAAACGGTCTTTTTTCCTTTCACATGACGACTGATGTCAAATTTGGACTTTACAGTTGAAGTTACAGGTGAAATTCTATCAATTTTCTTTCTACATATGCAAAAAAAAGAAATAATGAAAAAGTTAAGTAATCGATCAATTTAATATTAAATGTTACTCAATAATATTGATTGAAAAATATTGGAATACACACAAAAACATGAATCAATTTTCTTGTGAATAAATTTTAAAATAAATTTAGAAAAAAAATCATAATTCAATTGGAATTAAACAAAAAAAAACGATTAAAGTCATATAATCGCTCATTCATAAAGGAAAATTGTTTTTTTTTCTTGAATTGATTTAAATGAATGTTTAATTTGAAATTCCATGAAAAAAATGCTCTTTTAGGATGGTTTTGATGTCCGTCTATCGATATATGGCATAAAAAACTTTAAACTGGGGAATTTTTAATGATTTAACGGTTTTTTAAGCGAATTTCTCATTGATTTGAAAAAAAGCGAGTATTGTGGGTGCCGATGCCTTTCGTCTGTCCGTCTATGGCAAATTCAAAATGGCCGACATTTTCAACACCATCAAAAACCGTGAATTGCGAAACACGGGGAGCATAAAAACCAGTGGTTGCGAAAATTTTCATACAAAAAAAAAGAAAGGCGGAAAATTTAAAACTGACCGAAATGAAATCTTGAAATTTGAATTTTATCGTTATAAAGTTAAAAATATCGTTTATATTTTTTTTAGATTTTATATCGTTTTTTAAGTTTTATATCGTAAATCGGCCATATTGAGTTAATCCGCCATTTTGGGTTAGTCGAATATTTTGAAAATGGTTCAGACGGACAACATGACCACGTGCAATACCTGCATTTTCAAGAAATGTGCTAAAAACAGCAGTACAAAATGGCCGATTTTTTTAAAATACAGGAAAAATATGCTGATTGTGCAATCTTCACACGTGTTAACGGTTTTTCAACTCAAAAAACCCTGAAAAAAATCACATCAAAATGCGCTTAATGTAAAATTTCATGTTTACATTTCACTTTCTCACATTTAAAAAAAAAACAGCAAATATTTATGATTTATTTAAATTTATTTTTTTTTCTCATTTTAATATAAATTTAATTCAAATTTTATTGCATTTATCGTTCAATCAATCAATTTTATGTTAAATCTTGATCATAAATCAGGGTATCATAAAGCTCTTTTGATGATAAACTTCCTAGTTAAATGCACATGACAATAAAAATTTCTTGTTCTTCCAAAAATTTTGTGATAAGACAAAGAGAATCGTGACATGTTTCAGACGGAATAACAAGGAAATGTTTATTAAAAAACTACAAAAAAAAATTAATATTAATTTAAATAACTTATGTAAACAAAATCGAAAATAATTCGGTCTATTAGTATTTTAAATTGGATTAAAAACTTGTAAGTGACGTGTCCCAGTAAAAAGAAAACAAAAATTTTAATATTATTAATATGAAATTACATCACAAGATGATTATATGAATTTTGATTTCATGCTTCAAAGAATTTTCGGTTTGCATTTGAATTTATCTTGAAGTTACTTGTTAAAATTTCTTCTTTAATCACTTTTGACTAATTCAACTTATAATATGTGTGTTAAGTGATTGAATAATAAATAAATAAAAATGTTAAGCTTAATTTAGACTTGGCAGATAATTCTTTAATCCGGGACGAATTTAATTAAAAGACGTGCGATCACAATTTTTGAATGTTTTGAATTTAACTTATGTAAATTAAAATTAATGGAATTTTTTTTTATTTTTAGTTGAATTGAGGAATGTTTTGCGAAGAAATTTCATCTAAAAGTAATTTTTCCATATTTCTGTTTATTTTTTTATTAAAGAAATTTATACAAATCATTTCTTTTTCTTTTCTTTTTGAAAATGAATGATAATTTTATAATAACAATAATACACAAATATTTTTAGTCATTCAATTTGTTACTTTTTCATGAAAAAAATGTATGGAAAAAAATGTTTATTGATTTTAGATAAAGACACTTAGGTTGGTGTGATTACTATGATTATTATTATTATTACATCAAGTGTTTTTTTTAAGCACACTTGAGGAGAAAAAAAGTTAGACTGTGTTAATAATCTCAATGTCAGGGGTGTGGAATCAAGTTCATGGTGAATGGGATCAGTTTTGATTCAATAACCCGTTTTTCACAGGCGTTTTATAAATCGAGTACTTTTGTTCGAAAATTTCAAGAAATAAGATTCGAAGTCGTAACGCAAACACTAAATTATGATAAAAAACTGTGGATTTTTCAGAATTGAAATTGATGTGATGTTGATTTTTAAAAACGCTGCACATCATCATCTAACGGATGTCTTGTTGATTTTTTGATGTTTTTTAATGAAAAATCATTTTTTTTGTATGAAAACATGTAAAATGGTATATGAAAAGTTTATTTTCCAAACGATTATCTACAACTTTCAAGAATAAACATTACATCTATTTCATACAAAACCATGACTATTAGTGCAATTTTGTATTCAAGAACACACAAAAATCGTATTCTTTGCTGTTTTTCGATGAAAAATCGATTTTTTTCTTTGAAAAGGTATAAAGTGATGTATGAAAAGTTTGTTCAATTGAATGTTGACTACAACTTTGTAGAACATACTAGGTACCTATCTCGTACAATACATAGAGTGTTTGAGCTCACACAAATATCACTATTATAACAATTTTGTTCAATGAGCTTAAATTTGCATGAAATCACATTATTTATGATAACTCCTTAAAACTTGTACTTTAGATTTAAATGTGAATATATCCGGACTCAGGGTAGTCTATGCAAAATCTAGTTTGATGCAAAATCGATTTTTAAAGACGTGCCCAGTCAATTATTGATAGAATTGAGGCTTCCCAGAAATGATTTATAGGTTCCTCTTAAAACAGTTGCTAAAACTCGAGGAATATCACTCAATTTTTCTTCAAATCAGAGCCCTATTGTGATTGAATCCTTTTTCACGGGACATTCATTAATTTTAAAATGTAGTCTCCTTGTATAGAACTCTGTATGGAACTCTGTAGCACTTATACGTAATTTTGAGCTCTAATTTCAAAAAATTTTGCTTTATCTAGTTGAGACCCGTTCACTTCACTTCCAATTTCCACCCCTGTCAATTTTTTTTTCATCTAAATACAGAGAAATAACAAAAACAAAATTTATCTATTATGATCAAATGTAATGCAACATTTTGTTCAATAGACATGAACAAAATATCTCAGTATAATTCAAATACAATAATATGCTGCATTAAGTGTGCTTATGAATGTACATAAAATAAAAATTATGTATAATAATAATAAAAAGGTGAGCAGAAAAAATCTGGGAAAGTGTAAACGGTTAAATTTTATCAAAAAAATATTATAAAAGCAATACCGAAAATCGAAGAAAGTTGCAGTCATAAAATGAATTTTGTGAAAATCGTATCGTGTTGAACAATAAAAAATTATAAAAAAATTAATTAAGTGACAATAAGA
The DNA here is from genome assembly GCA_900002565.1 of Culicoides sonorensis. Taxonomy (NCBI): domain Eukaryota; kingdom Metazoa; phylum Arthropoda; class Insecta; order Diptera; family Ceratopogonidae; genus Culicoides; species Culicoides sonorensis. The sequence goes on along the minus strand of LN483518.1, from coordinate 274,315 downwards.
TTTTTTTTTCTTAATGAAATTATTATGAATAAAATGCTAATTGATCAAATTTAATTTAAAAATAGAAAATTTACACCAAATTAAAGGTGTTAAAAAAAAATATTCAAAACAAAAAACATAAAAATCAAATCAAACCAAATTGTGATGATTAAATTTAATAATTAATTAAAAAAGAAAAAACATATAATAAAAAATGATTCTCATCACAATTTTAGTGTTAGTAGCAAAAATTGAAAATGGAAAGTCACAACTTTTCCAGACAAAAGCTTCAGTTACAGAGCACGCCGGAAAACCTCCAATAATTTATGTGTACAAAAAATTTCCACCTCAAGTGGTTCCAATTCAATACCATTCGGCACCTGTGCATGAAAGAAATGGATTTTACCATCATCAAACACGTCCAGTCACCTATCAAAATAACATTTATCCTTATTCGTATTCCAAGCCACAGACATTCCATAATCACAATCCATCGATTAACCCTTCATCGACATTTCAATTGGACCAACAAAAGCGAAATTACTTACAACAATTAAATTATTTGAATCATCAACAGCAGCAATCACCCGTCATTACACACCACAATTTCAAGCCATCCACAATAGATTATGGATTTCAACCGATAATTAAACCAAGTATTCCAATTACCAATCATTATCATGGCATTGATGATCTTCAAGGTGTTCGTATTGCATCCCAGCCATATGGTTATGTGAGAAATTATGTGGATTTGTTGAAGCAACGTCAAAAACAACATTTTGCCAATAATATTCAAGAACCTGAAATTATTACGGGAACACACTATGATAATACACAAAATTATGAAAGTGATGATGATGATGTGAGTGATGATAATGAAAGTGTCAATGAAAATACGAAAACGAATAATGCTGATGATGAAAGTGCAACTGAAGACGATGAGGAATCGGATCATAATTCGGTTCAACAAGAAAATTCCAGGAATTCTGGTGAGATTGGTTATTTTAAGCAGCGTGAACAGGAAATCGGTAATCAAAAGTATTCGGGTAAGAAAAAAACGACTCACAAAAATGAGGAAGATAGCGAGGAGAAGTACAATGATGAAGAAAATCAAAGACTGAATGATCAAAAACTGTATAAAGTCAATGAGGATTATGAAGATCCAGGTGAAAGTGATGATGAGCCCAATAATGCCCAAGAGAGCACGGAAGACGATGACAACACATATGGATATCAGTATACGCATAGCTATGAAAATAACGATAATTTCAGTGTGGATGACGATGAAGACGAAGAAGAGTCAAAAAAACAAGAAAAAGTGTTACAGCCAATCACTGTCTACGCCCAAATACGTCATGTCGAGAAAAAGACACGAAAACCCTTGAAACGCCCAGTTTATGAACCAAATCTCAAGGAAAGGTTATTACAAGAAAAGCGCCATCTAGTGTACAAAGAAGAAGGATACGAAGACAAGGAATATGACCATGCAGCAGAGGAAAAGGATTCAAATCACACTCAAGAACAAAAGAAACGGAAGCGTAAACGCAGAAAAAATACATCAAAATCAAATAATCACGAGCGTACTCGGCGTTACATTTCAAGTAAAGAATCACATGAAATTCAATCCCCTGAACATTTGGAATTAAAATCAACACATGGAATTGCATTTCGTGGTACCAAAAAATATGGTGAACAAAATTTAACGGGATATGCTCTAATTAATCACATCAATGAATTGCTTGAAAATTCAACTGCGTACGCGCCTGATGATGACAATAAAAAAGGAAATAAGCAAAGATCGATCAAATCTGTTCAGGATCAGCTTGCGAGTCCATCTGAGATTAAAGATCAGCGATTTGTATCAGTCTTTAAACCGATTTCACATGAATCAATTACAAAATTACCTTCAGATTCAAAAATTATTGGAGAAAAGCCAGTACAAAGTTTGTATGCGACAAAGCCACCCATTCAATGTAATGAAGATGAAATTGATTTGGATGAGAGGAGCTTCGATGGGACGAAGAAAAAGCGAGGTGGAGCACTGGGACGTAAATTGAATTGCTTGAAAAGCAAATATTTTGGAGTTGATCCATTTAATAACACATTCTTCAAAGACAGCATAACTAAAGTTCAATTTTATCCATCAAAACGACTCGAGTTCGATAAAAGGAGTCGGGTAAATGTATCAAAAGTCGTGTATGATGATATAATGAATAATATTAAGACTTCACAAGATACAATTACAACAACAATGTCAACCACTTCCACTTCCACAACAACAACGACGATTAAACCTGAGTCTGTAATTGAAAATGTGAAACCACTGAGAAGACCTCAAACGAGTTATTTGGATGACAGTTCAAGTGCTGAAAATATTTTCAGTCCCACTTACATAAAACCCTCATCTTTACCAATCCCTGATCATCCCATCAAGAAAAAACCATTTTATCCCGTTTTTGATATCAGTCACTACTACCCCAAAACGATTGATTTAACATCATCCACATCAAAATCCACTCATTTCAAATTCCCATCAACAACTCCATCGACATTCACCGTCACAACATCACCTCCCGTCCTAATTCCATACAGAAATCTACAAAAACCACATCACTACTCACATTTAAACAATTTGCCAGCAACTCAACAACCACAACAACAACATTTTAACCGACCAAATGTGCCTTTTCATAAGCAAGTAGCACATTTTGATCAAACTCCAGTACAATCGACACAGGTGGCATCCCATTTACATACAAACGTTTTTCGGCCAGTGTATCATCCAGTCCATGGAAAGAGATTTATAGTGCATAGAGTGCATTATTAACTTTTTTTAATTTAAGACTTAATTTAAAGTGCTTCAAATCGACTTTCCATTTAATGTCAGAGAAATTTACATGCATAAGAAATGGAAGGCCGAATTGGAGTTGGTTTGAATTGAAATTTTGTACTTCCTCGAAATTAGAATTTAATTTGAAGAATTTAAAGGAGAAAAAATTATTTATTTTACATTTTATTTGACTCTAAGATTTTATTTTTATTATAATAATTTTAAATTTTATAGAAAATAAAAAAATATACTTGAAATTTCAATGAATTTTGTCCCTCACACCTGCCTCTCGTATTCTCTCATGACTCATGATTGACTTGAAACTGATAGTATTTTGCATTTCATTGAAGCATCCAAGAAAATTTCTGCATAAAATAACATACAATACATAAAAATAATTGTTAAAGTAGGTCGTGATAAGACATAGAAACAGCTGCATTGAAGAAAAAAAAACAATGGAACGAGGTGTTGATCATAATGATGATGATGATAATGTGGGAACGTTCTTGTCATAATTTTTTTTGAACTGTAATTGATTTTCTTGTATCTCTTACATTACAAGAAATGACGATGATTATCAATTATGTAACATCAATTTGGATGCACGTTCGTTCAAGGTCACTTTAAAATGTAGGACAAATTTATGCCCATAATTTAAAATTCAATTTTAATTTTACTCGGAACTAAAAATGACAATTATTTGATGCAGTCACCAATCAATAAAATTATGTACTTATGATATTAAACAAAGGGACATTGAACCACAATGAATCATGAAACCACCTTATTACTGGAATTACTCAACCGAATCCGTTATTTAATAAAAGGTAGGTATTGAAATTTATTTTAACTAAACACTGTGGAACAAAAAAAATATGTGAATGGAGAAATTTGAGCTAAAATCCAGAAAAAAATTACTTTTAAGCAGGGGTGGGGTTGCGAGGGGGTTCGGACGAGGTTCAGCCCCCCAAATGTTTCCCCGCATGCAGCGTTTTTTCACGAGCCGCAGATTTTTTTCGCGAACAGCGGTTTATTTTTTAAGAAATGTGGTTTTTTTCCCGATTTGTGGGTTTTCGTGATGCGCGTTTTTAGTTTTTAGTTTGTTGTGGATTTCGTAAGAAAAAATGCACTATTACAGACGGTTTGTTCGCCGTTACTCCGTCACTCTGACACTCTAACACTGATAGCTATCCATAACTCTGGAATGGTCCATCGGAAACTCATGAGGATTATTTATAACTCATTAGTTTTGAGATTGGGATTAAGGATTGGGGTCCAGAGCCTCCAAAGTCTGAAAAACCGTTAAAAACGGTTAAAAATTTAAAAAAATTGCTAATTTGTTTTGTTGGATGGACAAGCTTATTAACATGAATTGGCTCTGAAATTAGGCTCAAGGATAGGGCTCAGAGATTGAGCTCTAGAATTAGGCTGCAGAGCCTGAAAATAGTAAAAATGTTCGATTTTTCAATTTTTTTCAAAATTGCGGTTATTTTTAAAATGTCGGTAATTTCAATGAAACAACTCCAATCGAAATGCACTCTTCTAAACCGCCCATTGGTTAGAATTTCCCATTTTTTCGCGAACCGCTTTTTTTTCGCGAACCACACTTTTTGCAATCGGCTTTTTTCGTGATGCGCGTTTTTTTCACGAACCGCAGTTTTCCCGTTTCGCCACTTAAAATTTCCGAAAATTATTTTTTGTTGCACTGTGCTTGAATATCAATTGCTGTTTATTTAATTTTAAGATTAATTTAAAGTACGATTTTCAATTAAAAAAAAATTTAATATAAAATTTTCATTTTAATCCCCTATTTTAAGATAAAAATTCATCTCCAAGTCACTTTAAGCCATTTCACAACTTCCCCATGGATGTGTTACAATGTATCTTTTATGTCATTAGAATGTGAATGTGGGTTATTTTAAGTGCAATTAAATGCATTTTTTTATTTGCATCACATGTAAATGTAAGAAAAAAAAGATGTAAGTAGACAAATAATTTTGCTTTTAATCACAAAACACCATAATTAGCAAGCACGCGACTTTATCAAAATATGTTTAACTTGTGAATGGAAACAATTAGTACCTTTAATAAACAACAAATGAATAATGAATGGTAATAATAATAAAAAGTTAAGGTCAATTATTCATAAACAGCATACATAACATTGTCATGCAAAATCAAACGGATTTCAAGAAGAAGTTTTGAAAAAAAAATGATTGTTATGTTAGCATAATCACTAATTGTAATTGTTTTTTTAACTGTACAGTTAAGCGATTGATAGAGGTAAGTACAAAAGTTTTATTTGTTTTACTGGAAAATTAGGTAATTTTTCTAATATAAAAGAGATGTGGACAAGACGATGTGGTATCAGTTTGTTCTAAGCAGTTATCAAGTGAATTACAAGAAAAACAAATTTCTTGCAATAAATCTTAAAATAATTTCAAAGAATTAAATTAATCAAATTAAAATGGCCAAAATTTGCATTGTGAGTATTGAATTTTGATATGAGTCGGAAAACGGTTAAAGTTTCAAAGCCAACGAACATCGTGGAAGTTTCAATAATCTGAAAAATTTTCCAAATTCCGAAATAATTGAACTTTCCAAAACGGGTCCGCTTTCATTTAAAGCCAAATAATGATCTGAATTTTTTTTCCATATTCGAAATTATCCATTTCATCACTTTTCCATAAATTACGAGAAATTTACTTTATATTCCAATTTTCCTTTACAGATCTTCGCCCTCGCCTTCATTGCCGTTGTTGCTGCTGCCCCTCAATCGATCCAACAACACCAAGTCGTGCCTGGACCAGCTCAATTGAACGGTCAACAACGTGCTGCTGCTCCTGCCTCTGCAAGTCCTGAACAAGGCAAAGACTTGGAATCAGCCGGCTCGATTGGATATGGATATTATGGTGGTTACCCTGCATATGGCGGTTACAGCAGCTTATACTACGGAGGTTATCCAAGCTTTGGAGGCATTGGTGGCTATGGATATGGCAGTTATCCATACTACACACGTGGTTTCGGTGGATTGTATGGCGGATATTGGTATTAAAAAAACCGAAATTTACCACCTTCAATACCCTTATTTTATTTTATTTTTCTTTTTTTTATGCCAAAGTTTATAATTTTAGTTGATTATAGTTAAAATGTGATTTTAATTTTAATTTTTACTACCCAACCAAAATTGAATCACCAAACAAATTGTTTATGACTCTTCTTTTTATTTTTTAATGACCTTTTATTATAAAATCTTCTTTAATAAAAAAAAAAAATACTTTGATACAAAAATTCATTTTAATTTTAATTTCAATTTCAACTGTAATTAACAGCCCTCAAGACATAAACAGACCCATACAATGAATTACTTAACATATTAAATTTATTTACATTTTTATTTTAAAATAAAAAGCGAAATTACAACTGAATAGGAAAAAAAAGGCAAGTTCATGGTCACACAGAATGACCGTTTAATGATAATGACTCTCTGTTGTGACATAAACAAATCGATGTATTAATATAGCGTATGATGTAATAATCCCATTTTGTGATTTTTTTTTTGAAATTCTCTTTCAATTCTTCTTTAATCCAGACAAAATGTAGACAAAACAGGTAATTTATTGATACATTAAGTATTGAATTTCAAAAGTGAGAGAAGAAAGAATTGAAAAAAATTAAGAAAAGAATCAGAATTTATGGATTTTATTGATATTTTTTTTGATTTAATTGACATTTATCTTCTGTTAAACTGTTTTTAAGTGCAGGATGACATAAATTTTGTCATTTATGAGGAATAGTTTGGGTGTGGATCCTAAATTTTTGAAGGGTGATCAAATAACGGATCCCGAATCGTTTAACTCATTCGACGCCGCTCCTAGAAATATTCAGTTTTGAACAAAAAGTTCTTCTACGGTCTATTCTTTAGGTAAAAGTGAATACTTTTCTCTTCGATGAAAATTTCAGGTTTCATATAAAAAATTTACAGGAGAGCCAAAATAAAATACGTATAAGTGCTACGAGAAGTAAAAAAATGCGATTTTTCTTAAAAGTTTAGCTCATAATTTTTTAGTTTTTGGTTTAAATTCAAAAACCATTCACCTTTTTGACAATAAACATCTTAAATTAAGACTCTAAAAAAGATTGACAAAGAAATTTTTTACTTTGAACGAGAAAAGTGACCTCAAAGTAGCTGTTGCGTTGACGCAACGGATGACGCGAATGAGTTAAGAGAGTAAGTTGGTTAAATTTGACAGTTCATTTTGTATAGATACACATATGGAAACTTCAAAAAAATTCAGATTTTCAATATATCACCTGCTATTAAAGAAATCCGAAGCCTTATAAGCGACAGGGTCCATTAAAGAGCTTATAAAAATCACCTTGCATAAATCACCAAATGTGCCAAACGCCATTTGCGCCAAATTAAGTGCTAATTTTGCCAAATGCCCAATTCACTAAATGCCACATTCACCAATTGCGCTAAATTTGCCAAACGCATATGGTGCCAAATTTTCCCAGCGCCTAATTTGCCAAACGCTGAATGCGCCAACTTCGTCAAACGCAGATGGTGCCAAGTTTGCCAAACGTCAAATTTGACAATTGCCAAATGTGCCAAAATGAAAAATGATTTTTTTTCTTGGTAAGCGACCTGACTACCCCCTGAAAAAATCCGAAGCTTATAAAGGGCTTATAAGAACCACCTTGCACCTGGGCATTGTTATATGAAAACGGGTCTGTTCAATTTTTTTTCAATTCTTCAATGTTTAATCGTCTCAAATATTCTCTGTTCTTGTTTTTTTTCATTATCGAATCAAATTTCAGTTCATATCCGGTTTAAGCCCCATATTAAATTTTTTCAAGAATATTTTATTCAAAAAAATCACTAAACCACAAATTTTATGCATATTTAAAATAAATCAGGTGCTTATTTCATCATTAAAAACCATTTTTCTGTTAAATAATCTGAAAAAAAAAATAAAACTTAAACAGGTTTAAATTAAATTTATTCTGATCCATATTCCTTTGTTTTTGTTTTTGTCCTATCACGATTCCAACAAAAAAATATAACAAAACAAATTAACTCAAAATTTGAAAATCTTCTAAATCTAATCATACCAAAGTTGAAATGAAACTTGTATTTTGAATACATTACAAGCAAAATAGGTGATTAAAAGATATTTTTTATTAATGTGATGACGACAATTCATTTTATTTAGTTAAATTTGAACAAAACATCAAAATTTAGATTTTAAGATAAAAACAAATGTCGCGCGATAGAAAAATGTGTGCCAGGTCAGGTCCATATTCTAGTCAAATTCTAAAAATACGACAAAAAAAACGAGATTTATGATTCTAATTTATAATATTTTGACTTTTATTATTGATTTCTAATAAATAACATTAAATAAAATAAAATAAAATCTTGACCGATTAACCTTTTTCATTGGCTGGTCATCGTCACACGTTGTGCATCATTCATTTCAAATGAAATACGATTAACAATAAATTAAATGTTAATTAACTACTTGATCTTCTTTACAGGGATTGTGCGTAGTGAAGAGGTAACATGAGACAGTGAAATCATTTTCAAGTCATTTTCCTTGAAATTTTTTGACATTAAGGTCAATCATTGCCCAAAGGTCGAAAAACTGGAAGAAAATTCATGTTCAGCCCATTTCCGTCCGTTTCCGCGATCAAAATGGAGAAATTTAATTCCAAATGGTGAAAAATTTCAAAAGTTTTCCAAAATCACGAATAACCTTGAAATTTTCTAAAACCCCTGAAAATCAAAAATTTTAAAAAAATGTCACAGAATTTCAATGACTTTCAGTCCCTGTCCACGTGAGCTTCATTTCAATTTCAATTTTTACAATTCAATTTAATAATCAAAATTTTACGACGACATTCAATTCCAATTTTAGTTACAATCTGACACTTATCTTGTAATTGACATAATTTTAATAAATAAATTTACACTTAAACCAAATAATCTTAATGGAAAAAGTACAAAACTAAAGCCTTTTGTTTGACAAGACAATGCAAGAAAGTTGACACATGATCTGAAAAAGAAGATGGAAAAAAATGATTCAAATCCAAATCCATCGAAATTTTATTGCACTGATGTTGCACAAAAAAAAATTGCATTGCATTATTTCAATTTTTTATTCTTTAACAATGTAAATGAAAAAAAAAATTGTAATCAATTTATCTTTATATGTGCATAACATGTGTGTGTGTGTGTGTGTGTGTGTTTGCATGTACGATGGGATCTTATTTCAAAATCTGAAATAGTGATTTAATATGGAGATGCGTCGTAATTCATTTATTTATTTTTTTTTATTTTTTAACAATGATTCCAATAAAAATTTGTAATAAAAATAAAATAAAATAAAAAATGATTTACATGCAAATTTGTAGGCTAGACTTGTTATTTTGGTGAATCGTGTAATGTTTCATTTCATTATTATTATTTTTATTTCAATTTTTTACATCTGAATGGACCAAAATTAACTTTGTTTGTTCATTGCTGGATTCAAGTGCTGTGAAGGGTGGCTCAAATTTCAATGTAACTGAATAAAAAGTCATTTTGTATTTGAATTTTGGGTCATCCTATGAATAAACGACAAATGATACAGCCAAAATTCGATAATTCTGCGTTCATGTTACTTGAATTGACAAAAAATTTACATGAAATGCATGAAGATGAGAAGTCAAGACACAAATAATTGTAGGTAAATAAAGGTTTGGATGTTAAATGTTACTTTTAAGTTACTATTAGGCAGGGTCAGTTTTTTTCAAATGTAAAGGAGAGAAAATTTCGCTACAATGTTACTAGTCGTCTACGTTGGAAGTTGATTCATTTTTGTTCATTTTTCTTGGTTGTGGTCGCAATTTCGAAAAATTTCAAGGTTTGTCGTAATTTCGAAAAATGTCAGGGTTTGTCGTAATTTCGAAAAATTTCAGGGTTTGTCGTTATTTCAAAGAATTTCAGGATTTGTCCTAGTTTTAGAAAAATTCCGGGGTTTCTCATTATTTCGAAAAAATTCAGGGTTTGTCGTAATTTCAAGAAATGTCAGGGTTTGCCGTAATTTCAAAAAATGCCAGGATTTGTCCTGATTTTAGAAAAATGCCGAGGTTTGTCGTAATTTCCAAAAGTTTCAGGCTGTTGTCGTTATTTCGAAAAATTTCAGGGTTTGTCGTAATTTCGAAAAATGTCAGGGTTTGCCGTAATTTCGATAAATTTCAGGGTTTGCCGTAATTTGAAAAAATTTCAGGGTTTGTCGTAATTTCGAAAAATTTCAGGGTTTGTCGTAATTTCGAAAAATGTCAGGGTTATTCGTAATTTTGGAAAAATTCCGAGGTTTTCCCTAATTTCGAAAAATCTGCCGTAATTTCGAAAAATTTCAGGGTTTGTCATAATTTCGGAAAATGCCGGGCTTTGCCGTAATTTCCAAAAGTTTCAGGCTGTTGTCGTTATTTCGAAAAATTTCAGGGTTTGTCCTTATTTTGGAAAAATTCCGAGGTTTGCCATAATTTCGATAAATTTCAGGGTTTGTCGTAATTTCGATAAATTTCAGGGTTTGCCGTAATTTGAAAAAATTTCAGGGTTTGTCGTTATTTCGAAAAATTTCAGGGTTAGTCGTAATTTGAAAAAATTTCAGGGTTTGTCGTAATTTCGAAAAATTTCAGGGTTTGTCCTTATTTTGGAAAAGTTCGGAGGTTTGCCGTAATTTCGGTAAATTTCAGGGTTTGCCGTAATTTGAAAAAATTTCAGGTTTTGTTGTAATTTTAGAAAATTCCGGGTTTTATCGTAATTTCGAAAAAAGTCAGGGTTTTTCCTATGTTTGGAAAAATTCCTGGTTTTGCCATAATTTCGAAAAGTTTCAAGGAAATCCCGAAGTTTTCACCGCTCTTGGAAATTCCCGCAACTTTTCGCGATTTTGTGGAATTTGGCCATTTTGAAAAAATCTCCATTTTAGAAAAGTCGGTCATTTTGTCGAAAAAGAAGAGATCGATGAAAAATGCACAAAAAAACTTCCCTGCCTACCATAAGTACACAGTTAATGCTCTCACCTATGCAAATCTCCGTTTCTGTATCGTATGCATCCCCTTTTTACAATTTTACAGAAAAATTACACACATAAACTCAATACAGAGCGATGATCTTCGTAAAAAGTTACATTAAATTATTATTATTACAGCATATAACATTCATTAAATATTTTTTTTAGAGAATGTTGTATATATGAGCATGATTGAATATTGATCGTTATTGCACATCTTTACTATGCTTTATGTGGCATTACACGAAAACTCTCTTTATTTTCATATTGTTTCATGTGTACACTTCGTTAAATATTTATTTTTTAAAAGGCGAAATGTAAAAAAAAAATTTTTACAAAAAAAAAAGATATAAATATCAGCTACACTCAATCGTTTCAATTTAATTTCAATAATATAGTTTGATAGGTAAAGTGTGTGGAGTTGAGAGGTCAATTAGGATGGTATTTTTTTTGTTTAAATTTTATTTGAATTGGAATTAAAATTTAAATTAAAAAAAAAAAATAATTTAATTTAATTTAATTACAGAATCCCTCAATGTTGTATGTCATCCTCCTAAGTGCATTTTTGTGCATTCAAATTAAGGCAGATGTCAGTGAAATTTTGAATAGTAACAAAAATGGAACTCAAATTCATCATAAAAGTGAAATAAAAAAAATTGATATGAATTTAAAAGAATTGCAAGAGATAAAATTCAGTTTAAATGTGATATTGCGAGAATTGAAGTATTTGATGTCACATCCCGTCTTTGAAAGTATTAAGCATGACATTGATAAGAGTCTCGATGCAAATGAAAGTGAAAGTGTTCTAAGGAATGTCATGACAAAAGTTGAAGAGAAATTAATTGATTTAGAAAATATTGAAATGCCTGATTATAAAAGTGATTATGATAAAAAAGTGAGTGAGGAAATTCAATTTCAGGCTCCTAATCGTAATTTAGCACCACCAACAAGTACGAAAATTTCCAGTTTTGGGACAGTCATTGATAATTTTTGGTTAAATGATGACTCACAATCACCCGACGCCTCCTCCAAAATCCTAGTTGCCATAAGTCCTGTATTGAGAGCACCAGGTTTGGATAAGGAATTTTTTAGACGTAATAAACGTGAATTGAACTTACCTTTTATTGATCCTCTCGCGTTAAATGATGAATTAATGAGCAAAGTGTTGTTCAGAAGAGCAATTTCCAGTGATACTCCGTACAATTATGATCGTCCTGATATAAAGTTCGAGGAAGGTGCTTCAGGTATCAAGGAAAAGGATTATCTGCCACCACTCGAAATAAGTCCCGATGTTATCAATACAGTAAAACAACCTTTCAGTAAAGAAAATGGATATGAATATAACAAGCCTGAACGTCCATTTGATTATCCGAGTGAGACAGTGACAGTTAAGAGCGTCGTCACGACCAAAAAACCAATTAAATTGCAAGATAAGGATTATTTACCGCCATTTGAAGGGAGTTCAGCAAATAATGTGCCAAAAATAGTTCAAACTACAACCACGACGACGAAAAAACCAGATCCTGTCCCATTAGAACCAAGTGCGGCCGTTATCAATACCGTGAAACAACCATATTCAAAGGAAACTGGATATGAATACAAGCGACCAAATAAGCCCTTTAATTTACCGAGTGAGAATGATTTGACGGTGATTGATGTGCGATCACCTTCAAATAATATCCCGAAGATTGTGCAAACTACTACAACAAAAAAACCGGAATATTTACCTCCATTGGAACCAAGTGCTGCAAATAATATTGAGAGCACACTTTTAAAGGAAGATGGTTACAGTTATCCAAAGCCATCTAAGCCATTTCCACCGTTAGAGCCAAGTCCGAGCAATACCGTTGCACCTCAAACTGTTAAACCCACAACGACAACCACAACAACAACAACGCCTCGTCCTATTAAAATCCAGACAACAACTGAACGTGATTACTTGCCACCAAAACTCGAAGCAAGCAACAGTGATGGTGGGAAAGTTGAAACTTTTGAACCACCAAAACAAAAATATGACCCAATTAATGGTTACGACTACTCAAAACCAACAATTAAATTTGAAACGGGTTTGTTAGATGGTAGCAATACAAATGACGCACCTAGTAGCATCGACTATCCCAAACAGAAATATGATCCGATTAATGGATATGATTACACAAAGCCAAGTATTAAATTTGAGACAGGAGTGGAAAAAGATTACTTACCACCCAAATTACGTGAGTCAAAGGGCATACAAGTCATCGCAATAGGAGGAAGAGACCCAATTTTTGATAAATTGAATCCAGTTAATCGCCTGTCAGAAGATATTTTGGCGTTAGCGAGAAGTAGACGGTAAAAAAAAAATTTCATTGTTACATCACTCACTCGTTCATATGTTTATTTATAAATTTTAAGGAAATTACTAATTTTAAATCACCATAATAATCTTAAATATAAATAATAATAAGTTACCTCAAACATTCCAATCACAATTCAACGAATTTGGTTAGCTTTTAGTCTCAATAATTGTAATTAGGTTACTTTTCATACAAAACTTAAATTATTAAATTTTTTATTTGTCGAGCCATTTAATTTTTTTTTCAAGACCTATCATTAATTTTAAGATATGAGGATGATGATGCAAATTTTTGTCTAATAATAAATTTAACATAATTAATTATTTTTATACAAACACATTGGTGTTGCATGTCAAATTCAAATAATTTTAGATTTAAATGAAATTTTAACCCATAATCGCCTGAAAGTGATTTTTTTGATGAATTATTTTTATGACATTTAGTATCTGATGAGGTCGTATATGGACCTTGTCACATGTTGTGAGTCCAATTCAAGGTCATTTCAATGTCAAATTTTTATTCAAATTTAAAATAGGTAGGAAATTGAAGATTAACCCAATATGGCCGATGAATCCAATTTAGTTCAAAAAATTGTATTTTTTCACAATTTTCATTGAATAGGATAATTTTCAATTTGAATTTTAACTTTAAAGTACCTTTTGACAGGTAAAAGCTTGAACCACTTTTTCTAACCCATTCAGGGCAACAATGGCCCTTGATCCATTACATAAAACGATTTTTAAAAGGAATTTCAAATTCAAAGCTTCAAAGAAAAAAAAACGAAAATTCAACGTGTTTCATTAAAATTTCATGAATTTCATTAAAATCACTTTTAAATTAGGTTTAAATGGGTTAAAAAACGATAAAATCAAATAAATTTCCATTAAATTCATATCAAAAAATTGAAACACGTGCCTAATTGAATTGTGCCTGATTGAATTGGACTCAGACATCAATGAACACCTCTAATGTCAATCATTCAATTCAATTTCATTAAAAAAATATCATAAAAGGAGCACAATTTATCAATCAATAATCAAATTGACCCTCAAGGAATCTTTCTAAACCATTTCAATTGACCTCATTTCGAATCTCCTAAAAAATTAAAGCCTAATCCAAATTTAATAACAGTTTTGTATGTAAACAACACCCATAAATCACTTACAATCATTATTTTCAATTACTTTTACAATAACATTACACAGTGTGATGTGTCTGCCTACAATTAAATAATAAAATAAAATAAAATAAAATGAATCGTGATAATTGAAAATAAATCATAATATTTTATTTGAAGACGATATCAGGTCAATGTGTGAGTTGCTCAAGGTCAATTTTTATTTACTTTATTTAAAAATATTTAAAAAAAAATTAAAATGTGATTGTGAACGATATATACGAGCGCATTACTATGCATAGTATTCACCAATTTTATCAAAAATGTCTGACCGAAAAAAAATCTTCAAATTTGAGTTTCTTCGTTATTTAATCGTGAAAAGTTATTTTATCGTTTTTTTGGCAACTTTTTTTGAGCATTTCTTGAGTAACATTGATTTGTTTTTTTTTGACATTTTTACTTGGTTTAGTTTCTTTTTTTAACAGTCTTCTTCCTCCTGTTTAAACTAACATCTTCTAAATGTTTTTCACTGATTGGTGACATTTTATCAATGATTGGCACAGACGGACAACAGGACCGTCCACAAACTGGCATTTTAAAGAAATGCGCTAAAAATAAAATTTTAACATTTTTAAAATAAAAAAATGAGAAATTCTAACCACTGGGGGGTTTAGAAAAGTGCATTTCGATGGGACTCGTTTCATTGAATATAATTAAGTTTTAATTTTAATAATTAAAGCGCTTCAAAATACCTGCCATTTTGAAAATTTTTGAAAAAAAAATATTTGAAAAAATTGGACATTTTGGGCTTTTGACTATTTTCAGGCTCTGGAGTCTAATTCTTGAGCCCAAAACCTAAGCCCAATCCTTGAGCTT
The DNA here is from genome assembly GCA_900002565.1 of Culicoides sonorensis. NCBI lineage: Eukaryota > Metazoa > Arthropoda > Insecta > Diptera > Ceratopogonidae > Culicoides > Culicoides sonorensis. The sequence continues at coordinate 259,114 of LN483518.1, read as the reverse complement.
AATCTCAGAGCTAATGAGTTAAAGTTCATTTTAGTAAACTTCTCGGTCCAACAAAACAAATTATCAATTTTTTGAAATTTTAACCGTTTTTAACGGTTTTTCAGACTTGGAGCCCAATCCATGAGCGCAATCTCAAAACTAATGAGTATTGACAAATCCTTATGGCCTCTTCTATCTAATAAAAAAACCCGACCTTGCTCCGATGGAACATTCTAGTGCTATGACTGAACCAGACTTACAGAGTGACGACGGACAAATCATCTGTAATAGTGCATTTTTTCTCAATAAAAGCACTAAAAAATGTAAGTAAATGTATTTCATGCTGTGAGAGAGCAAAATACTCTTCATGTGAATTATGATGTAAGTAATTTATGTTTAAATTCGATTATTTTACTCACGAGTTTCACATATGTGAAATATTTTACATACATCTTTAAATTGTATTGTTTTTTTGGTAGCAAACACCTACATTTTATCACGATTAATGAACTTCTGAAGTGGAATGAAACTTGTTTTGTATCAGTGGGATATTTCTTCTTCATTTTTTTTTGTTTGCAATTTAAAAAAAAGTATAAATCAAGAATATTTGATTGATTTCCTATTTTATGACCCATTTAAGATCAAAAAATTACGAGATAAAATGAGATAAGAACAAAACTTTTAGTAAAATTATTACATTGTAAAATATTTTCATTAACATTAATTAGCGTTTTCTATAATTTGATTGTATAATTTCACACATAATGCATTTTATACAAACAAAACAAATGCATGAAAATGGATCAGTAGGTATGTGTGTGAGATGAGCTCTTATTCAATGTAATTTTATGTTTTTATAATATGTTATATAACTTTTTTTATTGCATTTTAAAGAGAACAAGAAGCATCATAGTAGCTTATTAAATTTTTATAGCCACTTTTTCAGGATCTTGACTGAGTTTTTCGGAAGATGTCCTCTTTTTTTACGCATCGATGAATTGTTCAAGCTGATTCCCATCATCAATTCATCGATGCGTAAAAAGAGAAGAAATCTTCCAAAACACTCAGTCAAGATCCTGAAGAAGTGGCTATAAAAATTTAATAAGCTACTATGATGCTTCTTGTTCTCTTTACATTAATTTTTTGACTGACAACCGTTAAAAATTTAACGGGCTACTATGATGTAAATCGTGTTTTCACTTTGACACACTTACATGTTTTCAAAACTCAAAGTTCTACGTTCAAAGAGTCCAAGTCAACTTTGGTTACAAGATTTAGATGATTGGTCAAAGAAACTTAATGAAATTGAAGAGGCTGAACGTTTAGCAGATGCTGGTTTAAACAATAAAATGAAGGCTGGATTAGGAAAAATGTGATGCACGCCAGCACGTTCAACTTTAGCAGGGTTTGCTTTTTCGAATTTCTTAAACATTTCTTCAGCTTGTACTTAATTGATATGCCTTCTTCACTTAGTTTAGTTTTATCTGTTGGATTAAGTGAATTCACGATTGAAGTCCAATCATCATCACCAAGTCCAGTTCAAATTCTTGTTATCACATCTCATTAAGACAAAAAATCAAAAAAAATATTCATAAAATAACTCATTTGGGAGGTTCCCCGTTAAAATTATCAAAAATTATTCATGAAACAGGTTAATATTTTAATTGACATTCATTTACTGCTAATTTTTTAAACGAAAAGAAAATCAAGATTTAAAACTGCATTTCGATGAATCATTTTAACGATCACATGAATCCTATGAACTAAATTTTAGATTTCTGTCCAAAAAATTTAAAATTCAAAATGTAAAATTAATTCAAAGTTTTTGAATGAAGTCACCTTTAATTCCCTTTAATCATATTAAATAAGAAAAAAAATATTTTAAACTAACCACAAATGACGCATTTTCAAAAAAAAACCATTAAAATCATTAAAATATGTCTCATTCTAAAAAAAAATGTTAAAAAAAACATATAAAGGAAAAGGAAACAAGAAAAAATCAAGTTTCATTCATTTTATAATTAATTAATGTAAATTATTTTTTTTGCTTCATTAAAATTAAATTTTTTTCAAAAAATTCTAGTTTTTTGAATATAAATTTTTTTTCATTTGAATTTCATCTCAAGAATTTTTATAGTAACGGCATGAACGTGCATTTTTGCAGGTTTTTTGTATTGTTTTGATTTTTTTTTCTCTGATCTTATTAAAATCTTATCATGGAAAATACCAAAATATTTGAAGTCACAATTCTTGCGGTGAATTGATAATTTGATTAAATTACAAATTAATTTTCTCTTTTTACAGCTTGGAATGAAATAAAATTTCAAAAGATGACAAAGTTCGATTTTTCTTGTTGTTGTTAATTATTAATTTTGTTGTTGTTATTTTTGTTAATTTTAAAATATTATCTCATCATCCAAATATTAGTTAATTTAGAGTAGATTTTTTGCTTGTGATTATGTAACAAAGCAAATAAATACTGGTTTAATTCTTCTTCTTTTGTGTTATGATTTTTTTTGTATTTTAACAGCTTGGCGTCTATTTGTACGTTTTTTTTTAACTTAACGTTTCTCATCATCATCATCAATGAAATTCGATTTTTATTTTAAAATAAACAAATAAACGGCCAAAAAAAAAATCAGTAAGCGGTAAAGTAATAAAAAATGTGATATAGGTATGTAACTGCTGCAAAATGATAATAACAAAGACGATCACTGTGAGTTGAAAATGTCTTGGAGTGATTTAATTTGCAAATGAGGTCTTTGACTTGATACCCAGTGGCCGTTAAAGGAAGGTAACATTTACTTTCAATGTGTAGCACTTCAGAGCAGTTTTCAGGTCATTTTCAACTTCCAGTGCATAAAATAATAAAGACGATCATCTAATTTAAATAAGTGTCTCACTTGTAAACCGATTTTGGTGGCTTTTAACAGTTCTTGATCTATTTAAATTTGAATATGAATAAATATGAATAAAAATCCAATTGAATTATCTTAATAAGGCATGTTATTATTTTACATATCGCGTGATTTATGTTCAAAGATTATCATTCTTTTTGTTAAAAAATTAGATAAGGAAGACGATTTTTTTTTCTAAAATTTTATTTTATGGCGTATTGTTATGGAAAATAAAATTAAAAGTAGCCAAAACGACATTAAATCAGCGACTTATCCTAATTTCGAGTCATTCCTGCTGCGATTTTGTTCTCAATTCAACTTTTTTTCATGTCAAATAATCGCTTTGAAATTTTATTTCCTTCTAATTCATATTCCACGAGTAAATGTAATAAATTACCTGAATGAATGAAAAAGTGCTTAAATATCTTTATGGTAATGTGGTGAAGGAGGCTATTAAATTGATCACATCAATCTTTTTTGAATTCTAACAATAACCATTAAAAAAAAACAAGGAATTTAGATATGATTTGGACCATTAGCAGTTAATTACAAATTCATGATATGTTAGGATTTTATTTTACATCATCTCATCAGTCGTCAAAATTTAATAATAAATAATGATTTAAGTGATTTCATTTAAGAATTATGGCGAATCAATCATAAACCGGACATTATTTTTTTTTTGCTAGGAAGTTGAAATTAAGTGCGTGGTGACGTTTTTTTTGTTTGAATATTCAAGAGAATTTTGAAAGGAGTTCTGGTAAAATGACAAAAAAAAATTCAAAAAACAGGTGCTTTATTGAAATGAAGTCGTAAATTCAAAGAATTTTCATGCAATTAATCAGGCGATTCCACTTGAATCCATATCAAGAGCAGTCATCGGGTATGAGCTCAAGTTGAATAAAATATTGAGAGCAGTTTTTCATAAGAGGTCAGGGAATCGGTCTTTACCTTTTTCTTCATTCAAAATCTAGTTTTGTGGTCATTCAAAATCTAGCGTTGTCGTCATTCAAAATCTAGCTTTGTCCTCATTCAAAATCTAGCTTTGTCGTCTTTCAAAATCTAGCTTTGTCCTCATTCAAAATCTAGCTTTGTCGTCTTTTAAAATCTAGCTTTGTCATCATTAAAAATCTAGCTTTGTCGTCATTCAAAATCTAGCTTTGTCCTCATTCAAAATCTAGCTTTGTCGTCATTCAAAATCTAGCTGTGTCCTTATTCAAAATCTAGCTCTGTCGTCTTTTAAAATCTAGCTTTGTCATCATTAAAAATCTAGCTTTGTCGTCATTCAAAATCTAGCTTTGTCGTCTTTTAAAATCTAGCTTTGGCGCCATTCAAAATCTAGCTTTGTCGTCATTCAAAATCTAGCTTTGTCGTCTTTCAAAATCTAGCTTTGTCCTCATTCAAAATCTAGCTGTGTCCTTATTCAAAATCTAGCTTTGTCGTCTTTTAAAATCTAGCTTTGTCATCATTAAAAATCTAGCTTTGTCGTCATTCAAAATCTAGCTTTGTCGTCTTTTAAAATCTAGCTTTGTCGTCATTCAAAATCTAGCTTTGTCGTCTTTCAAAATCTAGCTTTGTCGTCATTCAAAATCTAGCTTTGTCCTCATTCAAAATCTAGCTTTGTCGTCATTCAAAATCTAGCTTTGTCGTCTTTTAAAATCTAGCTTTGTCGTCATTCAAAATCTAGCTTTGTCGTCTTTCAAAATCTAGCTTTGTCGTCATTCAAAATCTAGCTTTGTCGTCTTTTAAAATCTAGCTTTGTCATCATTAAAAATCTAGCTTTGTCGTCATTCAAAATCTAGCTCTCTCGCCATTCAAATTCTTTTTCTTCTACCGTGTCTTCAATTTTAATTTTTTTTTCTCTACGATTAACAGACAATGCCCAAAATAAGTGAACATTCTTTTTGAATTCAAGTAAATAAAAACATAAACTTATTTTTTCCATTAATTTGAAACTTTTTTAGAATAAATTAACTTTAAAATCATTTCAATTGTGACTTAGAATCAATAAAATTTTTATCATCCCTTTAACCATCATTGAATCATCAGATGAAAACGACTAAAAAACAATAAAATTAGTTTTTTATGACATGTAATAAACCTTAATCCAGATAACGCTGAATCAGTAATGTAAGTAAACAGATAAAATTCTTTCAAAAAAAATTCAGACATGTCTTCTTCCGTTTAATCTTCATATTGATCCTCTTCATCACTTGTTTGAAATTGAATTAAGTGCGCACTTCAATCATATTGATTTTGCTCTTCAATTTTTTTCAGAAAAAAAAAATATTATAGACAAAAAACAACAGAATCAATACAGGTTACGATCATTTTCAAATAAAAACAATGCTAATCGCTTAAATATTAATTTACTACTGATTATCACACACAAATACAGGCAACACGATTCAAACATATTTAATAAAAAAATAAAGAAAATTAAATTTTTGTCTATGTTTAAATTTAACTCCCACTTAATTTTATTTTTTATGGTGAAGTTACATTGAAATAACATTAAATTGAAAGAATTTTCATACAAAAAACCAGGCGTCTCCACTTAAATTCATATAAAAGTCATCGGACATGAGCTCAACTTGAAATGAGAGCCCCAACGACCTTTTTGACTTTGAGAAAGCATTTGTCAGGTTCTTTTAGGTTCCTTTCATGGGATCCACATGTTCAATGGAACACATGAAAAATGGAAACTTACATTTTAATTGGATCAGCCTAATTTTTTTTTCATAGTACTTCATTTTAACTTCAAACATCGATATAGTTCATACTTAATTTTGTTTTTTTTTTTTCATCTTCTTATTATTATACTACTAATATAAAAAAAAAATTCACCTGTATTGTTGTTATTAAAGGTTTACATCAACAATCATCATCATGATCATGTAAACCACACACACATACAATGAGACAACCCATGCTTTAGTCACATTTATACACGATTCTTTTGCTAGATCTTCCGAACAAACAGGTGACGATTATGCAGATTTATTTATTTATTGTTATGTTTTTCACTATTGTTCATAGACATACAATAAAATGTATTGTGTACCTTTTTTTTGTTTATAGGACCTGATTCTTCTTCTTCTTCTTAACGATCATCGGATATTTTTTTGATATAAATAGAGGGTTAGACCGCTTGATTACTTCATTCATGAGCTTCCTTAGCTCACGAGAACAAATATAAATTTTTGTGTTAAAAAAGTGTTTTAAAATAAAAAAGTGAAAGATGGTGAGTGCAAATTTAACAGAATCTTAAAGGAAAAGGAACATTCAAAGTGATTTTTTGATTTAAAAAAAAAAAAATCTTGGATAGAAATTAAAATTGAGAAAAAAAATTTCAGTGAAATATCCATTAAAAAATAAGAATTTATTTTAAAAAATTTTAAATTATTTTTTTCACTTAAATTTGAATTTGGATCAAATGAAATGAAACCGAAAGTTAAATTACAAACATTTTAATCAAATATGGCATCAGCCTCAAACAGCTTGAAAGCAAATATTATTATTTGATGATTTTTTATTAATGATTTTGTCACGAATTATTTGAATTATTGAATTATACAATGTATCAAATAAATAAATAAATATTAAAATTATCACTCTGTGCAAACAATTGAGACAGAAGTCGGTAGATATGAGAGATTTTTTTTTTAACGGTTACATTTCAATTTTAAAGTAAATTTCATTGAAATCACTTTTAAAAAATTCGATTTCATTAAATTACGATAGAAAATGAATGTAAATAGTTCTTAGATGACATAATCAATTAAAAAGCGTGATTTAATATTTTAATCTTGAATAGAATTCTATGAAATTCAATTCAATTGATATTAAATTTCATATTCAAAGTCATGAAATTGTTTTTTTTTCTTTTATTCTCTTGTAAATTGATTTACACCTTGAACGTTGACTTAAATTGCTTCTAATTCAATCATAATTATAATTTTTAACGTCAAAACGATCATTATGGACGATGATAATGACCCAAGGTGTTGCAAGAAATTATGTTCTTTAATATAATCGTGATTTTTTTTTGCTTAATTCAATTTGTACACTTGACTTATGACTATTAAGATCAAACAGTGTTAAAATCTAAACAAATAGGGGTAAAAAAATTAAATAATTTTAATGAAGGTGCCGATAATTATGAGGAAATAACTCTCAAAAATATGATTAAATATGAAAAATATTAATTTGAAGTGTTTGCTCATTAATTTTTTTTTTTGTGATGTGATATTTGCAGAAGTTACTTCTTGTTTGCTTCGCATTAGTTGCATGCGCATTCGCTGATGTTTCTGAATTGAAATCAGCTGATGGATACAATTATCCACCTCCAGATGTTCCATTTGAATATTTACCGCCAGAAGATGAAGCACCAGCACCAGAACCAGTTAAACCTGCCCCAAGAGTGTAAGTTTTTTTTTGATTTGAATTGAGAAATTTAAAATTGAGTATGAAATTAAATGTATGGATACAGACCTCCTCCACCTCCACCACCACCAGCTCCTAAACCAGACAATGAATACTTGCCTCCAGATGCTGAAGATGATTGTTCACCAAATAGTGTTGGATATCCAGGATGTTGCGGACCTGATGGTGCCGGTTCACAAGGATGTTGTGGTCCAAATGGATCAGGTGGACCAGGATGTGGCAAAGCCCCACCACCACCTCCACCACCACCAGCTCCAAAACCACCAGCGCCAAGGTAAAATTTGAATCTGAATAATTTTATATTATAATGATATTAATTTCCATTCATTGCCCTTAGACCACCACCACCACCTCCACCAGCTGCTGAACCTGAAGTTGAATACTTGCCCCCTGATGATGAGCCAGCACCACCTCCACCACCACCACCAGCTCCAAAACCAACTCCAGCTCCAAGAAGACCAAACCCGTAAGATTAATAAACTTGATAATTAAAAATGAGTATCTTACAATTAATTTTACTTCACAGCCCTCCTCCACCACCACCACCAGCAGCCCCAGAACCAGTCGTAGAACCAGACAATGAATACATTCCACCACCACCAAGTCATACAAAGGATGAGGAAGGTTATCACTATGACACCCCCTCAAACGGTCTTGTTTATTAAATGAAAAGCATTCTTGTCTTCGATTAATCTGTTTTTACTAAGTAAAAATGTTGAAATTACATACTAATAAGATATAAAAAAAAAAATGAAATAAAAAAAAAACAATTTTTATTCAATTAAAAATTTAAATTTCATTGTTATTTATTTTAAATTCAAACATAACAATTAAAATTAATTCCTGGTATTATCATTTGCGTTCAATTTCAACATCCGATTGGGAAAAATTTGTGGTCTCACTGGCCTATGTCTAATGTAAGCAGGTGGCATCGATGCGAATCTGTAAGGGAAATCGTGTGCATACGCTGTCGGAACTCTTTTCGTCGGATGCGGGACATCATTGTCATTTCCATCCATCATTGGAATCATTTTTTGAGTTTCAATCTGTGTTTCACTACAATTCACACCGATTCCTTTCGGGATTTTCGTTGATGGTGGAAAATTGAAATTAATTGCAATTGGCTTTGAATTCTCTTTACTTGCATCTTCATTTCCTTCCTTTGACGTCTTCTTCCGTTTATTTAACTTAACTTTGGTACTTCGCAATGGACGTCCGTTGTAATTTTTGGATGTCAAATCGATGACACCTTCGTTATTGGTATCCATTTTTTGGAATTCATCTGATTCAATTGAAGCTCTCCGAAAATATTCTGAATTGTCGTCATCGTCATCTTCATCATCATCATCATCAGCATCGTAATCAAATTTAAATGGTCTCTTATTTTTTTTCATTCCTTTCATTTTCTTCTTCTTTTTCGGGAATAAATTCAAATGGACCACAAGCTGACTTGGGTGATCACCTGCAGTAGTGCCATGTGTTTCACTTGCAGCTACTTCTGGTTCCTCTCCCTGTCCCTCATTGATTTTCCAATAATATGGATGATCGTAATGTGGATTTTTTGATTGGATTTGAGCGAATCGTACTCGATTAAAGTACGCACTATCATAATTCTTGTCATGATTGATGCTATTAAGTGCATTGTATTTCGCGGCATATGGTGAAAATCGGTTATATTTCAATTGAGATGGTCGTTGAGATGTGGCCGGCTCCTCATTTTCCGGTAAGGGATAGACATCTAACATCAATTGAAATGGACGCTGCTTTTGTCCAGGTGAAACCTCGCCATCACGATTCAAATCCTTGAGTTTCTGTCGACTCGCTTTCACCACTTGCTGATATAAGGTTTGAGCATTTTTCAAATACTGTTCATTGTACATTTTGAGATGTTGTTCGCGACTTGGCTGATCGACAACGAGGAGATTTACATCGGAAGCGGCTGGTGGCTTGAATTTTTGAAATGGATCGGGTGAATATGAGATGGGTGAGGTGGACACGTGTCCAGGTAAAGGAGTGTCAATTTCGTATGGAAATAGTTGTGAGCTGTGTTGTGAAGTTGCTGCACTTTGATAATATGTCGGGACAGTTCCCTTTGGACGTCGATATGAACCCATGATTGGACGAAATCCGTCTTGCATGCCAGGAATCATTGGTTTGAATCCAACTAAATTTGGATCACGATAAAATCTTCGTGTCGGAAGTCTTTTGAAGGGGGCTGGATTTGGACCCGACTTGTAATGATTAAACGGCTTTGGCTGATTTCGTCGTTTCACTGGACGATCCCTTCTACGCTTCGCTTTCACAGGAGCGTCCATTTTCGGTGGTTTCAAGTGTCGACTTGGCAAAAAAATTAATTTTTGTGGTTTCACTGTATACGAAATATTTTCATCGTGATCCATTATTTCCTGGATCGTACTGTGATTTCCATTTTCTTGTACATTTTCCAAACTTTCACTTTGAACTTGACTTTCATCTCTCACTTCAGCACTGATATTTGTCAGTTCAACGACTAACGCAGGTAAATTATATTCAACAGTCACATCACTAATTTCACTTTCATTCGTGCTATCACTTCTATGTTCAACTACGCCAATTCTTTCCACACGACTTAAATCTGCGATAATGAAATACGTCACAAGAAACAGCACAAGTAAAATTCCCGAGAGCAGCACAAATCCAAATCTAAATTTCTTGGATGAGCCTGATACATTGTAAATATCACCAAAATTCTCGGTGCTTTCATATCTAGATCGAAAAAAAATATCATTGAACACTAAAATTTCAGTTACAGCCCAAAATCTTACTTGTATAATCCGAATTGAGGTAACCACGGTGATCGATAAGTGCGTTCCAATGTCTCCAGAGGCATTTTTAATTCAAATTATTCGTATTTCAATCAATTTCTTATCATTTAAAGTCTTTTCGCATATTTTTTTGACATTATCTCGCTTTAACTGTTCACAGTGAAATGAGAAATTTCTTGAAAATGTCGTTTATCATGACTGTTTGAATGAAATTACTCAGATAATCATGATATTTACTTACAATACTCACAGAAAAAAAAATAAAAATTTGTTTTGTCAACGCTTTGTTACAGATCCAACACTTTTAATCATCAACCGTAAAATTTACATGCACTTCATATTCAATTTTCTTCTATTGTGCTCATCTTCACATACATTAAAGTTGTTTTTTATAAGCCATTTATCGTAAGTTGCAATTATCTTTAAATTTTTTTTTTGTTTTGTTTGTTTACTTTGAAGATGATGATGAGCTGATTAAATTTTTTTTTTGAAATTCAAAGAAATTGCAGGAAAAATTTAATGTACATTAACACTTCTTTCAATGAGATTCAAGTCTAAATTGGAGGATATTAGGTAAGATTTTATTTTGTAATGAAGAGAAAGGTTTTGAGTCGATTAAAATTACATAAAATAGTTTCAATTAAGGCTTAATTAAAAATATCATGAAATGTGAAATTTTTTGAATTTTTACGTTTTCCGACGTTAGATTATAGATGGCGCTGCTGAGAAGTCTTACGCACGACGATATATGACGCTGCTGTGACGTCTTACGCACGACGCTGTTCTCATGATCATAGTATTCACTGAGTGCTTTCAATAGCGCTTAAGAGACCTTGCAGAACTTCTTCACAAATCTTTGGCGAACTTTTATTCACATTAATAAATAAAGCGTGACACCATGACAGACAGAAATCGACACTCATTAAGAAAAAATTTATTAAATTCAATTAAAAGACAAATTTTTACTGTAAATCATACATTTTCTTTTTAAATTTATTAGAATTTGTAATTTTTATCTAAAATATCATATCATTTGCTTTGGAAAGGTGCTTTTAGCTGTGATTCATTTCAAACAACATTAAAAAAAACAGCAACATTTTCAGCACCCTTTGATTGATCAATCATATGCACAATTATACTACTTACATAAAAGCTAAATTTTTATTTATTTAGAAAATTTACTTGTTTTTACTCTTCATGTACAAAAATAATATTTTATTTTTTTTCCTTAATTTAATTTTATGATTTTTCATTTCATTTTAATTTAAATTGAATTTCAAATTTTCTCGTAACATAACGGTTAAAAATTTAAAAAAAAATCCTGAGAAAATTTAGTAAATGGGAAATTTTTTTGAATTCTTTTGATTTGATGTTAGTAGTTGTAATTTTAATTTTAATTTTTAATTTAATTTAATTTAATTCAAGGAAGAAAGATGATTAAATATAAAAGCAGGTCAATTTACTTATTTTTATGATTAGATTAAAACATAATCGGTTTATTTTTGCTCTGTTCCTGGACGTAACTCGTAAAACGTTTCAAGAACTTTGGATATTCCTTCTTGTAAATGGCTCTCAGTACTGTCGAAGGTGCCCATCCACCCGGATTTACGACGGAACAATATGTTAAATTACATGTAATGTCATCACGTGATAACGGTTTACCGTTCTTTGGTTCAGCAATGTACGTTTGACAGAGTAAAATTACTGTGAGATAGATACGGACACATTTGCCTTGATTTGCGGGCTGAAAATTAAAAGGAAAATGTTAAAAAATGTTTGAAATGTAAGATTTCAATGTAAATTTTACCGGATAATCTGGATGTTCCACACTTTGATTGCACACCACCCACGTGTCGTGTGCCTCTTTATCAAAGTCATCTTCAATTCGTCGCATATGTGACCAAAACATGGCATCACGTTGACTAGCAGGCCAAATACGTTTGTGTGTTTGAAGGAATACCAAGGTGTCTGGTGCAATTTTATCGAGTATTTGCATGTCTTCGAGTGTCGTTTCCCAATCATTACGATATTCGGGCATGAAAAAGTAATGACACATTTCACGTGCTGTCACACCTTTAACGACATGACACGACTTAAGTGGATCCATTACCATACCATCGACCTCAACTTCACGTCTATACATTTTAAGTTCACCTTCATCCGCAAAAATCTGCCATCCATTTCCACCTTCACCGACACCTTGTCTCGCGTGATGTAACTGCTCCTTACATGTCCGATCAATCTCGGGCCATAATCGATGATTTCTTGCAAGTTTTCCTGTTCCAAAGTCTTCTTCTCCTTCCACTACAATATCAGCACCTGAATCGATTTGGGATTGTTGTGATTGTAATTTGAGTCGAACTCGAGTTTCACGCGCTTCCTCAATCTTTTCCAAACCAATTTCAACTGCATCGAAAAATTCATCCTCAGGTATCTGTGAGTGTGGTCCTTCCTAGTAAAAATATGCAAAACAAAAAAAAATGATGATTTATTATGCCATATAATAATTATAATGATTAAAATATTTAATTTGCTATCAAACTCTCATAGATATTTTTTTTAAAAACAATACGCGATGTAAATTTAAAGTTTTTTGTTTTGTCTTATAACTTTCACGTGAATTTCCTGTGTCTATGCATTCATTCATTGAATTCATTGTTGTCGTGCATTGTACAATGAACATGAATGTATCTGAAATTTAACAGTGACTTGACCTAAGGCATTGATATGATTATGCAACGAGCATAATATTAAATAATACTATTTTGATACATTTTGAGCGGATTTCCTTTGGATTTAAAAAAAAATGCGATATTAGGGACATTTTAGGTGTCCGTCCGTTCGTCTGTATGTGTCAAATTTCTTTGAACATCGTTTCATTTTCGGCCTCGATTTGAAATGTCCGTAACCTGATTCGATTCACTGAAATGCGCTTATGAAAATCGTTCAAAATTACGTTTCCCATTTTATTTTAATTGCTACTCGCGTTTTGATGGTCGTTCTGTTATTTTACGTTATTCAAATTTTATCGTAAATTTTCTTATCAAAATTTGAAGTTCCATAGAAATTTCATTGAAATTACTCATAAATTGTATCAAATTCCAACGAATTCACTTAAATGTGTGATATGCGGGTACTTTAATGTTCACTTTAAATGTCATAATTTAATAACTTCATTATCATGTTCAATTTCTAAAAACATTTTTTTTTCCTTGTTATCTCCATTCACTTACAATTGGTTTTGATTCTGATTCATCTTTTTCTTGACTCACTGTACGAAGGTTTTTATCATCGAATAACGAAAAAATTGATAATGATGGCATTTTTCTTCAAATATTTAGTTTTAAGTTTTAATTTATTACAATTAAATTAAACATATGCACATATGACATGAATTTCAATTCAATTCGAAGCGCAATTTGTAATTCGATACTTTTAAGGTGGTGGTTTTGTAATTAATATTAAAAATGTTTACAAAAAAAAATGTAAAATAATATGAAAGGTGATAAATTGTAACGCGACTTGATGTTTCGACGGTCTTCTGTGCACTGAATTCAATTTCGGTTTTGTTTTTGTTATTATTTATGACTTGTATTGTATTGAAATTTGATTTGGAATGCACTGATAATAAAATTTGATGTCTGTATATGAAAATATTTTGGTTTGGAAAGGAACGTGATATGTAATTATGGTAAAAAAATCGATTAAATGTTCACTTACTTCAAGGTCTGGTCCTAATAACGACACTTTTTTAGATTTTTCCAGTTCTTCCTTGCACAGTCTCAGTTCCTCTTCCACTTTTTTCCGTCTCTCAATTTCTTTGTCTAATTTCCATTTCAATGCATCATCTTTTTGCACAATTATATCGACACAATGTTGTAATGTTGTCAAAACACCAGCTGTCGTTGTCCGAAATGTGATGGCCTCCCCTTTAAAGTCAATCACTTTTAAGCCATTGCCCAATTCGGCCGATTCAAACCCATTTGTCGTGTGTTGTGTTGCTGTTGCATCAAAATATCGTTGTAATGTATCAATTTGATTGTACAAAATATCACGAAAAGTTTCAATTTCAGCGAGTTTCTCGCGCAAATTACGTCCCGTCCGATCAACTTCACATCCACTGGCTGTTGAAAGTGTAGTTGATTGCAGGGAAACACTCGAACCCCATTTTTGACGACGCAAATTGTTATTTGATGTTGCAGAGTCTGTTACAGTTGCCTCACTTTTGTACGATTGAAGTACCTCGACCCAATTTTGCTTGTCTTCCGGACAGTCGGCACGCAAATACCACACGTTACTGTTAACAGCGACATCGAAACGACACTCATCAAATTCATGTGACTAGAAAATAAATTTCAATTAATTGAATTTAAATTTAAATTTCATCTAATAACAATAAATTTAATTTACTTTAATTGTCGCCTTCTGTAAACTTATCACACCACGACATCCAAAATCTGAATCTTCTTCCGATTTATCTGCCAAAAATAAAAATTTGAAATGAAATCAAAATTCTATTAAAATTTCAATTTAAATCTCACAATATGACAAGGTTTTATCTTGTAACACCATGTATCTGGGTTGCCATCCATGAATGTAATTCGTCCATTTGCTTAAATATCCTTTGAGTATAATTTTTGAGGGCGACGTGCCCAAAGGTAATTCCGGATCTGATTCTTCCGGTCCTGATTGTTGTAACACTGATTCATCGACCATAGTTGTAATTTTTTTTTCTTAAAATAAATTGATGACTAATATTTATTTTTTTTTTGCTCTTAAATTTCTTATCACATTGAATGGGACGATTCATACAATTCTACAATGATGTGATGATGCTGCAAATGTATATTAAAATAATAACAAGTGGTTTCAATTTATTCCATTGTATTTGTTTTGAATTCGATAAGAAACAAAAAAGAGAAAAAAAAATTTACTCTTATCAAGGACAAATGCGAATTTCGGCTTACCACGACATCTAATTCAAATATTCGAGATAATTTTTGTGTGTTTAATTAATTAGTTGTAAGGTACTTAATTTCAATATAATCTTATTGTTCTATTTACTGTAAATCAAGAAATTATTTAAATTTTATTTTTTTTTTATTGCAGTGTTAAATGAATGTCTGTTTTTTTTATTTGTTTTGATATTTTTTTTAGAAATGTCATTTTGAATTGGAATGAAAAATGGAATTGAAAAAGAATCACCCTGTTAAATTTTAGTCCAGTCGATCGAGAGAGTCGGTCGACATCGTAAAGGAATCGTTTAATGAACTGTATTTCATTGAAAGCATGGCTTTGACGGTTTAGAAAAAGTGCATTTGAATTGGAAATGAGTTGAATTGAAAGTTATTTGAATATTTTTATGTGAAATCACGAATTGGGAAGCTTTCGCGGTTTTTAACGGTCATTTTTTTGAATTTCAGATTGATTTTTTGAGATTGGTCTCTCAATCAGCAAAGTCCATATGATCCAGAATTTGACTTGACATTTCATTTGACGTTTATTTTCTATAGAAACACATATGGAAACTTCAACATTTTGAATTTGAAATTTACAAACGTCAAAATGAACTCTGTTCTATGGCCTTAGCCCGTCAGAGAAATGAGTGATCACAAATTCTCATAAGTTCCTGTAATTCGACGGACTTTTCCGGTCTATTGCACAACGCTTAGCCCACGTTGTGACAGAATAACACAGTGACAGCCGGAAAAACCTCATTAAAAGCGCATTTTAACCAGAAAATGCAATGAAAACTATTTTCCAACTGAAAAGTAACTTTTTCCACTTTCTCAGTTCATTTTTATACTTGCTTGTGTTCGGACGTGTTTTCAATTCAAAGAAACATAATTACATACATTACATTTTTATTATCCATGTAAAATATAAGTAGTAAGGAGACATTTGAATAATAAAGCATTCATAACTTTTAACGTCATTTAAACAAAAAATAACATTGAAAATAAAAAGAAATTCGTATCCAGAAATTTAAGTAAATAAAGTTGACATTGATTGATTTTTGTGTCTTATAATCCAAAAAAAAGAAATTCAAAGACATTAAAATTGAAAGGATTATTTAATTTCAAGTCATATTTCAGGTAAATTTTTGATTTGATTTCATTACCATTATTTTTTTTTTAATCGCATAAATTGAATCAATTCTAGAAAAACTAATAATTTATTTAACCTTTAAACTTGAACCGCATAAATTATGGATGGATTTCGTTTACATGATAAATCTATCAATTTTCCGTGTATGTGAATTACACTGGACATGTCATGTTAGTTTCATGTCAGAATTTATTGATTGATTAAATTAAATGTATGCGTGGGAATCATCAAATGTGAGGTTTCGAGGAAAAGCATGAAATGGCATGGACATGACTGTGAGGGGTTTTTGACCGTTCACCGTTCAAAAATCAGATTTGTGGTCATTTTATCAAATAAGTCATATTAAATGTCATTCAGAGAACCTTAAATCGATTAGAGAAGCCGTCCTGGCTACGCATTGCTCAATTTCAAGAAGCCTCATGATAATTCAAATTCACGTGTACCGGAAATTTAATTTCATAATTCAAATTTTGCATTAAACTTTCATTAACTCATTTTTTTGTGTAAAGACATAAAATTACCTCACATTGTGCCATTAAAAACCCACACTGACGATTTTCGGTCATTTCACATTGTGATACAATGAAAAAAAAGTATAAATCTAATGCTTAATTACAAAAATAAATAATAAAAGAACTTCACTGTTGACTATGGTCACTATTTTTTAAGCGACTCAACACCATTGTTTATATTTAGTCGTCCTTTAACACGATATAAATGTTTTTTTTTACTTTATTTTCATTTTCATAGCCAATTTACGTTCTTTTAATATTTGTCTGGTCAAGAAATGTGAAAGTGAATTAGAGTGATTGGGAGATTTTAAAGGGAATTCTAATAAAATTTTAACTTTTTGACTCATTTTGAATTGTGGTGTCTTCATTGAATGTGAAATAAATTAAATGGAGACGACTGGTTTTTTTTTAATTAAAGTTTTTGTAAACATCTTCAAGTTTCTCTTCAAAACGAACACAATTTTTTACGAATTTTTTCTATTCATTAAAAATAAAAAAGTTAAGCGATCATATGATAAGATTCCCTTTTGCTAGGCATACCATTTACGAGTGGGGCAATCCCGATTTTCAAGTCATTCAATTCTTCTTTAGATTGTTCCACTTTGAGCGTGTTCCATTTTAAACACACTTTTCTTTGAAACTCGTTCCATTTTCCATTCGTTTCAGTTTAAGATTGTTTCTTTTCTATGGAACGATCTCAAAGAAGAACGAGTAAAAATGAAACAAGTTCAAAGTGAATCGAGCTGAAAATCAAATGAGCTCAAAATGGAACCAGTTGAAAATAAAACAAGTTCAAGGTTGACCGAGCTGAAAATCAAACGAGCTCAAAGTGGAAAATGAAACACGCTTAAAGAGGAACAAGCTGAAAACCAAACGAGCTCAAAATGGAAAATGAAACACGCTCAAAGCGAATGGTTTCACTTTCAGGTTGCTCCATTTTGAACTTATTTCAAGTAAAAATTCCATTTTCTTCTTTGTTGAATCGTAATCTCGATTTTTCAATCGGCATGTCCCGATTTTTACTCTTTGGTATGTCTTTATTTCATTTCATTTTTTTTTTTTTAAATGTTGATATTGACCTTTAATGGCAATGAAAATTCCGAATGTTTTGGAAAGAGAGAAATGTAAACAAATTATGATTACTTCATTAAAAAAATAGAAAAAAAACAAGGAGTCAATTAAAAATGTCCTTACTCACTATGATATTTTTTTTGAATTTAAATCGATTTTTTCCGTGATTCAATGAAATTAAATTCTTTTTTCATTTCAATAATTATGATTTGAAATATCTTAGATTTTACCCGATTTCATTAGAAAAATTGAGTTTAAAAAAAATTGAAATTAAAATTAAATTTGACTTTAAATAATTAATTACTGTGAGAATTTATTTAAAATTTAAAATTCATGCAAAGGCACATACTCACAACTCACATTTCCTTTTTTCATTTCAATTCATGACTTGTATTGGGAAATTTATCGATTTCATATCAAATTACACTAACAATGGCTTTGTCATATAACTCAAATCATTCACATAAAAACAAGTAAAATAAAATAATAAATAATTTATGACGTCATATGAATGAATGAAGCTTATTTCTATAAAACATTTCATTTCCATGATTGCTTATGGAGTGTGAGAATTGAACGTTTTCGTGTATTAGGAAAAAAAGGAAAAGCGTGGAAACTATTATTTGATGTTGGGAGCGTGACATTGAAAGTTTTAACACACACACACATTTAAATGGAAATGGAAAAATAAAAGTCAAATAAATTAACAATGAATTAGTATTATTATTACTTTTATTATTATTATAATTTATCATAAGGATCAGTTTAATGTCCGATTAAACTGAAATGATGAAATTGAAATGATCTTTTTTAATTCAAAAGGAATTACATTCATTTTTCATGTTCTATGAATAAATAAAATTAATTTCCAATTAAAATTATACTCAAAATGAATGTAAAAATGGAAACGCCTGGTTTTTTACTCCGAAATTCAGAGTTCAAATTAAACTCATACATGCCGATTATTGTAATTTCATGTCACATCAAATTCAATAACCTTCAATATGAGTACGATGATGACAATTATTATGATTATTATTTGATATCAAATATAAATATCAAAAAAAAATGTTTAATGTTAATGGGAGAATTACATTAATTATAGTAAAAGGAATCCATAATGTAAACAAATTATGGACTTAAATTCAAATAAAAATAAAAGCAAGGTTTTGTAATATGAAAATTGATTATCAAGCACTTTTATGATGACCATGAACTTTGAATCAACAAAAAACATCAATGAAATTTGAATATTTATTGTGTTTCTTTTGGAAATTGAGAAACTGAAATTTTGAAACGTCAAATGAAATGTAAACCAACAATCCTAAATCGCGCTAAATTTATATTAATTTTGATAAAATTTCAATTTCATGTTAAATAAACAAATAAAATGACTGTTTTTCAATTAATTATTTGAAATTTTTATTTAAAAATAACAACTCTTATACAAGACTGCGCATATTTCAAACATGAATTTCGAAAACTGCGAACTTTTTAAATATGAATTTTGAAAACTGCTCACTTTTTAATATAAATTTCGAAAACTGCGCATTTTTCAAACATGAATTTTGAAAACTGCGCACTTTTCGAACATGAATTTAGAAAACTGGAAAATGGAACACATGAAACGTATGGAAAATGGAACACGTGAAACGTATGGAAAATGAAACACATGAAACGAATGGAAAATGAAACACGTGAAACGAATGGAAAATGAAACAAGTGAAACGAATGGAAAATGAAACACGTGAAACGAATGGAAAATGAAAGTGCGCAGTTTTCGAAAATGGAACACGTGAAATGTGTGGAAAATGGAACACGTGAAACGTGTTGAAAATGAAACACGTGAAACGTGTGGAAAATGGAACACGAAAAGTGCGCAGTTTTCGAAATTCATGTTTGAAAAGTGCGCAGTTTTCAAATTTCGTATACAAAAAGTGCGCAGTTTTTAAATTTCATATACAAAAAGTGCGCAGTTTTAAATTTCGTATACAAAAAGTGCGCAGTTTTTAAATTTCAAATACAAAAAGTGCGCAGTTTTTAAATTTCATGTACAAAAAGTACGCAGTTTATTTTCGAAAAATGCGCAGTTCTCGAAGTTCATGATCGAAAAGTGCGCAATTTTCGAAGTTAATTTGCGGAAAGTATGATGATTTAATATTTGCATATTTTGATTAAAACACTCTTTTCCAGTACAATTTTCATTTTATCAATTTTATTTTATTTATCCATAATATACCTATCAGTACACATTACAATTTCATGTAAATATAATCAAATAAAATGACAGTGCAAGCAGTTTTTTATTTTGATTATTTGAAATTAAAAAAAGCAGAAATTGTAAATCATTTTTATTGTTTGGTTAACTGTCAAACGGTGATCTGAATCGATGATTATTGATGATTGTTCAAATTTACTGAGTTGCAAGAATCATATGATATGAGCGTGAGTGGAGACGACTGGTATTTTATGATAATTTAAAAGAATTTTCTTGAATTTTGTTTTTTTTTTTGTGTTAAAAACTGTCATTGGAAAATGGATAGTAATTTGAAATTGTTCTAGACAGAAGAACTTTTTTCGTCAATTAATTTCAATTTTTTTGAACGCTTATTCAAAATATTGAGGACTTTTAACAGAAAAAACGTAAATATGTGGTTGTTTTAACTTTGAGTAGGAAAATTCCATTAAATTTGTCATCAGTTTAACATTTTCTGTAACTTTCCATTGAATCATTACCCAACTTATAAAAAAACTTCATGCGTAGGTATTTTTTGTTTCCATTTTCCAATATCTATTTGAACAAGAAATTTGTGCTAAAATACAACGAAAAGAAAAAACAAAATAAAATTATTTTAATATTACGAATTAATTGGTCTGAGCCCTTTACCTCGTTCATGAAAATTATTAAAAGTATATTAGGGATAATGTTTTCATTTTTTCAGTACATTTTCGCTATAAGTGAATTTAATTTAGGGGAGATCCACATTCCTGATAACGACCAAGCATTACATGTAGAAATCACATTTCAAATGGAAGAAACATGAAATTACATTAAAATTTTTCGGCGCACAACCATTTTAATTAGTGAAAATGAACTTGACCTGATACGCAAAAAAAACCTATTATAAATCAATTAACCAACTGAAATGAACCAAAAACCGCATTAAATGGAAGACTCATGTTTTTAAATTCAAATTTCGACATTTCCAGAACATTTTAAATGGCAACAGACAATTTCCATTAATTTCCTAACTGCATTTCAACCCAAACCTGTCATTACAGTTACTCACAAATTACATGTAATTGCATCAATTGCCGTTATTCGTGCTTACTGTCATTTTGATATGAATTTCATGATGTAGAGAAAAAAATGACAATCAAGGACAAGTTGAATATGTTGATTTTAGGTATGCAAACAATCAAAATGTCGATATTAAAGATAAGAATTCATTGGAATAGGGTTTGATTAAAATCAGAACATGAATGAATATAATTAGCGCAGTGGACAAGCAATATGTGACCCAATTCCTACCTTAACATATTTTTGTTGGTGGTTTCTCGCATAATGAAATGAATTAATGTAATTATTAGACAAATGTGACCTAATTTTGTACATTTTTCTATCTATTTTGTAATCACACCTCATTTTACTTTAATAAATCATTTAATTTTGACCTAATTTTTATGAAAATATGAAACTTTTATTGATAAATTTCACTTTTTATTAACGGTTTTGTTAATGAATGAATGAAAAGTGCATTATCATTATTATGATTTTTTTTCATTACATTTGATGTCGAAATAAAAGAAGTGTTAAAGTGTGTAGTTTGCATGAAACATCATTATTTAATGGAATTTATTTTTGTGTGCCTGAAAAAATTAGAAAGAAAATTTTCTAGAAATAGGATTTGAACTGTTATAAAGAGTCGAAAAATGTCATCACTCCTACGTTATTTCATAACTCAATATAAAATTAATCATATTTGTGTGTGTTCATTATCATTAAAGGACCTCATTAACTTAATGGATATGAATTTTGGCTTAACCTTAACATAATTTTTTGATGGTCATTAGGTTTTTTTTTATTTGAAATTTGTGAGAACGATCGAGGAAAAAAAATTGAGACGAAGAGGTAAAAAGATTTAAGTGAGAGAAAATGAGAGTGTTTCAATGAGAGATAAGAGAAAATATTGAGAGAGGCTCAACAAGTCTGAGAGAAAAATATGAGTGAGAGAAATGAGTATAAGAGCAAAAAGAGAGAAAAATATTGAGAGAGAAATGAGCATTAGAGCAAAAAGAGACAAAGAGAGAGAGCAAAATATTGAGAGAGGGTCAAAAATTCTGAGAACAAATAAGAAAATTGAGAGAAATGAGCATTAGAGCAAAAAGAGGCAAAGAGAGAGAGCAAAATTTTGAGAGAGGGTCAAAGAATCTGAGAAAAGATAAAAAAATTGAGAGAAATGAGCATTAGAGCAAAAGAGACAAAGAGAGAGAGCAAAATATTGAGAGAGGGTCAAAGAATCTGTGAACAAATAAGAAAATTGAGAGAAATGAGCATTAGAGCAAAAAGAGACAAAGAGAGAGAGCAAAATATTGAGAAAGGGTCAAAGAATCTGTGAACAAATAAGAAAATTGAGAGAAATGAGGATTAGAGCAAAAAGAGACAAAGAGAGAGAGCAAAATATTGAGAGAGGGTCAAAGAATCTGAGAACAAATAAGAAAATTGAGAGAAATGAGTATAAGAGCATAAAAAGAGTAAAAAATGAGAGAAATGTGCTTTGAAACGTAATGAAAGAGAGAGAGAGAGAAAGTTGACCAAAATGAGAGAAACCGTAAGAAAAAATCTGAATTCTGAAATTCAAGAGCACTCTCAACAAAATTCTGATGCGTCAATTTGACTTGCGCTCCATAAAAATCCATTTAACGCTCATTCTTCCATTGAAACAAAAATTTTATCACAAAAAATCTTTTTTCAAACGGAAAATAGTTCAATAAACCTCATTTCAAGCAGGAAAAAGGTTAATACACCTTTTAAAATGTATCAAAATACCGATTTAATTGTAAATAAATTAAATACACACACACATGACATGACATGATGAGAGTTCAGTGAATTCATGTTAAAAACTTCATCGTATCTGAACAAAATTTTCAATAAATTTCTTTCGTGATATCAATTTTCTTGACACTATTTAAACAATTTCCATTTAACACACATTGCATTGAATACACAAATCGATTTTATACCTTCAATATTTTTGTTTTAAATGTAATTTTCATTTTTTTATTTGACATTCACAGGAAATTTCGTTACTTACTTGGTTGCTATCAACAACTTTTTTTTACAACGGATCTCATCAAAAATGTCTAATTGTGGGATTAAGTTAAATTGAATTGAATTTCAATGAAAAATAAAATGAAAGAATTGGCTTGAAAAAACGTTAAAATTTATTTTTTTGTATTTAAATTCATTTCAATGTTTAAAAAGTTGGTGGAAAAAGTTCGTAGTACAAACAGCTTTAAAACAATGAAAATGGGTGGTGAAAATGTAAAGGTAATTGTACGATGTCGGCCTATGAATCGGAAGGAATTGGATATGAAATGCAAGGTAAAGGCAACCTACTTTTAATTTTTTTTTTATGTTCATTCATGAATTTAAATTTAATTTTTTTTTATTTTTCGGTGTAGAACGTTGTTCATGTCAAGGATTGTTCAGTTACATTGGAAAATGCATCGGATCTGTCGGCACCCAGTAAAATGTTTACCTTTGATAGTGCTTATGATAAGGATTCAAATACAGAATCGATTTACAATGACATTTGTTATTCGTTGGTTGAGAGTGTCCTTGAAGGTTATAACGGTACAATTTTCGCGTATGGCCAAACGGGATGCGGCAAATCACATACAATGACAGGTCCAAGTGAAATCTTTGAAAAATCGACACCCGAACTGAATGCTCAACGTGGAATTATCTCACGCTCATTTGAACATATCTTTGAAGCGATTGCCGTCTCAAATGATATCAGATATTTAGCACTAGTTAGTTACTTGGAAATTTACAATGAAACAATCAGAGATTTGCTGGCACCGTCACATCACAATGGAGATTCAAATAATTTGCAGTTAAAGGAGTTGCCGGGTGAAGGGGTGACAGTTCATAATTTGTCAATGCACACCGTGCAAAATGTACGGGAATGTGAACAACTTTTAATACAGGGAAATAAAAATCGGATGGTTGGTGCAACCCTCATGAATGCTGGCAGTTCAAGGTCACACTCAATTTTCACAATTAGTGTGGAACAAGTTGCAATTAATGATAACAATGCAAATGCCAAAGGTAACATTAAAAAAGGGAAATTGAATCTCGTTGATTTGGCTGGTTCTGAACGACAAACCAAGACAGGAGCAACAGGTGACCGCTTAAAGGAAGCCACAAAAATCAATCTCTCATTATCAGCACTTGGCAATGTCATATCAGCTCTCGTTGATGGAAAGACAAAACACATTCCGTATCGTGATTCAAAACTCACGCGACTGCTTCAAGATTCATTGGGAGGCAATACAAAAACCCTCATGATCGCGTGTGTTTCACCAGCAGCGTACAATTACGATGAGACCTTGTCAACATTGAGATACGCGAGTAGAGCAAAAAACATTTCAAACAAACCCCGAATTAACGAAGATCCCAAGGATGCTTTGGTCAAAGAATACCAAGAAGAAATTATGCGTCTCAAACAATTACTGGAAAATAACAACAAAATCAATGATGGAAATGTCCCGATTGTGACTCAAAATGAGCTTGATCATGAATGGCTGGAACAGGAAAAGGCTAAATTGAAAGCTGAATTCGAGAATGAGACCATTCGATTGAAGCGTGAACATGAAGCTCAAAAACTGGAGAAACAAGAATTACAAAAAGATGTCGAGATATTGAAAGCTCATTACGAGAAACAATTGGAGCTTTTATCGAAGAAACAGGATCAGAACAACAACCAACCAGTCTCAAATGAGGAAATCATGCATCGAATTGAATCTATCAAGGCCACACTGATTGGAGGTGAACGTGCAAATGATTTACAGTTAAAAGAAAAACGATACAAGAAAAAATTGGCGGCTCAACGTAAATTGAGTGCCCTTGCACACGCCCTGGGTCGAATTGAGCAATCAGATGACCGAGATTTGCTTAAAGAGCATTACACGGACATTCATCAGGAGTTACAGGCAAAAACGGAAGCCCTGAGAGCGCAACGCAAGAAAGTTATGTCACTTGAACGTGAAATTACGGATTTGCAATCGGAATTTCAACTGGACCGGGCAGATTACCTTGAGACAATTCGAAAGCTGGAGTGCAATCAAAAATTCTATGAACAAATGTTGGAGAAGGCTGTGCCGTTACTGCGAAAAGATGGAAAATTCTGGTATGTATCTTTTCATTGTCATTTTTAATAATTTTTTATAATTGAAATGTCCCACAGGGACATTGACACCATCAAATCCCAGTCAGAATGGAACGATGACACCAAAAGATGGCGTCTCCCTGACGAGCCATTCAGCAAATTGTGCATGCTGCCAGCAATTGAACAAAAACAACCAAGATTTGGCCGGGAAAATACATCCTTGACCGCACCAGGACGCCTCGAGAGATCGTCAAGTATCATTTCAATCATCTCATTGCATGAAAATGACAATGAAAATGCCTTAACTGAAGAAAATGACAATCCATATCACTCTGAGAGCTTATTTTTAAAGGTAATTTCAATAAATTTACAATTTTAAATTAAAATTTCATGTAAAATTTTAATTTTTTCCCAGAAAATTGCAAATCAAGAGTCAGAAAACATAGTTTCAACTTACTTCAGACCAAAACGCATCACAGAATTGATGCAACAAAGTCAACATTTCACAAATACAACAGGAAATCAACGTTTATCGAATGGCTTGAGTCAATCAATCAATACCTTGAACAGAATTAACAGTGGCATGACAGGAAATGAATTACAAAAATACTCATCGGCAAAAATTGGTATGAACAAGACATGGGCAGGAGGGTCCTCAATTCAAAATATCGTCAATAAGAATCATAACAAATACATTGAGGACCATAATTCGTGTGAGTTGAATGGAATTTAATCGAAATTCATAAAATTTTTATTAATCCTTGTATTTTTACAGTAAGCAGCAAAGTGTTTCGACCTACAGCGGCTCATAGAAATGCAGCAAAGCTCAATTAAGCTGAAACATGATCAAATGTAAATGTGTTAATGTAAAATTTCCTGTAAAATGAAGGAAAATCAAGTTAAACGCCACGAAATGCCTTATGATGAAATTATTTGAAGAGAAAATTATATAAAAATACTAAGCACTGTGTGTTGAAGAATTTGGACCACCATAAAAATTATTAAATTAAATTTTAGTGTGTATTTGTTGACCTTGAACATCACAACTCAGAGCATTTCCTTAAAAAGTAGATGTTGAAATTTGATTTCTATGATTATCAAAAAAACACATTTAATTTATATTTTTATTTTAATACTTGGAAAACTTATTACCTGAATGTTCTTTGAAATTTAACATGAAATTGTTTGATGTTTGATGAAAAATAAAGATTTGTGATAAAATTAATCCAATTTTTTTTAAATTTAATCATATTCCGCTCCAATTGTGATGCTTAACTCTCCTGGAAGGACTCTGGTCTTATGGAACCATTTATTTGTGTCAAGTACAACTGAAAAAATTACAATTATTTGAATTTAATTTAAATTAACGGAAAAATTCTTCATCTTACTTGTATCCCCTTTATTGACGGTCACTGTAAACCATGAGCACTCATAGTAACATTCTGGTGGTGGGGCTAAAATCCATTCTTTTGTTCCTTTGATTTGGGCTTGCCATGATGGGAGACGTACGTTATCGACCTTGAAACGGTAAAATTTCAAATTTTATTTTTTTTAACTGTCAAATTAAAATTTTACATGCATGTGAGCTCCAAATCCACTGCCGCCCATAAAAATCCAATCAACTGCATTATTTTCCGATAATTTTGGTAGAAAATACGGCCGTCCATAATGTTGTCTCAATTCCCGCCCAATCTCCTCATCACAATTGCTCCATCCAAAGTACCACGGTTTAGTGCCAGGTTGGTATCGTGCCCGAGCCTCATCCATTTGAAATGCCTCTGACAGTGTCTTGAATTCCGTTTTGTATGGAAAAAACTGACAATTTGCTTTATTTTTCGTGACATCTAATTCACTTAAATACAAATCACGAAAATAATCGAATGAAAAAACTTCGGTTGCAGTCCAATTCTTTGCAGCATCCTTCACGATGACGGGCGCACCTGAATAAGCAAACCGCCTTTCAAAGTCTTCTGGTGAAATGTTACTTAGAATTGGAATTTCCTTGACATTTCGACAAAAATTACATGTTTGCAGTGGACGAAATGCCAGTGAGACGGAATTGGGCATGGATATTATGCACTTTTAACATGGAAAATGTGAATTTTTATCACTTTCATGTAAATTTAATTGAAATTTTACCTCTGAATCCATGAAATAATCAACCGTATGGTAAGTCAAAATCACAAAAATGATCTTAATTGTAAAAATTTTGGGAAATTTCCTCGGAAAAATTAAATTTTCATTTTTAATTGCCTCTACATCTTGAATTTTAATGTGATTATCATCCAATTTTTTTAAGAGAACATGCAATTTTGTACTTAATTTCTCCATATTTCACTTTTTAAGTGTGATCAATGCAAAATCTGACAATAAACTGAAAAAAATACATGTAAAAGGAAACCACAATAAAGGAAATTGATGTTAAATGAAGTGAATTCAATTTTTCTTATCACATCTGAGACAGACTTTGACATGATGCGTGTATGAAAGGCACATACACACATAAAATGTGATTATATTTTTCCTTGCTTTCAGAGTCAATTTCATTGAAAAAAAATAGTTTTTTTTAAGAGCAATTCAATTGTTCGATTTTTTTAAATGAAATTTTTTGTTCAACCCATGAAAAGTCTATAAAATTGAGAGCAATTCGCATTTTTGAAGCAGTTTCATTGAAATCAGTGGACAAAATGAATATTTTATCATGTGTGGCTCTGATTGTGCTCTTCACTGTGAATGTAAGTTTCGATTCAAGGTCAATTTTGGGTATTTTATGGTATATTTTTATTAAAATTCTAGCCCTCGAATGGAGAAACTGAGGCAATTGACTGCAAAAAACCGTATGAACCGGCTTTTGTAAGTATTTCCTTTGAAATTATTGCACTGTAAATTGAAATTGTACTGGAAATGACCTTGCAATGCAATACAAGGGACCTCAATACGCGCATTTTTTACTAAAACGGCAAAAAGTAAGCGTCAAGGTCAAGGTCATCGCTCAGAGAGTGCGTGGACAAGCAATTTACATTGTTGGGAATTTGAAATTAAAATTAAAATAAATTTCTTGCAGTATGAAATCGTTAACAGTTGTTGTGCATTTCCTCAATTCATAAGTCAAGATACCATCACGGCATGTCACGAGAAAAAAGGATTAACTTTTGATAATGAGATACCTCTTAAATGGATAACCGACGTGGTATGTTTCCTTCATTCAATTGAGACTAAATTCAAATAAATTTCATTTTCATTTCATTTTTCCCAGGAAATCTCTGGCTGTGTCGCAGCAACAGAAAAACTAATCAACGGCTCATCAATGTTATCAGATCACTTAGTTGAGCACATAAACAAAAAAACGGAAATCCTCGCAGAATGGAAGCCACTCATAGAACCAGCTGTTCGTGCATGTTTCGGTCAAATGAATGAACATCAATTTAATCACCTGTCTGAATTGAATTCCCAAGCCGTACATTTGGTTGATGGCGGATTTTCAAGTTCACCGGTCGCTTCATTTATTTTAGGTATTGTATTTTTTATAGTTTTTGAGAATTTGACGTTCGACTTGACAACTTAAAAATGTAAATAAAACAAACACGCGCGATAAAAAAAATACAACTTTTAATTAAATATATAAAATATATTCATTAGTATTATCAATAATAATTTCAAAAGTATTATTACTATTTTGTTTTTATCAAAAAGTAAAAAAAAAATTTATTAAATATGCTTTTGAAATTTTATAAAACAGAATGTTGTATTTTTTAACGGTATATTTGAACGAAAATGTAGAATATGTTTTACGCGGGACTGCTATTGTTTACATTCACGTACGTTCGTTTGTTTTGTATGTGTCTCACTAACTAGCGTAAAGACAATAAAGTATTTTACATTGATCGAAGTGAAAATTCAATTCAAATCTTTTTTCCGTTAAATTTAGAATGCATTTACATTGAACTCTTCAAGGTCTGTCCTGTTGGAGTGTCTCGTAAGAAAGTTCCTTGAAATAATTTAAATTTAATTTAACATTTTCTTATTTTAATTTTAAGGTGCGAATTCTGTTCCTTGTGTTCCATTACTTGAACATGTCAAGGAATGCTCTGTATGGTGAAATTTCAAAGAAAAATTTTAATGTAATTTCAATTTCGAATATTAAAATTCAATTAAAGTAATTTTTTTTTGTTCTTGAGTAATATTCATAATAAAATTAAGCAAAATAATGATTTGTTTGAGAATCAACCGAGCATATCACGCATGCGCAAGTACATTAAAAGTAGGCTTTTGTAATTTTTTTCGTCACATTTTCCATAGAAACACAATGAAACGTAAATTATTGAAATTTATTACTACGAATTTCATTTTAGTCAGTTGTCTATTTGACTTAGACGTGAACGGGGCTTAAATTGAAATGGCTTTTATCGTGAGTTTTGTGATATTTTTGTGTCTTTTAAATGGAAATGTAAGTATCCGATGTAATTTGAATTTAAAGAAAAGGAAAAAAATACATTAATTGATCACAATTAGCAAGGAAAAGTTCTGCCTGAAGGTCATTCCGTGTCATCTGACACTGAAATTGATTCAAAGGAGTGCGGAAATGGGCCACCAACTCACATGGTAAGAAGGAAATTGCATTATTTCATTGAAAAGTACTAGGCGTTTCCATTTCAATGCATAATTTTAAGCTACAAATTCATTTTTTTGCATAATCTCATTTACGTCAATTACGGAAGAGACATTTAACGATATCTTTCAACCTCTAACCACAAAAATACGATTTTAAAGCAATTTACCGGTTCATTAGGCTCACTCATGCATGGCAACATGTTGATTCATTACTATTATTATTGTTATTTTTATTAAAATCGTCATCATTGTCATCAAATACTTTGAATCGGAATTAATTGTTAAAATTTATTGCGAAAATTCAATCAATTGACCTTGAAAGTCCGTGTCCGGTAAAAAAAATTAATTTCAATTTAATTTCTTGCAAATTTAATTTCAAATAGAGTCCGGAACGGTGTTGTAAATTCCCTGAATTCGCCACAGATGAATATTATGAGCATTGTATTGAGGACTTGAACTTGGAACCTGTTACCGATGAAGAGGATGAAGATGATTTACTTGAAGATTCGGTAATTTTTTTGTCATTTTATATGAAATTTTTTTATTTTCATTGAATTTTTTTCTTCATTTCATTTGAAGTGTGTCGTTGAATGTGCTTACAATCGAACAGGCTTATCCGAATTAAGTGAGCAATCAATTTTAGCGATGATGAAAAAAGCGACCAAGGAAATTCCTGAATGGAATGAGCGTCTGCCTGTCATCGTCTCCGAATGCATGAAGGAGTGTGAGTTTTTTTACATTTCAAATTCAAATTTAAGATAAAAAAAATTAAATTCAATGTCACAGTGAGCCCTGAAACAGTAAAACAAGTTCATAAAGATACAATTCAATGGTTGAAGGAAATCGGCGCTGAAACCAGAAAAATTTGTGATTTACGATACTTGATCATCGAGGACTGTTTGTACATGAAATTATTCCAGGAATGTCCGAATAGCCGTTTCAAGAATAGTAAAAATCAATTTTCCTTGAAATTTAATCACATTTTAATTCAATTTCAATTTAATTTCAGCTAAAAAGTGCAACAGCCTCCTTTCATATGTGCAACGATGTGATGATTGGTACTAAAATGCCACGTTTTGTAGCTGTAACAAGGTGCTGGAACATTAAATTCCATTAAAATTATACTAGAATCTCATATTTAGATTTAAACTAGACTGAAATTTCAATAAAATCTTCATTTTACATTGAAATTCCTTCAATTTAACCCTTTATTTGATTGAGTAGCGTAAAATAGCTGTATGATGCCCTTAAAATCTGAAAAAATGATTATTTAACATTTAAAAAAATATAAATTTAATTCAATTTCATACATTAATAAATACATCGAGCGTGATCACCAAGACAGATGCCCTCATTTTGACTGGGGGAGTGTTCGTTTGACTAAACATCAAAAACATTTTCTTGAATTTCCGTGACTGATCATACCAATTGCTCATGAACATGGATTTTGCCAACTCAGAGTTCTGTGTAAATGTGAAAAATTTCAATTTAATGGTAAATTTTGAATGGAATCAGGACTTACATGGACACTGATTTCATTGGCATGCCAGTAGTGGATCCATAAAATGACGATCATGGTCACAATGTAAAATATTCCGATGATTTTTTGAATTTCGTCGGATGTCTGAAAATTTTAAAGGTAGGGTTAAATGCAGGGATGGACATTGATTTTTTTCAAGGAAGGGGCAAATTAAATTGAAAAAGTCAAAATTTGCCCCCCACGTAGCTACGTCCCTGGTTTTTAATTTAAAAAAATGAAAATTTCATTTAACTCACCTCAGAAGTCTGAAATAAGAGGGCACAGATCAGGGCACTGTAAATAATGAAATCCGCAAATACGTAAATTCCGATTAAATGTGACAGCTCTCGCACGTATCTCAAAATTCTCCGGTGCTCTTCCATGAACTCCTCAAAAATTTCAACCGCTTTCACGTCATACTCAGCCACATTATCAACGATTCTGAATTTCCTCGTATTCCAAACCACCTGCTGAACTTTCTCCGGTAAACTTTCCATCACATAATCATCGAAATGCTCAAAGCGATAATTCAAAATCTGTAACATTGCGATACAGTAGACCATGAGTGACAAAACAAATGTGTGCCAACTTGAAACAATGATAATTCCAAGCCACATGATATAGAATTGAACGGCGTAAATGTGATAAAAATGACCCCAAATATCGTTTGTGGGAAACCAGGACCGTAAAATGGTCGGCGGATACAAACCACTATCAGGATCATAAAAAAATGATTGAATGAACGAATAAATGTTCATACCGTTAGCTGTAATGACCGCAATTGAAATGAATGCGATTGTAAGCGTGCGTGCATATTTGATGTAACTGAAGAAGATTTTCTTCTCCTCCTTGTGCGTACCATTCAGAATTGGATGCATTTCCGTGTCGACTTCCCTGATAACAGCGAGGTATCCTTGGAGCATATTGACATGAAATTTAAATTCAATTTTTTGAAAGACTTCACTTACTTGATCGATTCCAGTAGAAACTAAACATGCGAATCACTGTTGTCGTGAAAAGGAGCGTTGTCGATGCGTTTTGCATCATCTCATCCAAATTTCCCCATAATTGAACCAAATCAATGTACTTTGCACCCAAATTTTCAAATTAAAATCATTTACATTGAAATGTAACAGTCAAATCTCACCTGTGAAATGTTAAAAAGGACAAATGTAATTGTGAAAACCGTTCCTCTGAAGCAATGCGGCTTCCAAACCCATTGATCGCGTGAAATGAGGTAACCAAAAATCTTTAATCCATTTAACGGGATATTGAAAAGTGGATTTTTGAAAAGTTTTCCATCTAAAATGAAGCGATTAATTAACCGATCAGCGAAATTCAGGATTTTATTTGCCATTTAATTGAAATTTCTTGTAATTTCAACCAATTTTTTGAGCAATCAACCGTGAAATGTGACTCACGACATTTAATGAAAGTCATTTTATATGTTTTCATTTTTTTCTTTGATATTTTGTAAGAAACTCATTGAAGTCACTAATGAATTAAGCTCATCAATTATTAAATTCTCCTTGTGAAATGATGCATATGTGATTTTAATTACCTTTTTGTGTACAATAAATTGTGCTCTTTAATTGATTCAATTAAATGTCAGTTTTTTGTTTGTTTTCATTTAAATTTCATTTTATTTTTTGAAAATATTTTCAATTGAAAGTTGAATTTTAAATGAAGATCTATTTTTTTTACATTTGAATTGAAAAACGAATCGATTTTAAATTAAATTTCATGCAAGCTACTTGTACAAGTCACTTAGATGAAACAATTCAAGTGATTTTTAGGCTTTAATTTTTTTTTTTTAATTAAACTAACATTGAAATGTAAAAATCTTTGCTCCTTGAATATGAAATTTAAAAGAAATCGAGTTCAATTAAAATTGTAATTTCCGTGAAAAAACGTTCATTTAAATATTTTGACCGTTAAAATTTGATCCATGCTTCATTTGACTTGTAATGGTCCTATGATTGTCAATTTTTGGCATTTTTTGCAATGAATTTCAATGAAAATGAACTTTTAATCAAATACAAAAAAAAAATCTTAATTCAAACAAAGATGCTTGATTAGTTCTACAAACATGTATGTTACAAGTTCATTCATTCATAAAATACCGGTTGAATTTCAAGCTTTATTGGTACGTTCCATGTACATACACAACTTGAGCATATTTTTCGTCTTCTCTTTTATTTTAATACATTTTAACCATATTTGTGTTAGTCTCAGTTAAGCAGTTCGCGAATTAAGACGGCGTTAAAATTTAACTATTGAAATTTTTTAAAATTAATTCATGATTTACAGAAGAAATAAAATTTAATTTAATGTACAATAGATAAATATTCGATAACGTACGTCATTGAGACCCAAAATTAGAATAAAAATATTTTTAAAAGTGATTATCAGGCAAAAAATGTTGGATTTCTTGTTTGTTTTTTTTTTTTTAAATCAGAATACAATCAAATTAAAACGAATTTACAATAAATTAAAAAAAATATTCAAAATTAATTATTAATAGAATAGAAAAATTAACATAAAATTGTGATAAATTATTATTTTAAGATGAATTGAATTGAGTTAATGATTAATTTGATTATTAAAATATATTGCTTACGTTTATCATTTTATTTTATAATGAAATGTGAAATGAAATAAGAAATGTACCTCAGCTGTATAGAGAATTGAAGTGAAATGAGCTTGACCAAACGAAATTTCTATGAAAATTTCTATAGATGCGTGTTATTTTAAATGGATTTCAATGAGAAAATGCGCTTTTGGGGCTATTACGTCACATTTGTCATTAAATGGAATATTTTATGGTCGCTCGCTCTGGGTAAAAAAGACACTTTGCCTGTGCATAAGCATAGGCTTTGTGTCTTTCATGCACGGAACATGCGAAATATACGTTAGCGATCGTAGCGCCACCTGAGTGAACTTTTCTGTAGACCGAGATCAATGCATGACGCTTACAGGACGTTTGATGAATGAAATTTAAGAGAACAGATTTTCTGAATATGAAATTATCAAGTTTAGATAATTCATTGGATCCGTTAAGTCTACAAATTTGATTTCTAGAAGCGACTCGACTCAAGTGATTTAAGTAAAAAAAAATGAAAATCAGCGCCCTCTATGAAAATGCGAATTCATGTAATTGCCTCTTTGACCCACAAAATTCATTGAATCTCTTGAGTCTACAAATTTGATTTCTAGAAGCGAGTCAACTTAAGTGATTTAACTTAAAAAATTTGATATCAGCGCCCTTTATGAAAATGCGAATTCGCGTGAGTGCCTCTTTGACCCACAAAATTCATTGAATCTCTTGAGCCTACAAATTTGATTTCAAGAAGCGAGTCGACTTAAGTGATTTAAATTAAAAAATTGAATATCAGCGCCCTCTATGAAAACGCAATTTTGCGTAAGTGCCGCTTTGATCCACAATTCCTGAAAAAGTTACTGTAAAACCTTATTCGTATTTTTTTGGCACGTAATAAATTCATTATTTTATGAAAAAATCTCTCACAATCCATTTAACGTCCAAAATGCGCTTTTGAGTGAATGCTCACATTTACATTTTCCTTATCAATTTAATATATTTGTACTACATTAATGCAATATAAATTTATACTGTTTTACTTCTTCTTCTTCATCGTATAGGTACAAGAAATTTCTTGTAGAGTGAATACCATCAGCTTAAATAGGTCAAGATTCAAGTACATGCTTTTTTTCAAATTCTCCATACAAATAAACACTGACACATAGTCCATTCTTCTTTCAGTGTTTCATTTAACTAATATTTGAATCAAATTCTGATGTGAAATTTCAATTTTTTTTTTCAACTTCATGATTTCATTATGATTAAAGTGGACATTAAATATTTACATGTCAAAACAAATTAAAAATGTGCAATAATGTGATTTTTATGCAATTTTTTTCAAAAAAAATTATTTAAATTTAATTTTAATTTTTATTAGCATTAAACATTTGTGTCACATTGTGTTTTTTTTTTAATTAAACATTGCACTGATGATAATTCAAGTTGCTTGTAATTTAAAGCAATATTTTATAATATGATGAGAATTGAATTAATAATAAGTGAATGGAATTAAAATGAATATGACTTTGTTACCTTGAAGAATTTTATACAATTTTTTTGTCTTGTTTTTTGGCTTGTGCAAGATATTTTGTGAATGTATGTAATTTGACGTCAATTTAATTTTTTTTTAACTGTGTTCTGTTAAAAGACGGTTTTAGAAGTGAATTTTATTTGAATTTAAAGTCTTCTCATGAAATTTAAGGGGTTTAAATGAAAAAAGCCTTCAAATTACGAATTTTTTGAAGCAAATCCATCGTTTTTGAATTGAAATCAAGTTCAAAGTCGAAAATTCAACTTTGAAATCCAACATTTAAAGTAAATAAATAATCGAAAGTCATTTTCCGTCCAATTAACATTCAATTCAGCACCACTACCGATATTTTTTGCCTGATCATCGTAATTTACAATCCAATGATATTAAAAGAAAAAAAAATACCATTAAAATTCTTCATTAAATATGTAAAAATTTCAATATTAACACTGTGTTCATTTCATTTCAATTTCAATTCAATAGATAAAAACAAATAAAATTACAAAGATATACCCAAATTCAAATCACAATGAGCTCATCACGTAATTTTTTGCTGCGTGAATTAAATAATAAGCTGACACCGCTGATTAACAACAACAAAAAGCTAATTAAAAGTGAAAATACAAAATTTAATTCGACTGCAACGGCAGCTGCGTGTCCACATTTAGCTGATTTGACTGGAACTGCAACGACAGATGCACATCATGTGCATCAGCAGCAGCACAGTGAGGCATGGGCAAGTGCTCGTCCGTACAATGAAGTGCCTGGTCCAAGGGCGCTTCCGATTTTAGGGAATACTTGGAGGTGAGTTGAATTTATTTGAATATTAAAAAATAAAATATTTATTTAAATTGAAATTTGAAGAGGCAATGAACGTTCATTTGTCCTTGAAGAAATTTTTGTTTTTGTTTATTTATTTATCACCGTCTAACGTAATAAAATGAAATATTTTTAACAGAACTTGTTTCACCAATCAAGTAAATTTCAGGCAATAAACCTTGTTTTTTTTGCAGTTTTATGTTTTGAATTTTTGAATATTAATCGGTGAATTTTGTGGCAAGAAATTTATTGTAACGGTTAAATGTTGTCATAAAATATGAATTTTTTGATAAAAAAAATGAAATTTCACATGTTCATGATTTTTTTAAGAATCAGATATGATTTTATCGATTTAATTCATTTTGCTGGAAAATCATAGCCGTAAATTTCAATTTTCAGTTAATTTTCATTCAAAAATAAACGGGTGACATCAAATTTGACTCTAATTGTATCCTGTCAATCATCGTCATGAATAAGAACCAGTTCGAATTGACTTTTGAGCATGGTCAGTGCTCTGCAAGGCAACCACGTGGTCTCATTGAATCGAATTAGAGTCACCTTGAACTGAATTTGGCTTGAAATGGCATCTTAGATTCAATTCAGTACAAATTTCGTCACTTCAATTAAATTTTTTTCATCTTCACAACATTTTATTACACAATCTCAAACATTCTACGTAGCTGACGATATGAAATAATCTTGTTGACCTCCAATTTTATTTCATACATATTTACATTTAATACATAATTTTTTGTTATACTACATAATTCATTATTTTTTACATCTCTTAACACTTTACGACCATTTTACAGTGTGTGTGTAACACAACTCAAAAAATATTACAACGACAAATATTGACTTGACTAAAACATTAATTTTAAACGTATTTGAATAGTACCTTAAACATATTTTTTCTATGTTATGTTATTTTTTTGTTGTCATTTTTTTGCTACTACTAGAAAAAAACAGAAAACAGTACATTTTTTTACATTAATTTGATGTTTGAGGTTTAATTACACTTTCAAACGAAATTTCACTTGTATCTCGTGTGCATTTCCTTACAACAATTTAATTTGTGCACAAATGAGTTCTCTCTGTAATTATATATAATTAGTTATGAGATTTGATTACATATTTGCGAGTCATGTGTTGATTTATAAAGTGTATTTTAGATGAATTTTTTGAAATGAAATGATTTTTTTATTATTTTTTTTTGAAATGATGTCGAGCCTTTGTTAGTTAAGGGTCGGATTATGATGGAAAATCAATAAAAATTAAAATGAATTGAAATTTTTGGATTTTGAGATGAATTTTTTTCATGATTAATTTATTTTTATTTTTATTGAAGTTTTTTATGGTGAGACATATCAATAAAAGCCATATAAAGGGAAAGGTTAAAGGTTTATGATCGCTTTTGAGACAAGAAACTAATTTTTTTGATAATAAAAGTGATTAAATTTGCTTAATTTTATCATGATGATGCCTTGCAATTATTAAAATCGAGAAAAAAATCATAAAAATAAATTTTACAAAAGACATTCATGAATCAAAAGTGACGAACCCTGTGAGTTTACCGTGAATCTGCGAGATATTTGAATTTAATTTAAAAGAGGCGCTTTTGGGAACTATTTGACCGTCTGTTCCTTGTACATGAGCCATACATTGAGAGAGAATGTCTCTCTCTTTTTCTCTCTCCATTTTTTTCATCTCTCTTTCTCTATCCTCTCCTGTTAAGATTTTGATTTACTCGCAAAGTCCATAGAACTTTAAAATTTTACTTGACATTTCATTTGACATTTATTTTGTATAGAAACACATGTATACGAAAACTTCAAAAATATTTGTATGTGAAATTTTCTAACCATTGAAAAATGAACAGATGAAAGTTTGACAATCTCTATTAACGTACAGCATTTTGAAGTTTCCGTATGTGTATGTATACAAAATGACCTGTCAAAGTTAATCTGCTTACCCAGTCAAATGTCAAAATGATTTTTGTTATATGAACTAAGTCTGTTATCTGTCAAAATGCGATTTGTGAACACACTTAAACCGATAATGAATCAAAATGCGCTTTCACACAGTCTTCCATATCCATGTTTCCCAAATTTCATCTCAAAATTCTCAAAGCAACGCATTTGAAACCGGTTTCGCAAATTAAGACCATAACAAAATGTCTAATGATGATACCGTATGTGAATCACTCCTTTTAATTTATTTTTGGTTATAATTTGGGAATTTTCTATAAAAATTTTTTGTATTTCAATGCTAATCACGTATCAAGTGACAGACATGACGAGGAATTTCAGTATTTTTCAATTAGTTGAAATACAAACAACAATAAAAGTGATAGTTATTTGAATTGAATTGAATTGAAAAAGACCAAAACAGAATAAAAATAAAAATACAGGGAAAAGAAGAAAAAACTTGATTTTATCATGTGTTAGAAATTCCCTAAAAAAAAAACAAGTCACGTCAATCAGTGCATCACGTCATTTTAACCCAATTAAGGCAACAGGTGTTATGACATGTCAAAACATGGATTTTCGAAAATTAAAATGCGAAATTAAAAAAAATTAGGGGTCCATTACCGAAGAGCATCAAACATTGATTGAGAGTATCACTAAAATTAATTTCTTTACAATTTCTGTAGATTTTCCGTACAAAATGGGTTAAAATTCAACACCAACCAAGCAAATATTAAAGCAAAAGTGTGATTTTTTTCGTCAAATTCAAGTAGATACAAAAAAAAACACACTTTTAACATTAAAATCATCTTTTCATTGCCATTTCCTTGTCAAACGTATGTTAATTTCATCAATTTATCACCGATCTGCAAATCAAAAGTTTAAACAAAAATTTTTTATTTTTAACTTCATTAACAGAAAATGCGTGGATTGATTTTATTTTTATGTTATGAGACATGACAATCGCACATTTACCATTTCAAACAAAATTTCTATTTATAATTTAATTTTTTTTTGTAATTTTTTTTTAGTTGTAACATTTTACTTTCAATATTGATTCTGATACGATGAAAAAAATTCAACGAGAGATATTTGAAGTGTTTTTTTTCAACATATTTTGCATTGTATTCACACAAATAATTTCTACAAACATTCATTCATTCATTGAAATGAGATAAAAGTCACATTTCTTTACACGTTACAAGTGAAAATAAAATTAAATTAAAAATATTTAAAATAAAAATATTTAAAAAAAATTGTGTAGGTGAACTTGACACTGTTTCATATTTTTTTTGTACTTCTGTTAATTCAAAATCGATGCTGGTCAATTATGAAAAGGTTGCACTGCAAAGTTAATCGTTTTTCTCTGATGTAATACAAAATTGATCATAATCGACCACAAATTACTCGAATCAAGGGTAATTTTAATTGTATATTAAGAAAAAATTATGAATTGACCTTTCCTTAGGCTGATTAATGTGAAATTTTGCAATACAATTTTAGATGCCTCACATTTTTTGATCACATTGCACTAAATGAAGACCTGCAATTCGCTGATCTGAGGCTTACAAGTCAAATTCTCTTTAAAATGCAGACAGTGACCCACATTTCATTTCAATTTCATTTCCATTCGCACTCTAATCATAAAAAATCTAAAATTAACACACCACTAATTGTCAATAATTGTGGATTAGAAAGAAAACTTAAATAAAAATAAAAAAATCACAACATACCTGACCTTGAACTACAAAATCAAAGCAGTGTGAAATTTGATTCATGCACACAACGAACAAGTAGCGTAACTAATAATAAGTAGATGATGATGATGAGCTTAGTTCATGCTAAAAGTTGTTTGTTTTTCATTTAAATTTTTTTGAATTTGAACAATTGTTTGAATTCATCGTAAAATCACTTCATTTTTTTCTTAATTTTGTGTATTTAAATTCAAATTTAATTTCCAATGTCAAATTTAACAGCCAAAAAATTTATATGCAAATATTCAAATAAAATTTTTGCGATTCCTTCCGAGTTTGTTATGATGATGATGTTATTAACACTGAATTTGCTAAGTGTGCCAAAAATACAATGATTTTGCTTGTTATTGATCGTTAAAAATTTGGGGTACAAAAACATAAATTTTTTATTGTACAGTCAAGTCTCCATATAATGAAAAATAAGCTGTACGTAATGATTTCATATAATGAAAAGTCAGTTTCTATGAATCTACGGTTTCTATAGATACTGACATAGAAACCGTAGATCCATAGAAACTGACGTTTTATTATTAAGAGTCATCACGTAGATCTTATTTTTCATTACATGGAGACTTGACTGTAGTTTTCAGACGTTTTTTTTTCTCATGGATTTGAATTCAATCAAAATATCTGATTTTTTTTACATTAATATTCAATAATCAGCTACTTTTATTTTAAATTTAATATTTTTTTTAAATTTTTTAAATAAATGAGTTGATTGATAAACATTTCATAGGGTGTCTCATTATCTCGTCAATTATCGTAAAATTATTCAAAATAATCAACAGATAATGGCTTAAATTCATTTGCTCATTTTTTTTGTTGTTATTATGAATAAATTATTTTCAGGTAACGTTATTTTTTTTGTTTTCTTTTAAATTAAAATAAAAATTCAGTTTTAGTTAAAAAGTTTATATCATCGTTTTTTTTTACAAAGTTTTATGAAGATATCTCACATTTGGACAGGTCATTAAACTCGATTAAGCAGCATCAATCAGGGACAGGAAATGGATTGCAATGAATTTGAAATTTTTATGATAAAATTTTGTTTCTGAAATTGATTTGAAATGAAGTTGTTATGTTAAAATTAAATATGATGATCATGATTCAAGGAAAACTGTCGCAAATAGGATGTCGCACATAAAAGTCATTCACTCCTGCTGAGCTCCTGTTGATATGAAATTTTTGTATTGTGAGAACGCTTTTTTGATAAGAAATTTCAATTCATATAATTATTTGAATAAGATGTCGCTCATAGAATGTTTCAAATGGCATTTGTCGCATATGGGTTGTCGCCTATAGTTTTTTTTAAATTTTCTAATAAAATTCTTTATTTTAATTACAATTTCAGATTAATGCCCGTCATTGGCCAATACAAAATATCAGATATCGCTGAAATGTCATACCTTTTATACAGAGATTTTGGTCGAATTGTGCGAGTTGGAGGCTTGATTGGACGTCCCGATCTTCTTTTCGTATATGACTTAGATGAAACTGAAAAGGTAAATTTATTATTAAAATTCAATAAAAAAAAATAATTTGCTTCAATTTAATAGCTCAAAGATCAAATTCATGAGACATTGTGGCAACAATGAAATTAAAAATGAAAAAAAAAATTATAATCAAAGATTTTTGTTCAATGCATTAAAAATATTAAAAAAAATAAGATTTTTAATAAGACACGATTGAGGTTAATACCGTATCGAGTTAAGATTAAAATTGATAGGAAATTACAAAATTTATTCAATGAAGTGCAAAGACTTTTGTTATTAAAACATTTATTTATTGCGCGATAGCCAATTGTTAACTTTGAATTGAAACTCAATTTTACTAAAATTTTTGTACAATTTTTCTCCTCCTCTCAAACTTTTAAGGTATAATCATCTCTGTCATCATCATCATCATAATCGACATACCTGTAAATTTAAAGAAATCCATTCAACTTAAACAAATTTATCGTGTTTGACATTGAAATTTTTTTTTACTATTGTTTTCAAAACATCATTCATCATGTTCCTCAAAATGGATTATTATGAATGAACCGTCTTTAAAAGATAATTTGCAGTAATATGATTAAATTGTGCAAAATCTGTTAAATTACGTTTTTTTTGTCTTTTTCTCACGCGAAGATGAATTTTTAATCAACTTGGGACTTGTAAATGTGAAAATTGAGAATATTTTTGAAAATTCAATTAAAAAATTTCGTCTCAGATTGTCGCCACTAGAATCTTGCCTTAGATTGTCGTCACTAGAATCTTGCCTTAGATTATCGTCACTTGAATGTTGCCTTGGAATTTCGTCACTAAAATCTTGCCTTAGATTGTCGTCACTAAAATCTTGCCTTAGATTGTCGTCACTAGAATCTTGCCTTAGATTGTCGTCACTAAAATCTTGCCTTAGATTGTCGTCACTAGAATCTTTCCTTAGATTGTCGTCACTAGAATCTTGCCTTAGATTGTCGTCACTAAAATCTTGCCTTAGATTGTCGTCACTGAAATCTTGCCTTAGATTGTCGTCACTGAAATGTTGCCTTAGATTATCGTTACTTGAATCTTGCCTTAGATTGTCGCCTCTAAAATGTTTTCTTAGATTGTCGCCTCTAAATTGTTGCCTTAGAATATCGCCACTAGAATCTTGTCTTAGATTGTCTCTATAAGAATGTCGCTTTTAAATGGTCGTATATTCATTTTACTAAAAACCATTGAATTATCAATTTTTCATCATAATTTTTTGCTAACCACCTCAAATCAGTATCTCATATCATAATAAAAAAAGTTAATTACATGTAATTATCATTAAATTATGAAATATGGTCATTTAATGTCTTTCACTCAAAAAAACCACATGATGTCCATTTTAAAAGGAAAACCCAAAGAATAAACTAGAAAAAAAAGAGTTTATTTGAAATTAAAAACGGCCATAACTCAATTCAAATACAAAAAATTACAATGGACATCAAGTCAAACTACTTTTTGTTGGTTATTCTCGTTAAATTTAATTTAATTTCATATGTTTTTGTTTCAACTCTAATATTTTTTGAATGGAATTGAATTGAATTGAACTACATAAAAACCAGATTTTTATTTCCAATTATTAGACCACTTTGTTGGTTTTGTAACAATTTAAATCACGTTTAAATAGAAGGAAGTGCAACAATGTAATTTCATATTATTA
This sequence comes from Culicoides sonorensis, assembly GCA_900002565.1. Classification (NCBI taxonomy): domain Eukaryota; kingdom Metazoa; phylum Arthropoda; class Insecta; order Diptera; family Ceratopogonidae; genus Culicoides; species Culicoides sonorensis. The sequence goes on along the minus strand of LN483518.1, from coordinate 215,926 downwards.
TTTATCAGATCGGTTTTTTTTTCTTGTAACATAAAACGTGATTTAAAGTAAAAGTAACGATTAAAAATTTCCTGGTTAAATGGATTAACTAGAATTTTCTTTGGTTTAATTTTACAGGTTTATCGTAATGAGGGTCCAACCCCATTCCGGCCTTCAATGCCAAGTCTTGTCAAGTACAAGAGTGTTCTAAGGAAGGACTTTTTCGGTGAGCTTGGCGGTGTTGTGGGGGTGTAAGTTACTGATTTAAATGTAAAAAATTAAATTTCAATTCAAATTCCATTTAAATTTCATAGTCACGGTGAACCATGGCGTGAATTTAGATCCCGTGTCCAAAAACCCGTCTTACAATTATCAACAGTGCGTCGGTATGTCGCCCCATTAGAAAATGTCACAACAGATTTCCTGGAACGTTGCGAACAGCTCTTAGATGAAAATGATGAGCTACCATCAGATTTCGACAATGAAGTGCACAAATGGGCCTTGGAATGCATCGGCTTAGTTGCACTTGATACGAGATTAGGGTGCTTGGAACCAAATTTAGATTCCAATTCAGAACCACTTCAAATAATAAATGCAGCAAAATATGCATTGAGAAATGTGGCTACATTGGAATTGAAAGCACCTTACTGGAGATATTTCCCAACACCATTATGGACGAAATATGTAAATAATATGGATTTTTTTGTTAAGTAAGTGCACAATTTAAATGTACATATGTCACATTTTGAATGAAATGAAAAGGTGAAAGGAATTATTTTATGCTCTTTTTATTTTATTTACAGTTTTTTTGGTTTTTATTTGCAATTTCAATTCATATTACAATGATACAGAAATGTTTTAATTGAATTCACCTTTCATTTTTTTTTTTTTAATTTATTCATTGAACTCATTTCAATTTATTTCTCAATTTCTAGGGTTTGCATGAAATACATTCGAAATGCCACACAACGAATGGAAGCAAAAGAAGGATTGGCCCTTAAAGGTGAACCTTCATTGCTGGAGCGTGTCATTACAGCAGAGAAGAGTGAGAAGTTAGCTGCAATCATGGCCTTGGATATGATTCTTGTTGGAATTGATACTGTAAGTCAATTAAAAGTAATGAAATTCAATGGAAAATTCTCACATTTTTAATTTAAGATTTCAATGGCTGTTTGCTCTATTTTATATCAAGTCGCAACACGTCCCGAAGAACAAGAAAAAATCCATAAAGAACTGAGACGAATAATTCCTGATCCAAATACCGAATTGACGATGCCTCTTCTAGACAAATGTCATTACCTGAAAGCCTTCATCCGTGAAGTGCTCCGAGTTTACAGTACAGTTATCGGAAATGGACGTACATTGATGGAGGATACCGTAATTTGTGGTTACAGAATACCAAAAGGAGTTCAATGTGTCTTCCCGACAATTGTCACAGGCAATATGGAGGAATACGTGACAGATGCTGGTCATTTCAAGCCAGAACGATGGTTGAAAAAGAGTGAGGGTGGTTTTGAGGGAAATTTACATCCATTTGCTACACTTCCATACGGATATGGAGCACGAATGTGTCTTGGAAGGCGATTTGCTGACCTTGAAATGCAAGTTCTGTTAGCGAAGGTGAGAAAATTTAACATTTTAATGGTGATAATTAAATTTTTTAACACATTTCAAATTATTATTCAATATTTGAACAGCTATTACGTACACACAAACTGGAATATCATCACAAGCCATTGAAATATGCCGTCACATTCATGTACGCACCAGAAGGGCCGCTCAGATTCAAGATGATTAAGAGACCGGAATAAAAATATTTTTTTTTATTATTACTTTTAAGGTTTAAATTTAACGATTACAATAAAAAAAAATAAAAAAAAGTTAATCACAAATTGTATGATAAAAAAAAATCAATTTTATTATTATTCTGATCACAATGAGATGCAAGAACAATTGAATTACTGGAAATTTCCTAAAAACAAATCCAATATCTTTTAAAAGCTGAATCAAAATTCAATTATTCCCTAAATTCAATTCAATTCATTCAGTTATGTCAAAAATATTTCAAATTCTGACGATTTCAATATTAATTTTTAGTATTGTCCACGTCTCTTCACTCGATGGCTGGCTCGGCAGCCTTTACAGCGATGGAATTTCCCCCCCTCCCGTCCCTGAACGTCCCCAAATTCTGTTAAATCATGATGACCAGACGACTGATTGCTGCGAAACTATTTCAATTTTACCTGAATCTGACTTGAAACGCTGTGTCAAGGCCAATTCGAATAGCACTCTGACGAGCATTGAAAGTGATAAGGTGAGTGATTTGCCATCAATCGTCGATTTTTATTCATTTTTACGGTTTTTATTAAAGTGCATCATTGACTGTGTCGTGACATCTCGATTGAAAATTATGAGCAAAACAGGGAAAATCAGTGAAAAGAAGGCATTTGAGGAATTTAAATTCACGAAAGATTACAAGAAAAACACGCCGCTATTGAAACAAATCATCAAAAATTGTACAAGTGTGGCAAATAATTTGCAAAAACAATTGCCAACCAAATTGAACAATGAAACGTCTTGCAGTCCAGTGGCTACTCTGTTAGTCGCTTGTATTAGTGGTGGATTACTTCAACGATGTCCTTCAGCTCTAAGGTCTACATCTGAAGCATGCACTTTACAATTTCAAGCGATGCAAAATTGTGATGTCTATTTGAAGCCAAAGTTGAGTGATGACATAACTCTTTAAATGGCAGTTAAATTGATTTGTATTGTTATGAATTTTTTTTTTTTTGAATTGAATAAATGTCACAGACTAATAACAAAAGTGAGTAGTGCTGATATGCATTTCGCATGCAACTAATTATATGTGATATTTTAATTTTAATATTCGGACAAAGAATTTCCATTGATAACATTTGAATCACTATCATTAGAAATGCTGTATCATTATTTAATGGAATATTTTAGAATCATTCTCTTTTGACATATTAGACTGGGACAGGTGACAGTTGAAATCCAAATCCATTGAATCCCATTGAATCCATTGAAAAATTTGTTTACGTGGATCAAGAGAAAGGCATTTTAATTGAAAACCATTGAAAATGAAAACCATAAAAATTTCCTCTTAATCCAATTTTTAGTGTTCCTGCCTAATAAAAAGCAATGCAACTAGAATTTTCATTCAAATACAGTTGCAATCGTTAAATGAAGATCAGTTAAGTGCATTTAATCCCCGTGATAGTATCAGCATACTAAATTACAAGAATTCAAATTAAAATGGCATTAATTTTATCCATTTTCTGTCTTCTAGTGGCACAAGTATGAAATTTCTTTTCATTTTCTTGTAACATCATCTCACTTTTCAATTTCATCCCCACATTTTAATAGTCATTCGTCATCGCCCAAGACAATTGCGATTCAGGTCCAAATAACACCGATCCAAATGATTGTTGTGCCACACCGATGCTTGTCTCAATCGAAATCATCAGTGAATGCCTCACAAAATATGGTGACATGCAAAAACGGATCAATGAACTTCCAGGACCACGTCGCGGTTGTGTGAGTATTTGCGAATGTAATTTGAAATGAAATTACAATTTAAATTGAAATTTAAGTGCATTGGCGATTGTATCACAGAAAAAATGGGAGTAAATCCGACAGGTGATGGCAATATCGATCGTGATGGATTACGCAAAAAATTAGTTGAATATCTTAAAGGTGACACCACATTCGCAGATACACTCAATACAGCGATAGATAAATGTTTTGCAATTGCTGATACAAAAGCTGATGAGTATAAGGCAGCATTTGAGTTGAAACCGGCATTTGAGGGTGAGAAAATTTGTCATCCAATATCTGGCAAGACACTTGGATGCATTTCAAATGAAATTTTCTTGAATTGTCCGGCTGGTGTATGGAAAGCATGTGAGTTAAATGTCATATTTTCTGTGAATTGAAATTAAATTTTAATAATAAAAATTTTGATTGATAGCTGATGAGTGTGATGCAATCAAGGCCTATGTTCAACGATGCGAGACAATTCCAAGACATGCCTAGATAGGAGTTTGAAAATGAAATGAATATGAAAATTAGCGCATAATTGTATGCAATGTACATTAAATTTTAATTTTTATCAAGTAAAGCAGTGTTGATCAAACTATGGATCGATATGAAAATGAAAAATCTTTCGTTTTTTTTTCTTGACAAGATTTGATCACGGTTGGCTTTAAATGATCGACTGATTGTTTTGTTGGATGGAGAAGTTTACTAAAATGAATTGGCTCTGAAATTAGGCCTGAAGTTTGGGCTCAGGGATTGGGCTTAGGAATAGGGCTCTAGAATTAGGTTCCACAGCCTGACAACGGTCAAAAGCCCAAAATGTCCGATTTTTTCATATATTTTTTCAAAAATTTTCAAAATGGTGGAAATTTTCAAGATGACAGTTATTATCAAAATGACAGTTATTTTCAAAATGGCGGTTATTTTTAAAATGGCGGTTATTTTCAAAATAGCGGTTATTTTCAAAATGATAGTTTTTTTAAAAATGGTTTTTTTTCAAAAAAATTTCAAAATGGCGGTTTAAAAAAATTAAAATGGCAGTTTTTTTTCAAAATGATGGAAAAAATGATGATATCCTCAGAGTCCTCAGAGTATGGATTCGTTCATTGATAGCTAATACAAAACACTAAATGTCACATGGGCTCAGACCCCATCAAATTTGATCAATGCATCGTTGAATTGAAGCCCATTTCATTCAAAAATCATAATTTTAATGATTATTTCTTTATTTTTTTTTCCTTTCATTCATTTTTAAATATTATTACATTTTTTTTTAATTTCAATGACATTTTACATTTAAATTTACAATTATTTACACTTATTTAAATGTTTGATATATATTTTATTCTTTTTTCTAAGTCTAAATTTTTTGTTATAACTTTTACGTGAAAACATGAATCGCGGCTGGATGTGCTTTTTTTTGTTCGTTTGCTCAAAATGGCTCTGATTTGAAGTTAAAGAGTGTCTGTGTGTGTGTGTGTGTCTGTCAATGTGTATAGGTGTGTGTGTGTAAGTGTATTTTGTTCGCGTTTGAATATTAAAGTTATTTTTTTTAATAATAATATTAATAATTTATCATTTTAATATTAAATATATATATTTTTTTTAGTAATTTTAGTTGTTTTGTTTTTTTTTGGGATAATATAATTTCATTTCATTTCATTTTTATTATTATTTTAATAGTTAAATAGGCAATTGGTTGGTTTTTTTTTATTATATTTATATTAGTAAAGGCATTTTCATTTTCATTTATGGTTAAATTGATTATTATTTTTATTTTCATTTGAAATTAAATTAAAATTTTAAATTTCATCATCGCTTTATTCCTTTTCGTCACCAGCTGCATCCCCCTCAGAATTTTCATTCTCTTCTTCTTCATCTTCCTCGTCCGGCGTCTCGTAATCTGTGTCATTTTCCGAATCAAGCTCTGACTCACTTTGAATTACCTCACCACGTGCTTCACGTCGCTCTCTTCGAGCTTCTCGTCTAGCCAGACGTTGACGTTCTTCCTCCTCTAATTCAGCACTTTAATTTAAAATTTAATTTCATTTAAAATCGAATTTCAATTGAATTCAAAAAAAATTGAAAAAATTTTAATTTGAGTGCATCGATCCCAATTTCTCAGAATTTCTACTAAGATGAAATAAGAAAATATGACCAAAATAAATTCTTACAATAAATTTAAAATGATTTTTTTTTTTTTAATATAATTATTATTAATATTTTTTAAGTAAATAACAAAAAAAAATAAGTACAATTACTAATCATAATAATTACAATGATAATAATAAATAAATATGATATAACATGAAATATAATAAAAAATAATTTTAAAAAATATACGATTCAAGGAAAAGAAGAAGAAGAAGGAAAATTATTATTAATGTGGTAAGTTATTAATTTAATTTTTTTTTATAATTTCATTTTAATTTAAATTTAATCCACACAATTTCTTATATAAAAAATATTTCATAGACGAGTGTTCATTTAACAATTTCATGTGTGATTACAATTTTTCATTTAAAATAATAATTTTTTTTTCACTCTACAATGCTAAATTCTAAGAGACAACAACAAAAAATTGACGAAAATTTCATAAAGTGCGAGATTTTTTTAATAATTTTAATTAAAAATTACTTATTACAATCATTAAAATAATTAAAAGCGTTCATTTTACGTTTCAATGAAAATCAAAAAAAAATTAATATTTTAACATAAATTTTTATTATAACATTTTTTTTTGTAATTTTTTTTTGTAATTTTTTTTTGTTTGTGATTTTTCTTAAAAAAAAAATAAAATTAAAATTAAAAATAAAATTCAATCAAAAAAAAATTAAATTTAAGTAAATTGAAGCGAGAGCTGTCAACACGGGCATTTAATTGCTAATTTTATTATATTTTTTTTTGTTTTGTTTTATATTAAAATAAGTTGCAAAGGAAAAAAATAAGGATTTTAAAATTAAAATTAGGATTTTTTTGTATATAAATATATTAATTTTTTTTTGTTTCTCTCTATGGTGAGTGTGAGTGAAATGTTGAATAATAATCATAAATGTGAGTTACAATGTTTATAATAATAATTTTTTTTGCATTTAATTTTTTTTTTTTAATTTTTATATGATTAGTGTTCACTTTACATCAACTTTTGTTTGGCGCATTCGGGGCAGATGATGTCAGCTTCATCAGTGATAAAGCCACGTCCGACTAGTGAAGTTTGGCATGAAGCACAAATAAAGCAATCGTTGTGCCAGTGACGATCCTCAAATGAGATGAAACGTGTGCCGCCAATTCCTGTGAAAAAATTTTCATTTAAATGTCAATTTCAATTCAATTATTTTAATTTAAAATTTCTCTTACCAGTAATTGGCTTAGAGCAAGCAGTACAACGTTTAGCGAATAATTCACCAAAGCAATCGGCACAATATGGCTTGTCATCACGACTGGTAAAGCGTTGACCAGCTAATGAAGTTTCACAATTAGTACATGTAAAGCACTCACGATGCCATGGATCATTTTTGTATGTGACACCACCTGATGTGATAATCTAAGGTGCGATGTAATTTGAATTAAAATGACGGTTAAATTTCAATGAAAATGAAAAAAATTACCTTTTTGCATTTAACACAACGTGTTGCATATTTTTCCTCATAACATCCAGCGCAATAGATTTCCTGTTCACGAGGAATAAATGACTTAGTTCCAATTGGTGATTTGCACACACAACAACAGAAACACTTTTCATGCCATTGTCTGGTCTTGTATTCCATTTTCTTGGTGCCTGTGAAAAGAAATTTTAAAGAAAAGACAAATATTAGTTCATTGTTTACGAGTGTGTTAAATTTTAATATTAACAAGTCAGGCAAATAAAGTTCGTCAGTCACTTTTTTTCATTGTACGACACGCACATTAACATGAGGGTGCTTTTCATTGCGTGTCTTTTAATTTCTCATTATCACCTTACAACTCAAAAGAAACAGCGTAAAACTTTGACATGAAACCTCTTTAACTCAATAAAAACCTTAATCAGGCTATTTAAGCAGTGTTAAATCAATGTTGTTGTTTGTGTGTGTGGGAGTTATTCTTCGTTTTTTGTGTTGATTCACGCACGTGTCCAATTTCAAACAAAAACATGACAAAAACGGAATAAATTATGAAGTATCTGCTAATAAAGATGAAGTAGCTCACTTAAATTACTTTAGATAGCAAAAAATTTCATTTGTGATGTGAGGTGTGTGTTTATTTTGACAAGAAAAACATCAAATTACACGAAATCACAAAAAAAAATTATCTGACCAAATTAAATTAAATTGAATTGATTATAGCAAAAAATAATCCATTGAAATTTGACGCAATGAACCAATCCTCTGGATTTCAAAACAAATATTTAGTATAAAATACCAGGCGTTCCCTCTCATTCCATTAACGGAAGAAATTTTCAAGTGAAACAACTCTTCTTGTCCATTAATTTTTTTTTTTTCATTTCAAAGTTCATTCATTTCACATTTAAATGAATAGCAATAAAAATAAAGATCATTTCCCCATTTATGGTCAATCAGACTCAAATTAAAATTATTATTATTTAATATATGACTGGATATGGATCCAGTATCTTTGTATATGAGTAAGTGAATTTTGCATAACGACGCGACTTCACATATTAAAATCATGGTCAGGGCAAGTTAAATACACTTTGTTTATACTTATAAAAGGAGATAAATTTTGTCATATTAAAATTAAATGAAAAATAAAAAAAATTCAAATTAAATGTAATTAACTGACTATGAATAGGCTTCATTTCTAATTGCATTGCAATGGTGAATGACATCAAAAACTGTTTTTTTTTTTGTGTATCACCAAAAATGAATTTGAATTAAATTGGACAAGTTTTTCAATTCAATTCAATGACCAATTATTCATAATTGATCATCATCATCTCAAAAGTCGCCGCATTACTGTAATAATTTCACCATATGGTAACATGATGGTAATTTTTAGATACATTTAATCGGTCGATGTAATTTTGAGTTAATGACTCAGATCTGAGCCGGTTTATTTTAACTTTATTTGTGCATTTCAAAGGACTTTTCATGCTCAATTCAATACAATTCAAGTAAATTCATGACAAAATCAAATCATGATAAGTTTACTTTTGTTATTGATTTAAGGTTTTTTATTGGCACACTTTTTCCTTTGTTTTTACATGTTTTGTTAAAATGAATATGAAGTAAAAATATGAATAAATTAAAAATAATGATAATAATAAAAATATTTAAAAAAAAAACATAATCACGAAAAAATGAAGAGTGTATAATCATCAATCGTACAATGACATCACAAGAAGTACTGAATTTTATGTTTTTTTAACAGGCATTGTTTGGAAATGTTCGGTTAAGTGGTAATAAGGTAAAGTCAATGTCAAGTCAGACAAAGAAAATTTACTTGAATGTAATTTGGCATAAGATTCAAGTCGATGCTGAATCGAAATTTAATCTTCAGCGCCAATGTGATGCTGAATTGAAACTTGACCTTAAGCGTCAATGCGTTGCTGAATTGAAACTTGATTAAAATCATCAAGGCGATGCTGAATTGAAACTTGATTTAAAGCGTCAAGGCGATGCGGAATTGAAACTCGATTTAAAGCCTCAAGCGACGCTGAATTGAAACTTGATTTAAAGTCTCAAGGCGATGCTGTATTGAAACTTGATTTTAAGCGCTAAGACGATGTTAAATTGAAACTTGATTTTAAGCGCCAAGACGATGCTGAATTGAAACTTGATTTTAAGCGCCAAGACGATGCTGAATTGAAACTCGATTTATAGCCTCAAGGCGATGCTGAATTGAAACTTCATTAAAAGCGTTAATGCGATGCTGAATAGAAATTCAATTCAATGTCTTAAAATGATTCTAAAGCACCCCTATATTCTATAGAAACCCAAATTGTCAAAATAAAAGTGACAGTTCACCAAAATCTCGATTATACGAGTCTCCTGTCCTTAAATTCAATTCTGAAGATCAAAATCAAATTTAAATTGAAATTAAAATCCAATCAAAACAAAATTAACCATAAAAAGATGTTAATTTTATCCACATATATGACTAATTAGCTATTAAAAGTTGATGAGCTTTCAATTGTCATCTCAAAATACTAATAAAAAAATCCCCCTTTAAATAAAACCAGTTTTTTTTGTGTCTGATTCCATTCAAAACAGACAAAAAAACAAAACATTTGTCATTTAAACACCAAAAACTTGAAAAAAATAAATTAAATCATAATTATTTAGAATGAAAATATTCTTACAAAAAAAAATCATCTTAATATAGGAAATAACTCATCTATCAAATATGGAAGATAATGAGATGATTTTAATTTATATTTTTTTTCATACACATGATTAGATTTGACTTAATTTGAAATGAATTGAATTGACTTTTGAATTGATAGACATTTTGAGGTTTTGTGTGTGTGTGGTTTTAAGGCAAAAATTGGCAGTACTATCAGCAGCAGGTAGAAGAACATGAATAATGATATGTAAAAAAATATTTGTGATTTTTGTGGGTGTTGCACGTTTTTTAATAAGTTTTTCTTTTGTAATCCGAGACGAAATGATTAGTGGAATATGTTTAAAAAAATAAATATTTTTTCTTATGACAGGAGAACAAAATATTAAATAAATTATTTATTATATAATGGATTTTTTTTTTCATTTTGGCAAAGATGACATCAACTGTAAGATTTTTTTTTTCATTTATATGAACTTTTTATTTTGTTTGAAATGTATATCGGTCAGAATTTTAAAAATAAACTGTTATTTAATAATTTTTTTTTAATCTTTTAATATTTATGAGAGGTTTCTTGAAATGAAAGTAATTTTTTTTTCTCGTTTCAGGTTCATAAAGTCACGTCCTTTGAAAGTTATGACAAAAAATTTTAAAGAATGGAACTTGATTAGTCAATTTCATCAGATGCTAGAGACAGAGAATTTGAAGAGTCATTAGAAATGCGATTCGAGGTCATTTATGCTCAGTTAAACTTAAATTAAATTACTGAACTGTCAATAGGGATGAAGTTATATGTCAACTGTAATACACTCGATAGATGAAGGTGAGTCAAAACCTGAACTGAAGTTGAAGAATCTTGAAAAAGTTTGAGAGATTGATGCTTGGAGGTATTGCATTGAACATCCAGGTCAATTGAAATTCATTTGGTAAGGCGAAATAACTTTGAAGTATTGCTTTCTATCCTCAAATCGATAGAAAACAGGTTAAACTAAAAAGGTCATAAATACGTAATGACAAATTTTCATATTTCTTTTCAGATTTTGAATATTGAGGCCCAGATAATTTCTAGGACTCGATTCTGCAATTGGCTGAACAACTCAATGGAGGTAGAAACATGTAAGTATGTTACTGGAGAGGATACTGACCGATATACTAACACGAAAAAAGCTTCAATATAAAATTGAAACTCATCTCTGATATCTGAAGTCATGATTCATACTCGCTTTGCCTTCAGGTCCCAACCTGATAAGGTAAAATGTTTCACGATCCAAAAAAAACACTACAAAAACATCGACATTTTTACTTCCAAATTAGATGTGTCATAAATCTGTTATATCGAAAACATTGAGTAATGTCCCTAACCAAAAAAAAAACTTATTAATTAATTAAATCAACAAAATTTTATTTATTTACTTTAAACTTCGCTAACATAATGATAAATTGGGTGTTAATTTATTTAATTGCTATCATACAAAATACAAACAAACAATTCATTCATTTTCAACTCATTTTCTTCTATTTCTTCTCACTATCGATAGAGAAAAAATAAATTTTTTATTGATCGATTAATAAAATAAAACTAAATAAAACAATAATAATAATTGTGTAACTTCATCGATTGATTTCACAAGAACAATTTACTGTGTCAATACAAAATTAATAATTAATTTAAAAAATTAAAAATGTAAACAAAAAAAATAATAATAATTAATTGATTGTATTTTCAATGTAATTAGTCAGCTACTAAAAGGGCATAAAATATGTGAGAAAAATATTCTTCTTACAATTTTAATTTAATTTTAATTTCACATATACAAAGAAGGTCACATGTGACACCATCTGGTCTTAATTTCATTTCATTGTATCAGGAATCAACTTTGGGTTAACTCCCAATCAAAATAAAAATAAAAAAAAATACTTGAAATGTCATAACAATAAAAAAAAAAATTTAATTGAATTGAATGACCTTGAAAATGCATTGTTGCAATTAATAGTAAAAAAATTGTGATAAAAACAAAAATTTGCATTTTTTTTATTATCAATTTTGTCACATTGCAGCTTAACGCCAACTAATATAATTTTTTTGCATTATCACAAGGTTTGTAATTATTAATTGAAATAATTAAATTTATTTTGTATGAATTTTTTTTATTTAAAATAAAATTAAAATACCTCCTGGAGGCACACGCATAATTTAACATTTTTTCGCGGTGTGTAGGTGAAAATTGAACACAATAGTTTGAATTGAGCTTAGGAGACTTGATTCTTGTTGTTATTTTTTTAATTTTTTTTTAATTGGATGTTTAATAATATTTTTTTAGCATGTTTATATCGAAGGTGTCACACAAATTATTCAAAGTAATTTTTTTTTTACTTTGAATTGATTTGATTACATTTTTTTTGCGCACTTCCAATCAAATTTGATACGGACGAGAGCTAAATAGCTCGATTTCTGTTAAAAATTTCATATTACCTGGTGTCGCCAACTTCCAATTACCCATAAAACACTCATCTGGACCTAAGGCACACCTAAATCGACGATTTTCTTCTTCAGCCGATTGAAATGGAAGAAACATGCTAAGAACAGCACATTCATCATTTTCAGCCTTTGCTTTCTTTATTTTATCTAAGCCAGTTGTTTTTGTCTTAATCTGAAGACGGGTTTTGAACCCATCTGATAAGACTTCAGTTGAAATTGACATTTTTTTTATAATTTTATATGAAAATGGCACTTAAATACCCTGAATTTAACGTTTTGGTAAAAAAAATCACAAAATTAAATTGAAATTTTGGCCAAAAATAGAGAAAATTCACAAAAATCAAAATACTTTCATCAAAAAAAAAAAACAAAAAAAAAAACTGTTTCAATTTAAATTGAATCGCATATTAATTCGTAATTAATTAACTTTTTCTTCTCTTTTTTTGCTAATAATTTGTTGATTTACATAGAAAAAAGAATAAAAATTCAGACTTTTAAAATTAACTCCAAAATTTTATGTTAATTTTAACTGATTAATTATTTTATTGATATTTTTGTCCAAAAAATTAAGTTTTTTTTCTGTATCACGGCACGACGATGAGATTTTAATTCATATTCGAATGACGTTTGGATTGTAACTGAATCCAAAACAAAAGTTGTGTGATTCAAATACTTGAGCTGCGAAGTAAATGTGATACAGTGATACTCCGTACACATTGAATAAAATCGAATAATAAAATATTTTATATAAGAATATGAATTATTTGAATATAAGTGGGTAGTTTGAGTTGCCTTCTGTGTACAGTGTTTTGTAAGTAGCGATGAAATAAAAGCTTGTTTTTATTTGTAGTTTTGAAGCTCATCCACTGTGTGTGTCTATGAGAGAATCGGTGTGTGTGTGTGATGATACCGCGTATGAGGCATTTACATGGATTAATATTCAAAAATTAGCAAGTCAGTGGTGTTTCATTTACTGATTCGTTCTAGATCATTGATTAATTGTATGAAGAGGTTACTTCAAGTTTATCAAAATAACAATGAAATTGCTCCAATTTGATTTTAAGCGGGAGTGAAAGACAAAAAATGGAATCAAGTGAACAGAATTGACTCGATTCAAGGAAATGGGACATGATTTGCAATGAAAATTCAATTTTTAACCCCTTTTTTCGTTTTTTCATTGAAAAGTCCTGTTAGTCAGTTTCCCCCTTGTTAGCACAGTTACACACTGAAATTTTTCAATTGATTCCATTTAACATCAGTTAAATGTTCATTTCAATGCTCATCAATTCAATTTCATCATACAAATTAATTTCAAGTACCATTGAGTATAAAATTTCATGCTTCCACAATAAATTGCATACTTTAAGGGGATTTTCTGCTTTCATTAACCAATTTTCAGTATCATTATCATTTCAAAGCAAATTCCTTTCCTATAACAAAAAACGAATTGAAATGAAATTGTATGAAATGTATTATTATGTTTGATCAATAGAACAGACAACGCACGAATGGCAACACACACCTGTTAACAAGGAAAAAATTGAAGCCGAATGAATTTAAATGTTACAACAATGTTTCAATGTAAAAAAATAGCGAAATATATTCAAAAAAAATAAATAAAGAAAGTAAAATTATGACAAAAGTAGTTCAAATCAGACATGTAAAAGGACACACATTTTTTTGAAGGTAAAAGTAATTTTCAATGACACGACATGAACTTCATCATTGAATTACATTGACGACACACAATGCGTATTTTTATTTTATTTTTTTTTCCCTGATATTGCATGTAAAAAAATTCTATTTTTTGCATTTGATATTAGACAATTTAAATGCTTTTGTCGTAGTTTTCACATAAATTTGAATATTGACTTTGTTCATATATAAATTTTTGTTTTTATTTTTTTATTTTTTTTTTGTGGTAAGGTGTTTGTAATATTGTGCTACAATTACACTTAATCAGATCAATTTATGGAACATTTTTGTTAACATCTAACCGTAATTTATGTTTATTTGATTAAATTTTATTGAAAAATCAATGCATGTGTGTGAAAAACGTTTTGTGTACTATTTTTTCTTGTGTCTTGATACCAAGTGAGTCGATTCTGGGAACTGATTTTCTTGTATTGTAGGGTTTTTTGTGTGTTTATAGTAAAATTTAATGGAATTTCATTGAATATGAGGACATGACATGCAAATTCATGGGAATTTATGTTAAAAGAAGGAAGTTTGACCTTGAAAATGAGGGACCTTTAACTGAAATTGGAAGTTGAATGTTTTTTTTGAAGGATTTTCGTTCATTGTCTTAATTTAGAGCCGTCTTAAATTGAAGAGAAATCTAAAACGTGATCATGCACGATGTAAACGAGCGCATTTCACTAGATGAAATTCTGGCGTATTGGAAAATTTAACGGTTTTTTATGATTTTCCGTGAATTTTCCACGATTTCAGAATTTTCACGGCTTAGGAAAATTCTATGAATTCACACAATATAGGCATTTTATTCAAATCGACGAGAAATGCGCTCAAAACTTCACATTAATTGAAGGAAAACGTAAAACGTGGTCATGAACGAAGTACACGAGCGCATTTCATTAGATGAAAATCAGGCGTATTGGAAAATTTAACGGTTTTATCCGATTTTTTGCGGTTTTTCCACGATTTTAGAATTTTCACGCCTTAGGAAAATTCCACGGATTTGGATTTTGATTCTGACACAGATAAACGGACATCAAAAGGACCCACAATACACGCATTTCTTTCAAATCGACGAGATTGAGCGCATTTCTTTAAAATTTAGGCAAAATTTGACCATTAAATTTTGGAGAAAGTTCCAGGAAACGGTTAAATTTGAATCAATTCCTCAAATTTTAAGTATGCAACTTAGTAAAATTCTGCCTCATAAATTTTTCCAATTCAAATTACAATTATAATTGTTAAATGTATGCTATTTTAATATCCGAAAATAGAACACAGATGATCATAAAATTTTGCCGCCTCATTTCAACCATGAAATATTGGCACACATTGTATAATAATAGGAAAAACGTTTTTTTTTTATCCCCACTCACATTTTTTTTTTTGAAATAATCTCATAATAATTGATTCAGATGTTTAAGCCAAGTTTTTCCTTGCTTTTAAGCGGAATACAGCAAAAAATTGTGTCTGGTTGTCTTGATGTGTTCCGTTTTAAAAGCATATTAATTTTTTTTTTCATTTCAATGACGTC
This sequence comes from Culicoides sonorensis, assembly GCA_900002565.1. NCBI lineage: Eukaryota > Metazoa > Arthropoda > Insecta > Diptera > Ceratopogonidae > Culicoides > Culicoides sonorensis. Next base: position 200,402 of record LN483518.1, on the reverse strand, counting down.
AAACTTTTGATTTTGAATTTTTTTTTTGTACTTAAATCACATTTGAATAGTTTTTACTTGAATTGCAACTTACCGGCACGGAAAATTTCGCCACAGCCATCACAACGTGATGCAAATTGGGTATCATAACAATTTCCGCAGTAGATTTTTTCGGCCTTTGCACCAAATTGTTTATCAACTAGTGAGACACGGCATTTGTTGCACAAGAAACAGGCTTCATGCCAATGTTTATCCTTGTAAGACAAGTCCTAGGGAAATTAAGTGAAATTGTGTGTTAAAATGAAATTTAACTCAATTTAAATCAATTTTACCTTTGAATCAATTCCAATTGTTTTGCTGCACTCCTCACAATTGTTTGCAAATACATTTTCGTAGCACTTGATGCAGTATGGATGCTCGTCACGCAACACATATCGTTGTCCAGTGAGACTCTCATCGCATTGCCAACAACAGAAATGGCCAGAATGCCAATCCTTGTTCATGGCCTTTGTGTATTCACCACTGAAAATTAACTGTAACAAGAAGAAGAAAAATTCAATGTAAAAATACGTGTTTTAATTACGAGAGACACCGAACTAACTGACTCAAAAATTAAAATTTTATGTTATTATTAAAAATTTTTAAGACAAAAATTTTAGTTGTTAGTGTAATAATATTCACACACAAAACAAACATTTCACACACATTTTCACTTCTAAAAACTATTTTTTTTTTTTACATTTTAAATGAAATGAAAATTCTTCTTATATTTATTCAATGAAACACTTGTTGCGCACATGAATCTCACTAAATGATCCGATTTTCAATATATTTTAATTTTTAATGTAATGAACATTAAAATGAATGAATATCAATAAAAAATTGTTACTTTTTAACCAAGACACACAAAATTTGGTGACGAATTCTCATATTATTACAAAAAATTTATAATTATACAAAAATAAAAACATTTAAAAAAAAATATCAACAACTAAGCAAGCAAGTGAATTTCAATTTCAATGAGTGTTTATGAGAATTTACGTAAAAAATTATCGCTAGTTTGTAAATTGTGTTATGATTTTGAGCCTACACTGCACACATACATTGAAAGAATTGAAGTGAAGTTCTTCCGTGTTGTTGCCAGAATAAAAAAAATAGTAAATATAAAATTTAAATTAAATGCACTTTAATGCGGTTATTAATAAAATGTTGAATTTTATTGCATTTTAATGCAGGTAATCGGACTGTAAATGCTTTAAATGTGTGTGTATGAGTGAATTTGAATTCAGAATTTGTAAAATTTGTTGTTATTTTAAATGAGGTGCTCATATCAATTGCAAATCAGAGCATGGAAGCTCAAGGAAGGCAGACGAATGCTGATTTCAAGGCGACTTTCAATGGATTTCAGACCCTTATAAGCATGACCAAACCGATGTGAAAATGAAATCAAAGTCTTTGAGGACATTAAATTAAGTGAAATCGATTGATCAAAGTCCAAACTGAAGCTGCTTGGGGCCAGTCGCGAATTGGCCATGCGGGAATCTGACAAATGCAAGAAAGGCCGCAGTCGATCGTCTTACAAAATTAAGTTTAGCGAAAAATTTTTAAAAAAATCATACAGAATGCCAGGGCCGTTAATAATTCTATTCACTGCTGCTTGAGGTTGATCGAATTGAAATTGATCGTCACTGTAAAGCCTTTAACAAGAATCAGCCCCATAAAAAATGTTTCTTAAATCGTGTTCAATTCAGAGCTAAATTTTGCAAAAAAAGTTCGATTCAGAGATAGATGACGAAAAAAAGCTCGATTCAGAGCTAAATTTTGCAAAAAAAGTTCGATTAAGAACTCGATGACGAAAAAAAGTTCGATTCAAAGCTAGATGACGAAAAAAAGTTCGATTCAGAGCTAGACGATAAAAAAAAGTTCGATTTTGTGCTAGAAAATGAAAAAAAGTTCGATTCAGAGCTAGATAATGAAAAAAAGTTCAATTAAGAGCTAGATGACGAAAAAAAGTTCGATTCAGAGGTGAATTTTGCAAAAAAAGTTCGATTAAGAACTCGATGACGAAAAAAAGTTCGATTCAAAGCTAGATGACGAAAAAAAGTTCGATTCAGAGCTAAATTACAAAAAAAGTTGGATTTAGAGCTAGGTGACCAAAATAATTCGATTCAGAGCTAAATGACGAAAAAAAAAAGTTGGATTCAGAGCTAGAAATTGAATCTTTTGAAATTCCCAATCAAAATCAACTCACCCAACATCTTCAACTCAAATTGATACGAAAAAAAACTCCTTTTCACTACACTGTAAAATTCACACATTTCATACAAGTGATTTCATAATAAATCTAAAAATAGCAAGTAAACGCATCAGAATACCTCGAAAAATTTTGTATTTAAATCCAAACACACGTCATTTGTAGTTCGACTTGCTTGGTTTTGGACTCCTATTAATTTTGACACATTTGTTTAAGTTAGTTGCAAAACACACATAAAATTTGACTAAAAATACTAAAAACTTAAAATTGTAACACATAAATTTCGATGTAATTATGTCAGGAAAAGCAACGATGTAATGATGCAATAAAAAATGAATGAGAAAATTTTAAAAAATCATATTTTTAATGTAAAATTTTCATTTAATTATTTAAAAAGAAGGAAAAATTTAAAATAATTGTCTAAGAAACATTTCATTGTAATTGAATTTTATCATAATTTTCCTTTAAATTTAAAATGATATTGACCTTCAATTAAAAATATCCTCACTTTAAGCCAAAATTTTCAATTTCAATTTAAAGACATTGCACAGGTGTTTTGTTTGCAAAAATGTCAAAATTTCATACATTGTTAATTTTTTTTTGTTATGTTCATATTTTTTGTTAAACGAGTAATTTAAAATTTAATTTCCTTTAAGTGTGATCATGCCAAAATGAATTTAATTTCATGTTCTTTTCATTTTTTTTTTATTGTATATGATGAAAGTTAAAAGACAAAAAATTAACATTTTCTTGCTTTTAAAGGGACGAATAACCTTTTTACATTTATGATGATGTCAGAATAAAATATTATTATTATTATTTCATAAATAAATATAATAAAAAATAAAAAAGTAGAAGAAAAATGTAGAAATTTGCACACGACTCCCAAATTATCATTAATTTTTTTATGAGACAAATGTTATTATGATATTTTTTTTTTGTTTTCGTTCATTTTATTTTCAGATTTCTTTAAATAAAAATAAAATATTATTATTTAATTATTATTATGAAATAAAATGAAATGAAATGAAATAAAATGAAATAAACACACAGTGACACAGCATCCAAATTAATTTTTATTTTATATGTTGTTTGGCAATGAATTATTCAAGTCAAAATAAACTCGTCATCAGATTTTTTTTTTGTTTTTGAATCGTGAGCGCAATTAATAGACACAAGGAGGTAAACAATGATAGTTAAGATAAATAAACATCTGATTGTGTGGTGTTTTGTTGAGGAATTTGGAAAAATATTGTTTGTTTTTTAATTGTTATGGCGATTTAATTCCAACTTTTCATAGTAAAATTGAAAAGTACCAGGCGTTTCCATTTTGAACGTTATTTTGATCATTTTCATTGAATTATGTCTATTTTTATGGATGTTTGCTTGAATTGAAGTCAAATTACAATGAAAAAAATTTTAAAATTACCAGACATTTTTATTACTTGAATTTAATACAAGCATAAACAACCAGGCGTTTCCATTGAACAAGTAAATTTTCCGAATAATTTTTATCTTAATACGATTTTTGCGGATTCATGTCCAATTCAGTGATAATTTACTTCAATTCAAGTGAAATTAAAATAAAATTATGAATTGCCAGGTGTCTCTATTATTTACCTTTAAAAAAGTCATCAATAACTAGGCGTTTCCATTTTTTACTTCCAAAATCATAAATGACCAGGCATTTTCAATATTTAAATTTAAAAAATCAGAAAAAGCCAAGAATTTTACTTAAAAAATCGAAAGTGACCAGGCGTCTCCATTATTTGACTTGAAATTGTAATTGACCAGACGTTTCCATCATGAAATTCATTTATCTTCAATTTCCGTTCAAAAAACCTCATTTTCATTGAATTTAGTCTTATTTTCATCATTTCAAAGCGACATGAATTGAAAATAATTATGATTTGCAAAACAAATGAGGTGCCAATTGATTTTAATATGCTATTTAATTTTTTTTTTTAAATATTTTTTTTCCAATGTGAACTGAAATGAAACATTTGTTCAAACACTTTTCAAATATCTTTTGACAACTCAATTTAAAAAAAAAAATTACACAAAAAAATTCAAGAAAATAATTTAAATTGAAATTGAACATTTGAAATAGAAAAAAATTGTTACATGAAAATTAAGCGAGCTGAAGAATTATTTCCAGGAACTATCTCATCAATTTCCGGTTTGAATTGAAATTGAATTGAAATGACACAAAAAAAATTTGAATTAAAGTAATTTATCAGCTTCAATTAAAATTACATTGAAACTGAACTGTTATGACATTTTTTGCTTGTTATCTGAATCAGGGATGGGAAAATGTGTCAACATGAAAGCCGGTTTAATGAAAATGTCTTTTTTACGATGCGATGACGCGAAGTCCTTTAATAACCAGGATTTTTCGAATTTGGTATTACAATAAGCTTCATTGTGACTTGAGTAGGAAAAATTGCTCACCCTCTGATACTATCCAGGATTTTTTGAAATTCAAATTCAATCTCAAGTTAAATTGAAAAATCCTTTTCCTTTTAATTTTGGAATTGGCAACACTGGAATCAACTTTCTTGAAATTCCTGTGGCGGTTACGAGATTTTCAGACACGATTTATAAAAATTTGAGGAAATTGAGGCATTTTAGGTGGAAACGGGGCCCAAAAAGACCATAAAATTGAATTTCAAGGCAAGACGTCATTTAAACCGGTTAAATTTCAACCCAAACAACCCCATCTCTGTTTTTTCTTATTTTTATTTTCATTTTAAATGCAATCACCTTATTTATATTGTTATCTTCAATTCAATAAAATAAAAAAAAAATACATTGAAACAAGTAAATATTATTCAAATTAAGTATCAACATGCGACAATAATTTACAGATTAAGAATCAGACGGAGAAAAATAAATGTTGACTCATCCCACGCATAATTTGAAGGAAATTTTTTGCTAAATCTGATTATAAATTAACACTTTGTTTTGTTTGTTGTTGTTGATATTATTTTTTTAATTTACAGCAATTACAAGTCACATTAAAATTAAATTTAAATTTAAATTCATTAAAATATAATAATTATTATAATTATAATCTGTGTCAATTACTTTAAATGGAATTGAATCGTTCGTTTGTCTTGTTTTGCTTTGCTTTGTTTTTTAATTCTTATTTTTTTTTAATGTGAAATGAAATTGCAAAATTATTTAAATGTTTAAAGAAACATTAAATCAAAGTGTTATTTTATTCAAGTGTCATTCGATGTTAAGTGTGAATATTAATTTAAAACTGTCAATTCATGAAAATGAAATTAATCATGTGAAAAGGATCAAGGATTTTGTCTCCTTGCATGGCAATGTGGCGATTTTACATTTAAAGGATTTTTTAAGGTTGTTATTTAGTTACAATTTTTTGCTGCTTGCTTTAGACATTCACTGGCGAAAACGTGAATAGCACCATTTTTTGGCCTCTTTTTAGGTATATGGAGTGCTCGGATCTGGTTGAAGTCAAAGACAAATTTGTTCATTCTTTCAAAAAGAACAAGTTTGAATATGGTAAAAAATTTCGTATCTTGATTTATTTAAAAGTTAGACATCTTTATCGAAAAATGCGAAAAAGTGCCATTTTTGTAAGGAAATTTAGAAGTGGAAACTTTAAAAGCCCATAACTTTTAAACAAATCAAGATACGAAATTTTTTACCATATTCAAACTTGTTCTTTTAGAGAGAATGAACAAATTTGTCTTTGACTTTAACCTCATCCGAGCACTCCTTATACCCAAAAAGAGGCCCGAAAATGATCACTTTGTATGAAAAACCACTAACTGTGATATTTCCGTTGTCGCCACTGTAACTCAGATTAAAATTTCTTCTTATTACACAACGTTGTTGTTTAACGATTAAGATTAAAAGGCATGAAATTATTTCGGAATGGAATAAATTTGGTATGAAAAATATTTAAATAAAATTTTATTTTTAGAAACATGTTTCATTTTACATTTTCAGAAAAATAATTTTTCCACAATGCAGTCAAATTTCAAACTTGTGCCTGGTACACAAAATTGCTGTGTGTAATGTGAAATGTACAGCGAAAAAAAGGTGGTCGATTATTATTATTATTTTAATTGTCCGAACAAATGAAAAATTACACGCTTAATTTCATACAAGACAAGTAAAAAAAATTTCAACTCATCATGTCTGATTCAATTTTTTTTAAATTTTTTTTGCAAGTCATATCGAATTTCATACCATTTTCATCACAATCCATATCTTCGAATTTTTTTTTTGTACGAATGTAAGTTCAAAAAAAAAAAAAGATAAATTTATGCGTGGAATTATTATTGAAAGAAATATCACTTTCAATTAATTTTAGTTTTAAATTAAAATTTTTCTTTTTACTTAAATTATTATGAACAATTTTTTGAACGTGATCTCATTCGTGTGTGTGTGTCCGTGTATGTGTATGACGTATGTGAGTGTGTATGCAAGAGTGTTGGGTGCAAAAAAATAATTGATTTTTCTTTTTTTTATAATAAGGGAAAACGCGTCAGTCTGTAAACTTCGGAATTGTAAACTTCGTAAATCGATTTACAGATGCTTGACGCGTTTGTCCATCGGCAAATATTCCGTAAAGTTATTTTCCGTAAACACACAAAATTCATTTTTATTGCAATTTAATACGATAAAAATACTTAAAAACTTTAAATGTTTCAATAATTACTTATTTCTTTCAAAATTTGTTATTTTTTACTACTGTTGTGCGCAAAAACTAATTTCAGAAAAGTTTACAGATTATTTACAGGCTTTACTGATCAAATTTGATCTGTAAAGTTCGTAAATGTTCGTAAATATTTCTCCATACAAAATAATTACGGACTTTACGGATTTACAGATTTTACAGATTTACGGATAGTTTACGGACATTTACAGGCTGACGAGTTTTCCCTTAATTCCAAGAAAAAGTTTATTTATTTTTCTTATGTAATGTTTTTCGATTAATTTTTATTTGAATTTCAGATGTTATGAAAGTATTTTTTTTATTGAAATTTGGATATAAATCAAAAATAAAATTCGAATTCAATTTAAAGGAAAAAAAAATCGTATGAAATGAATTTTGTCAAAATGAGATGACAAAAAAAAATGAAATCATAGTTAAATTGTCAGAAAAAAGGGTCCTTTAAGAGGATTTTTCAAGGAGAGGAGAAAATTAATAAGAAATTTTGCATCCTTGTCCCCTTCATTTGACTTAGAAAATTAAAAAAATTCCAATATTTCTAAGAAAATGCGAAAAAAATTCATTTTAGGGATTTTTCAGCCTCTTTAAAGCCATGACGAGACCAGGCCTTGCACGGTATGAAAATTTTCATTGAATTTCGATATAATTTAATCAAAGCGCTCAGAAAATTTAGATAACGTATCCAGAATCATTCAAATTCAGCACGATTCAAAAAAAATATTCATAGTTGCACAAAAAACAAAAAAAGCACAAAATTTCAATTTTTTTAATTTAAATATGACTTTAAAGCAAAAATTTTCACAAAAAAAATTTCATATTTTCATATTTGAATATGATTACCAAAAAAAAGGAAAAATACCTTAATATTAGTAAAGGGTACTGTGTCGTTTATTCATTTTTGTTGTAATTGTTGTTGTATTTCATTGTTGTTCATTGTAATTAAGTATTATTTTTCTTTTTTTCAACAGACTTTTTTTTTATTAATCTATTAAATTTAAATTTTTTCATGTGTTTTTTTTTTCTTTCATTTAAATATATTTTTGTGTTTTGTTTGTTGTTTTAATTTTTTTTTGGGAGGGATTTTCATATGAAATTGAGACAGTGAGAAAATGCGAGGAAAAAGAATATTAAATAGAAGAAACACATGTGAAAATATAAAAATTAATAAAAATTAGACTTGAAATGGAATTTCTGTGATATAAATGAATAAAAAAAAATTAATACTTTTAACGGTCAATTGCAACATTTTTCTTTTTTCTGTATCCATTGTCATTAGAAATAAACGACACGTACCCTTCATTGGTGACACCATTGTTGGGATAATTTGAGCTTTCAGTTGTTTCAACTTCGGTAATTTCAACTTGACCACCGTCAGCCGATTCGCGTCTTTTTGTAGTTTTCTTGACTTTTTTCGTTTTCTTCACTTCGACGGTTTGTGTACGCATCACTTCAACATCACCCATTTTTAATTAATTTTTTATTGTGCTTTTTGTGTGTGTATGTAATGTAATTTAATTTAATTTAATTTAAAATTCAATTAAATAAAATATTCCAAAAAAAAATAATAATTTCGTATAATTTTACACACTCTTTTTACTTCTTGTTCTTCTTTAAGATGATCGATAGATACTGCGACGTTTTCAAATTAAAAGTGAACTATTAACCAGGAAAAATAAAAAATATTTAATAAGCACTAACTGTATCAAGTCAAAAATATAACTGCTTTCATTTCATTTACAAAAGTGTTAAAATTTAATTTATTCAAACATTAACATACATAAAAAAATCAGTTTTGCTATGAACATTCTCATAGACTCACGTACACGCGAACACACACTGCACATTATTCTAAAATGTATGTATACGTATAAAAAAAAAGATTATTTGGTATTTAATATTCTTATTCTGTTTTAATAATAATATAAAAATAATATAATACACCGAAATTGTAATATAAAACATTGAGTGAGTGAAAATTTTACTCTCACACATGTTTCCACAGTACAGTACATGAAAAATGAAAAACCTAAAAATATTCCAGAATAGATCAAATTAACGGTGTCGTACTCGGTCATGTACTTCATACATTTCAATGAAAATTAAGAAGAAAAAAACTTAATATACAGGAAAATGTCACACACTTGCATTTCTCCCACTCACAAATACATTCAAAAAAAAACACACACTCACATGTAGCTGTTTTTTTTGTGTGAAAGGTGTGAATGAATGAATGAAAAGTGTTTAAAAATGATTCTTATGAGGAAAAAAAACATGTTGCACGAAAAAGAAATTTGTTATTAAATTTAATTTTAATTCAAAAATGTACGAAAAATGTCACTTCAAACAATTGTGGGTATATGCAAAATGGTTATGAACTGAAATGTAAAGTTGAAAAATTATCATCATTTATTTTGATTTTAAAATTAAATGAATTTAATAATTAAATTTAATTTGATTTTAAATGCTGTTTTGCTTCGTTAAATTGCATCAAGGTCCACGGAACGTGGTTGATTGAGGAAATTTCCTTGAATTTCATTTTAAAGTCAAGGAAAGTTTTTGTTTCATTTTCAATTCATTCATTTTCAAGTCATTTCACTTTCAGCTCGTTTCATTTCAATTTGTTTCATTTTCGGGTGCTTTGAATATCAGCACGTTTCATTTCCATGTTAGTTGAATCTCTGTATGTTTCATTTTCAGGTCCTTTGAATTTCTTTTCGTTTCATTTTCAAGTCCTTTGAATTTCAGTTCGTTTCATTTTCAAGTCCTTTGAATTTCAATTTGTTTCATTTTCAGCTCCTTTGAGTTTCACTTCGTTTCATTTTCAGGTCCTCTAAATTTCAGTTCGTTTCATTTTCAGGTCCTTTGAATTTCATTTCGTTTCATTTTCAGGTCCTCTGAATTTCAGTTGATTTCATTTTCAGGTCCTTTGAATTTCAGTTCGTTTCATTTTCACGATCCTTTGAATTTCACTTCGTTTCATTTTCAGGTCTTCTGAATTTCAGTTCGTTTCATTTTCACATTCCTTTCAATTTCAGTTCGTTTCATTTTCAGGTCTTTTGAATTTCAGTTGATTTCATTTTCAGGTCCTTTGAATTCCAGTTTGTTTCAATTCAATTTTTCTTCATTTAAATTCAATTCAAAATCCAATTCGTTATCATAGTTTATATTTTCTTCAACAAAAAATTAACAACATCATATCTCTTTTAACGCAAAAATACCATTAAAGATACCACTCTAATCAGACTAGCGAATACTAATAGTAATAATGATAATTAATAGAAAATTTATTAATTTGCAATCGTAATCTTAATCGTACAATGTCTGGAATTGATTTTCTGGTATGTTGAAAGATCGACCATGACAGTCAAGATCATACAGAAATCTCAAATTGAATATTAAATCATGAAATTCAAAAATATTACCGTTAAAAGACGTTACTTTGATTAGAAATTTAAAAAATCAAAAATACCGCCAAAAATGGATCAAAAGTGCATGTGAGCTCGATTTTTGAAATAAAGTGAGTTAAGTGAGCGAAGTAGACAAGCTCTAAAAGCATCCATGAAGACAGGGCTGTAGAACCTGTTCAAAGGCTCTGTAAAATTTTCAATGTAGCACGTGTCAGCAATCTACTCGTTAAATTTTGAATCGCAACCTTGAACCTCAATTCAAAACAAAAATCGACCCACTTCAAACTGTGTGAAGAACATTTATTGTCAACACGCGTCATGACACGTCATTTGAGGGTAAATTTATATGTTATTTTCAGTAAATAGAAATAACAGCAGTAAGACATTAATTTTTTTTCATATTTCGTTAAGATCTTTATTTCACACATTTTTTATCTGTATTTTTGATATTTTAAAAAAAGTTGTTATAATTTTATTTTTGAATGACTGGTGTTTGGTAATATGTTTTTTTTGCGTTAAAATAATCATAATAACAATGATATAGTAATAATTTTTCCTGTATGTAAAAATATTTCATAAACCATGTTTCTGTGTGTAATGAAAAAAAAATACAACACACACGACTGGGAAAATTTTATAATCGAAAATGAAGAAGATTTTGTGTGTGCGTTTTGGTCTCGTGTGCAAAATTCTTCATCATGTGTTTTTTTTAATGTTTATTTAAAATAACAGAAATCCCACACAAAAAAAAATACAAAATCTTAATGTTTGTGTATGTTCTGGGCAAGTAACAACTAGTTAGTCGGTAGTTGAGTTGATGTGTAAAATCTATTTTTTGACTTACAGACACACAAACACCGTAAACTTTTAATTGTAAAAATGTATATCTAACTTTCATTAAGAAAAATTTAGAATGAATTTAACAAAAAACATCTAAACAATATGTTTTTTTATGTATTTTCATTGTAAAAAAAAAAGTAAAATCAACATTAATTGACACCTTGAACTTTGACAGACCCGTTTTAGCGTCTTTTGTTCATGTCTCGCAAGATTTTCTAATAAGAAAACGTCAAAAATCGATTTTTCTTCATTAACTGCCAATTTAAATCTGTAAACAATCATAAATGCTCGATTTGATGAACTATAAAATGTTATTTAACTTAAACGATTATTTATTTTTGCAATAATTCGGTTAACTGATGAATTTATATTATGCAATTTCCATCAATTTATTTACATTTCATTTGAATTCAAGTTACAAGCGAAATTTATTTTCAAATTTTTCAATAGCAAGTGTTCAATTTTTCGATTTATTTAAAAAGAAGAGTAAAAAAAACAACTCGCCCACGCAATTTTCAATGAAACACAAGTCTTTTAATAGATTTTTCATCCAGATGACAACAAGCAAGTGGAGGTTTAATGACGTTGAACGAAATTAAATTGAATTGAAAAAAAAAACAAATCTTTAAACGGTTTTCACTGCAAAATGTCTGTTAAATTCGCGGTACTGCTCTTACGAATTTTAATTTCCACCAATAAATTCACGAATAATTGACCTAATTAAAATTGCATTTTAATCTGCTAATGCCTGTTTATTTATAAATAAAATCAAAAGCATAAACGATTCAATGACCTTACTGTGAAAAATAAATCAACATGAAGCAAAGTAAAGGGAGGGAGATAAGGAAAAGTGCAGCATCTGGAGAATGTGAAATTTAAATTGATTTGAATTGAGATGGAACATTTGAATTGAAATGAAATTAAATTAAAAACAATCTGCAATGAAATAGTGAAGAAGCCAGTAATGAAATGGCGATGATGATGATAGTTAACGATGCATTGCTCCATTGAAAATTAAGTAATTATAATATTTAGAGAGTAAATGACATACATCAATCAAAATTAAAAACGAATAATTTAAATCACATTTTAATTTTTTTTCCTTATATTTTCTTTTTTCATGTTAAATTCTGCAGAAATAAGTGTTTTTTTTTTGTAAAATTTTCTAAAGAACATTAATTTCATTTAAATTTTCTATTGAAAGATGCTTTGAAGTTTTTTCTAAATGTAAATTTAAATAGGAAGTAGTTTCATATGAGATATATCACTAAATTATGTCATTTTTGTTGCTATTTTTTGGTCAATATTCAGTTTCGGCTTGTGGTGAATGACTTCGCAAACGTTGCAGATAAGTTTCCAATGAAGGTGGATGTTCCATGGTTCGTAGTGGTGTCAACGCACGCGGTGTAGTTGGGACAGAGGTCTGTGATTGCGTTCCTTGAGTTTGAGTTGTTTCAATTTCGATTCTTGGATTGGGCTGAGGTTGAGGTGAAGCACTACGCATTCGTTCCAAGTATGTTTCCATACTTGGTGGTGCATGAGACGGTTCTGGTGTTATTGCTCTGAGCGTATGAGGAATTGGTGATAATCGATTTTGTTCAATGTATGTTTCAAGTGTTGCAGGTGACTTGCGACCGTCATCCATTTGAATTTCTGGTGAAAGTTGATCTGGGAATTTTCGCATATAATTTTCATAATCAGCTGGAGTTGTTGGACGAGAAGAAATTTTGACTTCAGGTTTTTCATCTACTCTCAAAGACGAAACAGGACTTGTCGCATTTGGAAATGTATAAAAAATATGATTTTGTACTTTTACATCTCCGGAGTCAGCACTTTTAAGTAAATCAGCAACCTCTTCATCTTCATCATCGGTAAATGTGGTTTCGATGTGTGCCGTTGATTGATCATCAAATCTCTTAAACCACTCATTGTAATCTGGTTTTGATTCATCATTTTCCAAGTCATCTGAAACTTCATCAAATCTCTCCATTAATTCAGGTGTTCTCAAGCCAAAAGCACTTTTATATTCATTTGCTTCATTTTCAAGTAGATACAGTAGATGCGGATCATCAACAACCATTTCAGCTGCTTGTTTTGGAACAATAATCGCTTCAGCCAGTGATTGACGTCGTCTTGAGATACTTGGTCTTGCTCGTTTCTTTCTCGCTAAAATGCCCATTGAAATTGAGCTACTTCGATTCTTCTTAGACCTTTGCCCAACTTCTTCTGGATTTAAATTCCAAGCATACTGATAAGCTAATGCCTCATTCTCTAATTGAAGTAAGACGCTTTCATCAATTGGTTCTTCTACGGTTCTTGGCAAGATCAGTAGTTCAGCTATCGATCCACTGCGTGAAAATAAACTTGAGCGCCGTCCAGTTACTTTATTTCGTTCCAATTGGGCTACATTGACACTTTTTCTGCGTTCTTCTAATTTGGGGACATCAATTCCCCAGATTTGTTGGTATTCAAGTGCTTCATTTTCAAGTTGTGCTACAAGATGATCAATTGATTCACCTGATTCTTGTAAAGTTTTTGGGATAATCATCATTTCTGCTAATGAATCCCTTCGATGACCTGCATACTTTGTACTTTCATATGCGATTGAATGTCGATGGCCACTAGCTCTTGGTGAATTAAAGTGTTGTTTATTGAAAACACTTTCCTCATCTAATTTCAAGTTATCAACTTTCCACACCTCTTGATATTCCATTGCTTCGCGTTGCAGTGCAAAATCTTGTGTTATGCTCTCATTTGTCATTTTTCCTTTATTTTCATCAGTTGCTGGAACTACCAATGCTTCAGCCAGGGATCTACGTCGATTCTCATTAGGTTTTTGAGTAGTTCCTCCACTTGGCTGCCAATAATATTCAGTTACATCAGCCTCTTCATCATCCTCTTCAATGCTAGCAACTTTCGCTTTTGTCAATTTCTTAACATAATCAGTCATTTCTCTTATTTGTGGATCATCCAAATATTGGCTATCAACATCCAATTCGAGTTTTGTGTCTTTTATGTTGTGTAGTAGACTCGCTTCTTCACTATCTTCATAGTCTTCTGAGTCACGTGTAACAAGTCCGGATTTCTTTGGAGCGTTTACATCTTTTTCACGTCTCCGTACCATGGGAGATTCGATAGATGATTCATCATGCTATGAAAAGCAAAATACAATGAAAAATTTGTGTCAAAAAATCATTTCTAATATTAATTTTAAAGCAAAAACTTTTGTTAATGTTTAAATCTTGACCTAATTATACTATTTATTGCATTATCATATTGAATCTATACTTACTTTTTTGTCTTTTTCTGTTTCAATTTTATCAGGAACTGATTCCTATTTGAGTTGATTTAATGAATAAAAAATTAAAATAATTGATATGAAAATTGAAGTGAATTTTTGAACGAACCTCACTCGTTTCAGTTTTTTGATCATCAGGTTTTTGAATCCCAATTAAATTTATTCGTTTTTGAATTATCACTGGCTCCTCTTCAGGTTCCGTACTTAAATTAGTCTTTTGTTCAATTTCAGTGACTTGATGAGCTTCAGGTGTTTTCTCTGTTACACTTTGTCGTTGTTCATTCGTTGCTTTAAGTGGTTTTTCTCTGATCACTGTAATCATTGGTTCTTCAACTGGTTCATCATCATCCTTAGCTTCAGCTTCCTCTTTGATCACACTAGTTTCAATCCACTTTTTACTACTTTCATTCATTTCAGGAGTTTGTTCACCTTCATCTTCTTCAATTGATGACGACTTCGCACGTGTAAAAAGTTCATGTGCCTTTTCATCCTTTTTAACGTCACCCCATGGCATTGACATTTGAATACCGATATTAGGAATTGGAGATTTGTCCAAAGCATATCGTTTACTTGTAATTTCCTCATCCAATGGCTGTTCATCCGGTGAATTGCTTTGAACTTCAACAATTGTTTCAAGTTCCGGCTCATTATCGGTCTGAATACTATCAGCCAGGGCATCAATAAGTGGTGATCCTGGATAAATAATTGGCAGATAATCTTCAATGTGTTGCTGTTCTTCTTGTTCTAACGATGTCAGCGCTTGTAATTCTTCCAATCTTGAATCATGAGATGAAGTTGAACTGACAGATGATCGTTTGCGAATTGTGTGACGTAGTTCATCTTCACGCACTAACGGTCTTAATCTCGTATTATCAACTACGGAGGCTTCTTCAGTACCAAGTGACTCATAACAACTGTCTAGCGATTCATTTTCACGTTTTTCTGTTTCAATTAATACCTGACTTGCATTTGATGCGTTTTCAATGAATGGCTGTGATGTACTTATGTTTGATGCCAATAATGCATCCTCAGTATTTGATGCCAAATTCTTGTTTTGCACCTTTGCCGTATCATCATCAACATCATTGATGCTATTTTTATCAGGAACACAGGTAGTACTACTATCAATGTTATTGTTGTTATTATTATTATTTATGTCGATCGATCGCTCGCCTTTATTTTGTGATGATAAATTTCCGTTACCTATATTACAATTACTATCAACACTACTATTATTATCATTATTGCTATTTTTAACTAAATTTGACAACTCATCAACTCGTTGATTGATCTCATCCAATTTCTGTACATCAATATCCGTATCGACACGAAACTGGTCTTTAAACAGAGTGCCATCTTGTGTACATGTCAAATGGGAATTTTCAGGTATGGGTGTTTGTGAAATTGTATCTTTGATATTTGATTTGAACGCTTCCAGATCTTCCGTGGATGGTGGCTCCAGTTTATCGCCACGTAAATGTGCAGCAAAATACATGAGTACCTCAATGATATCCATTGCACTAATTGTTGTCACTAAAACGGACAATACAGAATCCATGGTTATGTAATTTTTCTAACTTTTTCTTTTTTTAATGGGATTTTAATTAGTTGTAATTAGAGAAAAATCCTTGATATCGTTCGTCGTTGATGCACAAACAATTAAAATTGTTCACACCACAATAATAATAATAATTATTTGAAGAAAAAAAAAATTATATGTAAAAAAGTGTCTCGTTTGGACCAACAAACTATCGCTACTTGGCACTTTTACTTGGCTTTGCCTTGTAAAATTTCACGTTCTCTTCTGATGATGACGATGACGAAACCTCTATGTCGTGGGATTTGCAATATAAATTTCAGTTAATAGATGCAGAATGATTGTATAATCCAATCATATTTATGATCTACGGTATGTTTTCCACTGAGGAATTTCTGTGATCGGTATGTAGTGAAATTTTTTTTATATATTGGATTAATTTAAATATTTCAACTTGAAACGAATGCTTATCAAATGAGACTGAGAAGCAATAAAAAATTAATTGCAACGAGTATTCACGATTGATTATTGATCAATTTTTATCATACTCAAAATGAATTCAAAGAAAATTGTCATTTTAAAGACACTTCGGTGTCGGTGTATCCAATTTAAGGCTTCATTTTAAAAGTTTGGACCAGAAAATGAATTTCAAAGCCATATTTGGCCTTGAAAATGGATTTCCATAAAAAAAAAATCCCCGAATCATCAACATTCGATTCCCCAAATGTCGCTTCATGTCAACATTTTATCATGAATAATTTTCTCAATTTATCTCCTTATCTTATCTCATCTCAAAATTAATTAGTAAACTGTCTCTAATGATCAATAATACAAATAATAATAATTAACCACTAATTTTCTCACAAATTTTCATTCAGTCTCAACGTGACACAAAACAGCAACATCATCAAAATAGAAAAAGACTATTATTAAATTAAGACAATCAAGCAATAATCTATTTTTAAGTCATTTCATTGACAATACTAATAATCATCATGTTTTGTCCCATTGTAAATATTGTGTTTTGAAAATTTGCATCAAAATAAATAACAAACAAAAAATTTTTTGGTGGAAATTTTCAAGATGATGACTTCATTTTTGCGTTTCGTGAAAAAGAAAATAAATTGGGATGGGTGTTAAAAATATTTTGGGACATGAAATTTTTCGTTTTCAGTTCAAAAAAAATCCTCAATTTACATTAAAATGCTGAATTTTATGTTTCAGTAACACAAAGTCTAATAAAATTGAATCATAATTTGAAGTCGGCGTAGTTTATTTTGTTATTAATTCATTTATTTATAGTTTTCTGACTTAGTCATGAATGCCATAACCTTACCTAATTCTTATTTTAAGCACTTCTAAACAAATAAATAATCAGAAAATGTTTATGTTACTTTTCAAGAGACAAAATTTTATAGAATAGGCGGCAATAAAATTATAATAATTGGCACTCAAAATGAAAATTATCTCATTGAATTGGAATTGAAACTATTTGAGATGATTCTTTTAAGCATTTAAAGAATTTTTAAATGGAATCAATTTACATCAATGCTGAATATTGAGCTCAAAAATCATTTTTAATGGACTAGGGTCGAGATTCAATTCAAAGAATACACAAGAAAATGTAAAATCTGGCATTGAAATGCTCATTTTCATTAAAATCAATGAAAATTTCTTTAACGGTCACATGAAAATTAAAAAATTTGAATTGACTTAGTCAGATGAGGAATTTATTGCCTACAAATTGTGTGAGTTTTCATGAAAATGTGAGAAAATGCAAAAATATACGTTTTTATTTAAATGATTAAAATGATGAGTGACAACGATGATGTTAAAAAATTACTTGAGTGATTTCATAAGACAAACAATTTCAATTTTGTTTTGTTTTATGAGACACGTTTATTAATTTTTTATTAACATTTTTTTCAAAGTGAAATGACCTCACTTTTTAATCATTTTTGAGGAAATTTTTCATTCAATTTCTCGAATAATTCTAAATTTCCACTCCCATCAGCTTTTTTAAGGTTGATGCATTCCATGATCGAAATTTCTCGTTTAGCACATGAAAGTAACAAATCATCTTCAATTGTTAAAACAGCATCTGGATTCAAACAAGGGCCTTCAGTTACTTTGAGCTCCTTAAAATCAAGAGCTGAGAGGAATTTTGACATTAATTTTTCGTATCAATAAATTTCAAGTAACTCACTCATCACTTTAACAACTTCCCCTTTTTGTTTCCTATCCTATCCTATCCTATCCTATCCTATCCTATCCTATCCTATCCTATCCTATCCTATCTTATCCTATCCTATCCTATCCTTCCTTTCTACATCTTTCATGCAACTCACGGTAAGATATCTTGTTAGGCCAGAATATTCTGAGGATCGTTCTAAGGCATCTGTTGACAAGCACCTGTAAAATATGACAATTTTGGGCCACTTCACTTTTTCTCTTGAATTGAAATCAACTTTAAACTATTATCTTGAAATCTCAATTCGAAGAACTTTAAATGTTCTATTTATCACTTGGAACCACTCCATTAAGTAATTTAGCAATAATCCACTTAAATATCCACTCACTCATATCACTCTTAAATAAGTGATTTGTTAAGCATTATAATTTAAAATAATATTTCACCAGTATAACAAAAAAGTAAATATTAGTACAAAACTACGTCATTTTATAATTTATAAGCAAATTACAAGCTAAAAATTACTTTTACACAACTCATTACAAATAAATAGAGTCTAATAGTCAGTAAATAGAAAACTTGATTGCATTATTACATGTTTTTATTTACATATGAAGACCTGATGTATGAAATAATAATATTACATTAATTTTATTATACACACACAAATGTGTACGAAAAATAAAACTACGTAATGTACACCCAAGGCCAACCAGACTTTTAAATTAAAAGCTTCTGTTATAACTAGACAACGACTGTTTTTAATGAAATTAATACGAAAAACTGGAAGTGTTCTCTTATTTATTTAAAATTTTATTATCATATTATATAATTTTTATGCATATATGCATGTTGTATGATAATTAAAAAGAAACCGTATACAAAAAATATGGAAAATAACCACAGAATTTTTGTATCTAGGTGATAATAAATTTGACACGAGTAAATTTTAACGGGG